>CM077504.1:23517196-23863542 GCA_039654745.1 Houttuynia cordata
TAGAAGTGAAACACTAGCAGTAGTAAAGAAACATTTTATAGACACAGATAGTGAACTTGTCTCACCCCATTTTCTTCTAAAACATCTATGACAAAGATTGGCTCCACTACACTTCTCAACATATTATCAGGCTGCTCATTAACCGAGAAGTTGCTGATATCATTCCTCAAAGCCCGAACACAACGCAATAATTCCAGTGCAGTATGTCTGATCTGAATATCCACAGAACTCAAAAAGATAAGACCAACCGCATCTATATCTGATGCATGGAACTCAACTGTCTCGCCTGAACGAGTAACAGCAGAAAACTTTTGAGGCATATCATTTCCAAGGCTAGAGGGCTTAACATTTTGAGCTTCAGATGCTAGCCTCTCCTCAGACAAGCAACCCCTCCACAAGCGCATTAGATCTACCAGATTCCCTAAAGATGTTTGAATAAGAAGGGGAAACTCATCCGGTAACTGTAAAATGAAGTTGGCCATCCCTTTCATCACAGAATAACGACGTTGTGGAAGATATCTAACAATACGGTGCAACACTTGCCATGCTTCTTCTCGCACACCAGGATCTATGCTTATTCCATGTTGAGGAATAATTTCTGTGATTTTATCACTCCTACCGACTTCTTCAATTAGATATGGTATGCACTTAAGCACCGAACGAAAGAGGGATCCTTGAGATTTTTCCTTAGCAGCAGCATCTGCAGAAGTTCATACAACAAAAATTCACCCTCCAAAGTTGCACAAGTTGATGAAACACAAGACTGACAAATCTGTCTGTGTAATGCATACATCTTCTCATGTAAATGAAAGGGCATATCGAACATGTATAAAGAAAAAGGATATAAAAAAGATGAATGTAAGTAGAGATGAATGCAACTCAGGGCACAACCAAGACAGACATAAAACAGTCAGTCACGAGAAATGAGATGCTGAAAGAAAACATTTACCATTTTTGTGCTATAAAAATGACAGAGTCAAAGTTTCCAACCAGCTAATTTATACAGTATATTGCACATTGACAGACACTTTGTCAGGATTTGCATCTCAAACTAGCTCATATAAACTTCTGAAGTAGTGCATCCATAAGTATAATGTACAAAATACCTATGGTGGTCTTGGACGAGGTTAGTAGAGCCTGGCAATAGGTTCTATGGCAAGATCTAAGGATGGAATCAATAGCAGACTTCACTTTTGGAATGTAGTGGGCAATATCATTACCTGCCAAAGTAATAACAACAAACAGTCACTACATTTGATAAGAAGAAAAAATGCTAAAAGTCTTGTACGAAAGTAGGAACACAATGGCCGGTTGTGCACCTCGGAAAAAATCTAACCCAGCATGCTTGTTGTTAGGAGACATGACGATAGCGAGTAAAGAGCGCAAACCAATGACCTTTGCTTCACTTAAGCTATCAAGCCTCAGCAACTCCAGTATCATGTGGTTCATGGCAAAATCTAGATTATTTTCTGCTATGGTTACACAAAACTCCACAATCTTGTCATTTTGGATATCCTGAGTTAGCATTCCTTTCCGAAGAAAATTAAGCAATTGTGATGTTACACTGTCTAGATAGTCCCAAACGTTGCCTGGTTGGTAATCAGCATAAACGCTCAAGTAAAACCTCACAACCCTATGAAGACAGTCCAAAGCCATGGAGCGGTGGTTCTTGTCCTACAGAGACAACTTTTAAGCTGAAAGATTTGTTGCCATTAATTTGCACCAAAGTAAATTTGAAAGGATTTAATGAACTTACCCTAAGAAGTTTGTATAAATGCTCCATGTGAGGGCCAAAATTACTATTGAAGGTTTGTGGATCACCGAGACAAAGAAGAAGAGTCACCAAAGGGTATCCAACCTGAATAACATAAATTTTTAACAGAGAAAGATTTCTCAAACATAAGTCTAAATGAAATATCTAAAGCATCAATATAATAGCTCTAGGTTCCAAATAACTGACACATTTTAGTGTTCCTGGGCTGGGAAATCTAACCACCAGTAGCCAGTTTTATTTGTCCTATTATGAAAATAAAAAGGCATGAGGAAAGCCCGATTCAAAAGCTAACATATACTCCAAATCAACCAATTTTGAAAAAAAAGGAAATTAGAAAACCCATTGGCTTTTTCCATGAAGTACATTTCAACAACATTCACAGAAAACTCACAGTGATGTGTTTGCTTTGCTTCTCCATCCAATGCATAAGTTGTACCCTTATACGAGCTACAGCTTCATACCACAGAGTCAATGCAGGATCCACACCCAACGGAGGCCACTGGCTTTTTCCACCATCTGCAAGTGGTGCTAGTATGCTCGAAAGCATGCTGCACAAAGCATGGTGAAGTTCGCTTTTTCTTTTATGAGGGGCTCGGTTAAGAGGGTTTGCCTTTGCTACAAATGATGCTGAAGCGTTAAGCCCACCTTCTGTCTTGACCTAAACATATTTGAGGAGCAATAGAACAGATAAAGAGACATCAGCAACTAGGGGTGGAAAATGGACATCTTATTTCTGTTTGACTGAAACAGAGACTGGGATGTAAGCATCCACGACTGCCCTAATTTTGTTGTCCGACCAATTCGAAATTTCAAACATTGTTGTGGACAAAAGTTTGACCACTTCCATGTTCGTGAACAGAGAAGTACAACAACTGTGAAAACTAATTTCACGTTAAATGTCTATGACTAACTAAACTAGTAAAATTTAATTTGTAGCCATCTTTCTTTCTTCATGAACAAGTTCCATGATATTCAATTATTTATTCATGAAAAACACCTTCCACATATTGATGAATAAAAAGCAGTTCATAGCTAACAATATTATACAAAACACGTGACATATAATATATTCAGAAGTAAACATTCAGCTTGACTATGGCCGTGTTTGTACTTCAGACAGTCGGACATGGTAAAAAACAAACCCAACTAACAGTGTTTAATTCAGAGGTGTATGTGGACAAGGCTTGGCAGATGTCCAACTGACCTACTACTCACCCCCTCCCCCTGCCAGCAACCAAGTTCGAATCTTAAATGATATCTATCTAATGTACTGCATCAGTGCCTTATTACTTCAGAGTAGAAGAGGGTGGATTTTATTACTGTTATACTTTAAAAGATGCTTGCAAGAAAACATGTTGTGTACCATATACGCTATCAGCTTTTTTTTAAAGAACTCAAGGCAAGAAGAAATCTTAACTACTAACCTAAAGGTAAGAACGAAGAAAAACTCTATGTATTAACACATTACTATTCTCCTGCACATGCAAGCACTACTAATCATGCAAACAAATGTGCACACATGCACATCCGCGCACGCGCGCACACACATGACCTATAAGCTTAAGTTGTTAGAGGACCACTATTTTGTATTAACCATCCTAACAATGCTAGCAGATTGATCAGTACAGGTAAAGTCAAGTGGATCAGTACAGGTAAAGTCAGCTTGAGCCATGCAATAAAGACAATTGAAGAAAAACATACTCCTAATTTAAGGTAGCGCATTCCATTTATTATGCTGAGTGTTTCAGCCCTAGCAACACCAGTGTCGATTCGCCGAGTGTTGAGCTCCATAAAAAAACGCTCGGTGACAGTGCTAAACCTGTATAGTAAGAACAAATTTTGAGCCATACAAATATCTTCTCAAGAAGCAAACAAAGGACCATATGTCATAGTTCCACAACTCCAATCGCAGCAGCCGCGCTTCTTGTTTAGCTAATTAACCACTCAAATAAATAAAAAATGACAACAAGACCATTATAAGAGTCATATACCTAATTCTTGACAAAGCGCCTAGAAGTTGCGCAACAAGGTCCAGGAGAAGTCCTCGCAAATCAACCAATGAAGGATATTCAACTTGACTTACGAGCCTGCAGTGAGTAATTACATCATGGCTAAACGGCTTGAAAGATGGAGGTTATTAATTAAGACAACTAAAGTTAGGACACTTCATAAAAGGAGCCAAAAGAATTACTTGTACAATTTTTTAAAAAAAGTGGATGCTCCTGGCAAGTGAATATCACTTGAGCTCCAATTCTAATTTAATTCACTTAAATTAATTGTATTCATCATATATCTTCACTGTAGGTGGTCTCGCAAAGTATTAGGTCATTATACGTCCAGTGTTTGACAATCTGCAAACAAGATTATGGTTGTTTCGAGGTATTATTATCTATGGAAAAAAAATCATGCCAATTTTAATCATCGGGTATAGATACTACCATTCTATTTGCAGCTTCAGTGGAATGTTTATAAGTACTCTTTAATATCAGCAACCAGTTGTCACTTAAGAATAGGTTTCTCATTAGACAACTAGATGTGTTCGTGTATCTTCTTGAATAGATTTGAGCAGTATCAATCATACAATATGAACCTCAATTTTCCAACCAAAATGTTTGAAAATTTGTATCATTCTTTCCACATCAATTCTAATTTGGATTATCTTTCGTCCAGATATATGAGATTCTCTTTCAAAAATATTTTGTCACAAGCTGGGCAGACCAAACCAAACTCATGCTTCTAAGTAAAAAAGCAAACTGGTTGTTGTGATGCCAGTGTTATGATGGTAGATGACCATGATAAAATATATCCCAACAGAAGTGACCCCTCGACAGTTAAGGTATATGACAGTGATGATAGTGTATCTTCCTATCATTATACCTGTATAAGATTGGTGTCACGAAGGGTATCCAATTTCAGTAGTTGAAGAAGCAAAGGTAAGGACCATTTAGTAAATTCTCACCTATCGGCATTAATTAGCCAGTCAAAAACGAAATCCTCCAGGCCTATCCAAAGGCTTTCTGCAGCAAAAAAAAAAAATTCAGAAAAGATGGAGCAAAGGAAAAATGATATTCCTACTAAGGCAGTAAAAGATGTATATTATGGAAATAATAATATGCGCCACGGCGTGTCAAGTGCTGTTGGATCAAGATCCAATGAAGCGTGCATTTGCGTGGCCCCTGGTGTTTGACACACACCCATTAGCATGGGAACCAGTGCACGCTACCAGGACTAAAAAATTATGGGTAATACAATTCCCATGTGGTTGAGTTTCAAAGCAGATTAGGTACCGAAGTCCTGATTCAACAAGAGAACAACAAAACTTTTCACAGACCTGTAAGTCCTTCCTGTGGGCAGCATTCAGCAAAGCGAATGCAGGCAGAGCAGAATATGCACTCTATTGCAAGCTGAAAGATAAATAAGGTCAAAATTAACTCGAGCTTTAGTGCATAATCTTGTTCCTCACTAGAGCGTTGCATCAAGAAGGGCAAGAGGTATAAAAACAGTCTGTCTCACACAGATTCCATTTTGTCAAGCATGGCAAGATAATATAAGTTATGCCTGTCACAGACATTTTTTCCTTTTCTTCTTAAGGATCAGATCACCATCATGATAATGTATGGATGAAATAAACAAAGACACTCATACAGAAATTGCAAACCTTTCTCTGAAATGTCGATGCATCATTACCACCCTTCGGTGATTCACTGCATATATGGAGAAGAAAGAAAGATATCTATAAATAAAGATACTACAATTAAATTTGCAAAAAACATGAGACAGAAATCAAACTTAAGTGTATCTATTTGGACTTCCATCCTCCCAGGTAGTTGACCTCGAAAGACAGACTATAGTTTACACCTTCATCGGTGAACCAAACCAACACTTGAAATGGCATAAGATTGGGATTCTGAAGTATGTGGAAAAAAATTGAAGTACCTGTCTCTCCACTTTAAAAGAGCTTCTAAAAGAGGTACTGGCGTATGACGGGCTACCATAGCCAATGAATCCAGTACTTGGTCATATGCAGGATCCGATGGTCGAAGGTACTGCCCATCCTGTTCATTTAAGTAAGAAATTACAAATGCATTATCCACATGCTGCCTAATCTCTCTAATATTAGACTGCTCGGTAAAACTTAATTGAATTATACATTTATATGTCTGATCTAGAATGTCAGACTACATAGAATACCTATACACATCAACTAACAATTAGTAGAAGCAAGCAAACTACACAAATAAGCAAGCACAAGCGTGTAAACATATTAATCAATCATGTCATGGACCTTGATACAAGAATTCTATTTATTTAAGCAAGAAGTTACAAATGAATTATCCACATATTGAGTAATTTTCTGAAATTAGACAGCCAACTAAAAGTTAAATTAACAATACATTTAATATCAGACTACATAGAACATCTTTACACATCAAGTAACAGATAGTAGAACTAGAAGCAAGCTACACAAATAGATGAGGACAAGCGTGTAAACATATAAATCAGCCATGTCATGGATCTTGTTGCAAGAATGTCATGCTCCAAAGACTTTCTTGAGCCAATTATTACTTTCAATGCCTAACAATGGAATGACTAGTTTCATGCTTTGGATGCCAAAAATGTAATTAATTTTCACAAAGACCAAATCAGCAGCTTCTTTTTTTCTGTTTGAGATAGTTTCTCCCAAACATCATATAGCAAACACAACAGGTCATAATCATAATCAAGTAGCGCCTTTTCCCAATGATTTGAGGTTGGCAACAAGGATCTTACCCCTCCATTTTAGCATTTTGAGTCAGCTCATTTGTAACATATAGCATATCCATATCCTTACTTATCACATCCGTCCAAGTTCTCTTAGCTCGCCCTCTTCCTCTTTTGACATCATTTCCACGTATATCTTCCCAACCTTCCTACCGGGGCATCAATTGATCTTCTTTTTAT
Source organism: Houttuynia cordata (assembly GCA_039654745.1). NCBI lineage: Eukaryota > Viridiplantae > Streptophyta > Magnoliopsida > Piperales > Saururaceae > Houttuynia > Houttuynia cordata. The sequence continues at coordinate 23,523,912 of CM077504.1, forward strand.
GTGCCCATACTAATGCAAACTACATTATCTAAGTTTCTTCCCTAAAGGTTCAACCCCTTAGTTCTCGAGTATATACTCATTCCCAGTTCTACCTTTCCTAGTTATCCCACACATCCACCTTAGCAACCTCCTTTCTGTCTACTCCAAATTATGACTTTTCTACTTGAAAAACTGAAGATACAACTGGTAAACGAGAAAATTGAAGATTGAGGCGTGCTTACCTGGGCTTGAGCAGTTTCGATCCTTCTCCTGGCAAGAGGAAGAAACCGTTGAAGCAACGCATCCACAATCAGCTTCGCTGCGCTGCCTGCCTTCATCTTCTCTACCTCAGCTTTGTGCTACAAACTTCGACTCAACCTAATTCACTCCTCCAGAGCTCAGCGCAGAACCTCCATTCCCTGCCTCTAATGGCCGCCAACCAGACGTCTTCCGCCGTATGAGATGGGCTCCAGGAGCAAACCCTCGGGCCGGTTCCTCCTCCTCGATCCCAGAGCTTCTCCGGTGGAGTCCTGGATCTCGGCAGATGAAATTCGGACACTCGGACTCGATCGGAAATGGTCATACTAGTCGGATTTGGACGATCGACTCGGTGCTTCCTCTCGGACACGGACAGCTTTTAGCCAAGTGGACCATGCACTTCCCAAGTGAACCATATGGTGCATCACTTTTCTCCCAACCTGGCATCCACTGGGGTGAAGTATCCGCTTGTCGAGATATTATTGGGTGTCGCGGGAGTGCCAGGAGCCGTTGATCCTAGAGATCAATGGTTCACACAGTGCCAATGTGCACTCAGCTGTTTGGTTCGAAACAACTAGCGTGCACTTTAGTTGCTTGTACACCGTCAATCTCTACATGGTCTGTTTATAAGTGGACAACTCCCAGCAATGTGGAAATAATTTCTTAGTGGGATTTGGACGGAGGATCGAGTGCTGCTCAGCTCCGCCTCCGACTTGACTTGGAGCTTCTTTTCCGGACACGGACTGCTTTTAGCCATACCCGGTCCCGGGAGCCAACTTGGCATCCATACCCACCTTGGCCCACATGCTTCCCAAGTGGACCATGTGATAAATTATTGGGCGGGAGCACTACTAATGGCCGTTGATCCTGGAGATCAATGGCGCACATCCCGTTTGGTGCGAAACAACTAGAGTGCACTTTAGCTCCGTGTACACCTTCAATCTCCGCATGATCTGTCGGAAGCACCTAGGATTGGATGACTTCCTACAACATGGGAATAAATTCCACTTGGTCTGTCGGTGGTACCGCGACCTAATAACTCCTCAAACTTATTGCATGATTTCCCAAATTTTAGCCTGAATTTCATTTGAGGTAGTAAGCTAGAAGAAATTATTGAGTACTGTGTGGTCCGATGGCCATATTCCACTTGAATCACGAATCTCCTCGTATGGAGATGAGAAGATTCAGCTAATCTACTTCAAATTTGGGTTCTAAAATTTGTTACCCATAAAGGACATAATCATAATTATAATCAATTAGCGCCTTTTTGGTAATTCTGTCAGAATTTATTTTGCTGAAATGTATACAATTTTGATTCCATTGCAGTAAACAGCCCTTCATCAAAGTCTTGGGACAAATTTTTTCCCTATTTGCCCCTTCTTCGAGTTTGTGATTTACTTACGAGCGAGGATATAGTAGTCTTTTTGGATATTCAAAATGGCAAGCTGCCTACGGTTCATCTCTTCCAGCAACCACCTTGGGCATCCTCTCCCAGTCTGAGAGCAGCCATGGAGCTTCTCTCCCACTCTAACTAGTCCCTCCGGTTCATCTAGCCTTTTTGTTTCTCTTGAACTGCAAAAAGGCAAGTCTCTGAGAGAAACCCAGCACGCCCATGCTCAGCTTGTCTTGCCCTCATGAGTTTCACACAACCATCTCGCTAACCTTCTGGTCCGGTCCTGTTTCAGATGCGGGAAATCTGGTCTGGCCCACCATATGTTCGATCATATGTCTGATAAAGGTTCATTTTCTTGGGCTGATATCGCTTATTGTTCAAAATTCAACCAGAAAAGGCGAGCATGTTTTTTTATCTTGATGAATCAGGGTGAAGCTCCACTCACAGATTGTTAAAATGTTATCACTGTAGGATGTGATTGTTAGGAGCAATATTCTGGTTGGCTTTCATTCTAAACGCTCTGAAGTGAGTATAGCATGAAAAGCATTTGGGGATTAGTTTTAACGACATCTCTGCTTTCCGGATACTCTTACAATGGACTTTGTGTTTGGGAAGTTCCATCTGTTCCAATATTAATAGTCCTATTTTAGTTCATTCTGAAAAACCAAATAGGACGATTAATATGGGACTGAGGGACTATTGCAGCTGGAGACTTCAATCTAGGAGAATGATAGGGTTACATAACACAATATTCTCTTCAAGTACAGATGATACCCACCCAAAAAAACTTTAAGAGGTCACAGCTGTTAAGCCCATGAAAGAACATTCAAGATGCTAATTCACATAACTTGTCCTGTATGTTGAGCGTTATCATTATAGACCCCTCTTCAGGAGTCAAAATACAAAAATACAAACAAAATTGAAGAAACAAGATATGAGAATGTGTACAAGTCATTTACAATCACCTTTTCATTTTGCAGACAAATCTTCCATCCTGCAATTACCTAAGAATCAGCTGCCAATAGCAAGTGAAGATGTAGCATGCCTTTCGTCAAGTCAGCTGTCGGCCCCCACATTGTCAAGCCATGCAACTATCTGTTCGGCAAAAGGTCTCAACTTCGGTGATTCATTCAAGCAAAGGCAAGCAATCTCAAGCACCTGTACTAACTGTTTTTCATTCTCCTTATTTTGAATAAACAGATCAAACACCTCATTTTCTCTCTTTTCCATCTTCATCTGAAGAGCCCATGATACCATATCCCTGCTGCCTTTAGGCCTCAATACATCCACAGGCCTCTTGCCAGTAAGAAGTTCCAAAAGAACCACTCCGAAACTGTACACATCACCTTTAAAAGTTGCAACTGGTGATTGGCAGTATTCAGGGGGAATGTACCCCAAAGTACCCACTAAATCAGTGGTGACATGGGTGTCATAAGGTGCTATGAGCCTTGCAAGTCCGAAATCGGCCAAATGAGCTTCAAAATTCTCATCTAATAGAATGTTGCTTGACTTGATATCACGGTGAAGTATATGGGGTTGGCAAGACTGGTGCAAGTATGCTAGCCCTCTAGCTGATCCCTGAGCAATCCGTAGTCTAGTATCCCAATCTAGCATGGAGCCACCATCAATTTTCTCATGCAACCAATAATCCAAGCTACCTTTTTCCATGTATGAGTAGATCAGCAGGCGATCATTGCCATTTTGGCAGTACCCTTCAAGTAGAACAAGATTTTTGTGCCGAGCTCCAGAGAGGGTTTCAATTTCTGCTTGAAATTCTCTTTCCATTTGGCCATAATCACCAGAGAGTTTTTTTATTGCAACTTTTCTACCATCAGGTAGAGTAGCTTTGTAGACCAAACCAAAGCCCCCACAACCGATGATATTAGCTTGATCGAAGTTGTTTGTGCATTTCAACAAATCATCAATTGAGAGCTCTATGTTGTCTTTGTTTTGAAATAGAAGAACCAGCTTAGAGTATGGCTCTAATACGAAATGCTTTTCAGTATTCACTGTGTCTGTTTCAGGATCATCAGCAGTTTGCAGACGCATTCTTGATACATATAAGAATGCAGCAGATGTGAGAAGGATGAATGCTCCCAGTCCAATCCCAACAGTCATTCCTATAATTTTGGATTTGCTTTTTCTGGAGTTCTTGTTCTGCTCAGAGGGAATTTCAGGCTGGCAAGCTGGCAAATGACCACCACAAAGTCCCAGATTCCCTACAAAGCTTGTATTTGGGAAAGAAAAAAACTGCCCTCCTGAAGGTATTAGCCCAGACAAGCGGTTATCAGAAACACTAAAACTTGATAGGAAGCTGAGTTTTGTCAAAGAGGCAGGTATTGATCCCGTGAGAATGTTGTGTGACATATTAAGACTTTCTAAGTTTGTCATGCCAGACAACTGATCAGGAATAGAGCCTGACAGATTATTCTTGCTTACGTCAAACATAATGAGCTTCTTCAAATTTCCAAACTCTGGCCAGATAAATCCTGTAAGACTGTTATAGCCTAAGTCCAAAGTTGGTGGAAAGCTCATAAACTGGTTGTACTGCAAGCCTCTTGCACTTTGATTTCTTCGGATGTAGAATGGCACATCAGATGTTGAGTCATCCTGGGAAATACTATCAGAGATGAGACTTTCTAAATGAGTCAAACTTTTTGGAAGCTCCCCTGACAATGAATTGTTTGACAGGTCCAAGTAAAACAGATGCTCAAAATTTCCGATCCACTCTGGAATGGTTCCATGCAATCGGTTCCAAGACAAATCCAATAGATACATATTACTAAAGCTCTTCAACCAAGGGGGAATTGTACCTGACAACCCACAATTTGGAATGATGAAAACCTTGATTCTCTGAAAACCTACAATTCCATTCATAGGCATCTCCTCGTCATGGAAATTTCCAGTGAGCACCAAAGTGGTGAGGTTCTTACACTGCTGAAGGGTCATCAGAGTTGATGAGATGTTGCCGAGTCCGATGTTCGTCAACAACAAGTAAGAAAGGGATTGGAGATTTTTGAAGCTCTCAGGCATTGATCCATAAAGGTTGTTTTTGGAAAGGTTTATAGTTCTCAATTCTTTGCATTGTGCAAGATTCTCAAGTGCACGGCCTGTAAATCGGTTCGACCCAAGATCGAGTGTACTGAGCTGAACCATAGCACTGCAATTGAGATTGATCCCACCATCAAGCGAATTGTTTCTCAAATTGAGCCAGCTAAGTGAGGATAAATTTGTGAAAGAGAGAGGTAACTGACCCGAAATGTTATTAGAGTGAGCTGCAAAGTACTCCAAATTCTCTAGCCGAGAGAAACTATTTGGGATTTTTCCAACAAACTTATTAAGTGAAATATCCAAGAACATTAGGCTAGAGAGATTACCAATTCCTTCACTCAGTGGACCTGATACCAAGTTGTCTTCAAAGGACAGCCTCTGCAACGATGACAACTGAAATAGGTCATCTGGCAAGCTGCCCACCAGATTATTTGAATCGAGAGAGAGCTCGGACAGCAAACTGCAATTGCCAAATCCAGCAGGGAAGCTCCCTGAGAAAGAATTGGCGGACAGATGAAAAAGGGCCATTTGAGGAGATGTGATGCAGATACTAGTGCGGATGTTGCCGAAGAAACGATTGTAACTGATGCTGTAGGATTGTAAGCCTCTTGAGTTGGTAAGCAATGGGAGATTACCACGGAAGGTATTGGAAGAGATGTTGAAACTTTTTAAAGATGGAAGGCTGTTGTTTGCAGGAATTGAGCCGGAGAGACGATTGTAGCTCAAATCCAGGACCTCCAAGTTCTGCAATTGGAATAATTCAGAAGGAAGGCCGCCGGATAAGTGGTTCAGTGAGAGATTAAGGACCTTCAGCTGATCCAAACTCAGTAGGTCTTCCGAAATCCTGCCTCTGAGAGTCATGTTCCCAAGGTCCAGTTCCACAACTCTCCGGCCTAAACCGGCAGCAATGTTGCATTTGACGCCAACCCAATTGCAACAATCACGAGAAGCATTGCTCCAGCCCTCAATTCCGGATTCCAGGACCTCCAAGAAACCATTTAAGGCCTTCAAATCATTTGAATTGCAGTTCAAACTCTGGCAGTCGGAAATACGGGCTTTGAAGCAAATTAATATGAGGATGAACAGAGCCAAATGTTGCACAAAACCCATGTCAATGAAAATGGTTTAAAATTTCAGAGGCATGAAGAAAAACCCAGATGAAATTTTCACATTCTTTGGAAACTCAGACTCTTGAAATTGAAGACCAGTTCCTACACCTAAGACATGGCCTCCAACCAATAGAAGTAACTGGCAGAAGCCATGTTAAAGAGAAAAGGCTTAGGATATGGCTGCAAGGTAAAAAACCCAGCATGGATTTCATATCAGAGAAGAAAAGAAGTGAACCATGTTCATGGTCACAGACAATTTCATACTTTCTGAAGAATAAGGTCTCAATGACACAGAAAACAAAGAACTGTAAGTAACAGAAATAGAGAAATGAACAGAAGCAGAGGACGGTCAGGAAGGCATGATCTGAATTCTTGTGAAATGATTAGAGGAATGGAGGTACAAAGAGGAAGTAGAAGAGACAGCTTTTGTCAGAGAAGAAAAGATCGAATAAGACTTCTTTGTTCTTAAATTTGATTCTTTCATTTCTGGAAAAAGGAGGTGGGGTAGTAAGATTCATGTGACTGGCCAACGAATTCGGTGAGGAAGGGCGGGAACTGGATGACCGGGAGCAGCCAGTTGCCATATCAAAGAGTCAAAACGCCCACAATCTCCACGCGTTGTTCTACAAAAGTCGCCACAGTTGTCTTTATTGTTTATCCATACGAAGATTTGTTATTAGATTAGAAAATGTACAAATTCGAAGATTGACTTAGGAAGGTGACATTAGCGTGATTAGTTGGAACACAACCAAGAAGTTGCAAAAATAAGAAAAACCAAAATGACATGATTTGATGAGTTTTTAAATGTAGCAAGAGCAGGTCAACCCCTCTTCAGGGAACTGCTGAACCTAATCTAAGACCAAGATTAAGTTATTATGATTTATGATTGTAGTCAACTTTTCATTTCTCAACTAACGTTACCAAACTCTAGAAATAACCAATTTGTGGCTTTCATCTAATGGGATATTAGATTCAATAATCAATCATTAGTCTCTAATTAATGTCCTTCATTGTTATGTTGAAAGCTAATGTAAGGAGCTTGAAGACAAGAGGAGCTTTTAGCCTATCTCAACCGGCATTGGACTACGGTAGTTGGTAGGAAAAAAAAAAGCCTTAATCTTAACCTTTACCAATGATACTTTACTTGTGAATTATTTCTTACTTACAAAGCCATATAATTTCGGTTAGTTAGTTCCCTCAAAAGCATGAAGCTGAAGTCACATTGGCACCATTTTGTAAAATCAAAAGGATCATTCAGGAGAATGGGGGGCTTTGGCAGTTCTTTAAGCAAAGTTGAAAGAGAGCAATATTGTAATAGAAGCTTCCCGAAAAGCCAAGGCACTATTAGTCCGTTACCAATGTAGTAACTCTCTTTACCTCTCTTTTAAAAAAAATTCAACATTCGTTGCTGTCCATCATCCTATGTAAAAGAGGGTGACCCCATCACTCAAATAGAGAGAGAGAGAGAGAGGGCGGCGCCTATGTACAAACCCTGCAATAACCATGCAACAGACAATACTTGCATTTAAGATTGAATAAAAAACTGTTTAAAAATTACTTATTTACATCAAGGGGAGAGAGAGAGCTCTCTTATAGTCAGTTTGCATGCTATGCCACGAGGAATGAAGTTTTCAGAGTTTTTTTCATATTAGCTGGTGCCACTTTTCATTTTTCCATATTATCTAGTTTTTCCCATGAAATCCCATATGGCATGGAATCGGCGCCCAGAGTATCGGAAATGCCCTTCTTTTAGCTGTGTCGTGCCTTTGCTATCCGAAGGGCCGTGTTGTAGACAATACGAAAACCTCGGCTCGGTTTTAAGAAGCAAAGGCGGCGATTTTAAGTGGCCCCCTGCGGCGACAGCCCCATTTTCACAAAATGCCCATCTTCCCAAAATGTCCTTCTCAAAATGCTTTATTCTTCCCAAAATTAACGATTTACGGGAGCATCCAGTTGGGGAAGAAGACATTCCAGCGAAGCTCCGTATATCATCGCGGTTAAAATCACTGTCGGCGTCGTCCAACCTGAAAAGAATAAAATTTCATGCCGGAAAACAGCAAAATCAGCAGAAAAGACGAGAAAAAATCTATGATTAAAGGATTTTGATATAAGAGCAGCGGGGAAGCCCGCCCAACTACAAAAATTGAGATATACATGTAAAGAAACACATATAAAGGTCACTTATTAGTGCTCGACCGCTTGTGGACATCAAATAAAAAGATAAAAATGGGCAAAATGTTAAATACTCGTCGGCGAACGACAATTTTAATTTATATATATTTCTGTGATCCTAATGAGGTGGAAGAGGAGGAAAAATAAGGAAGAACAAAAAAAATGGGCAAAACGGATAAAAAATGAGCGAGTTATGACATTTTGAAGATTGCTGTAAAATCGTGTGTCATAAAAAACACGACTCCGTTCAGATCGTGTCTTCGAAGACACTACTATATTCGTGTCTTCGAAGACACGATTTTACGGCAATCTTTAAAATGTTATAACTCGCTCATTTTTTCTCTATTTTTGCCCATTTTTTGCGTTCTTTCTTATTTTTCATCCTCTTTCACCTCATGAAGATATATTATGATGAAAAAAGAATAAGAAATATGAAAGTGGATGCTTTCCGGCTAAGCTCCGAACGTCGCAATGATCAAGACCAAAGCCCACGCCAAAAAAAAGCTATGATCAAGAGATTTTGATGTATAGCAGAGAGGATGGCCGCCTTACTACAAAAGGTGAGATTTATATGTAAAGAAAAACATATAAAGGCCAGCCATTGATGTTTGACCACTCATGGACATCAAATAAGATGATAAAAATAGGCAAAATCATAAATTACTTATCGGTGAGTGACAAATTCAATTTATATATCTTTTTGTAATCCTAATGAAATGGAAGAGGAGGAAAAATAAGGAATAACGAAAAAAATGGGCAAAAACGGAGAAAAAATTTGCAAGTTATGACATTTCAAAATGCTCATTTTTTATCTGTTTTTGTCCTTTTTTTCGTTCTTTCTTATTTTTCCTCATCTTCTATTTCATCAAGATCACAAAAATATATATAAATTGAACTTGTCTCTCGCCGACGAGTATTTTACATTTTTGTCCAATTTATCCTCTTATTTGATGTGCACGAGTGGTCGAGCACCAATGGGTGGTCTTTATATTTATTTCTTTACATATAGATCTTAATTTTTGTAGTTGGAAGGGCTTCCCCGTTGCTCTTACATCAAAATCCCTTAATCATAGTTTTTTTCTCGTCTTTCTAGCTGATTTTGCTGTTTTCTGACATAAAATTTTATTTTTTCCGGGTTGGACAACGCCGACGGTGATTTGAACCACGATGATGGATGGACCTTTGCCGAAATATCTTCTTCCCCAACTGGATGCTCCCGTAAATCGTTACTTTTGGGAAGAAGGAAGACTTAGGTTACATTTTGGGAAGAAGGGCATTTTGGGTAGTTTTTAGGTCATACGGAAGAAACAAGGATATTCCAGGGTAATATGAGAAAAAGAAAGGTGGCACCAGGTAATATGAAAAAAACTCAAGTTTTCATTGTCAACATTTTTCATCTATCCTAGCCATTTAAAGTCCGAATGACTAATGAGACATTCGAGCACAGCAAAAAGTTCTACGATCCTGTGGACATTTTATGCACACGAAATTATAAGCTGGCCAGACGGTCATTTTCTATCCTTTTGACTTAACATTTCTCGTCCAAAATCCAAATTCTTAGATTCTTACTAGACGTTGATGATGCTGATGGAATGACAAGATTTTCAAATCATCCCACACATGGAAGCAAGTACCTGCGACTAGAACTTGGTAGCCCGCATGAGGTATCGGACTTGGTTGCTTCCAGCCAGATAACTTACCAACTTTGAGTACATTTTGAAAAACCAAATAACGCTATAATGTTGAATGGAAATAGTAGTATACATGGTCTAAATTTTTCTACTTTACATGGTCTGGATATAAAATTTTGAGCCCCGCTTAACTGCGCTCAGCGCAGGCACAGCAGGTTTTAATACATAGGGCAGGCGGGTGTGACTTCACCACACGCGAGCTGTATGATCACGATGCGCACGGTTGCATTCATGCGTGTCCATTTCCCTAAGCAATAATAAAACTTGAATTTAAGAACTCATTAGAGAATCAAAGGCCCCATGGGGCAACGAGAACAAACAGATGATCCACTCCAACTATAACAAAAGTTGCCACATTGAGTAAACTCCAATCTATTTAAGCTGGTTAAGTGCACAAAAAGCAAACACTAGCTTTAGCTTATTATATTGTTGTGTTTCTATCAGCTTTCCCATATGCATACACTTGACATTTGACCCCACGAATCACACTTGTATTCTTCTAAAAAAACATACATTCATTTAAAAGGATAAGAGCATTAACAAGCCAATGCTGCACTCATAGATGATCAAAACCAATAGAAAAAGAAGAGGAAAGATAAATGGCTTCACAAGAAACGCTTGGATGTGTGTATTAACACGATGAGTCTGCAATGATGGTCCATTAAGCATAATAAATCCACAACTAAGATAAAATACAGATTATGTACAACAGAAAGTAACTCCACTTGTGTGAGTGCCATAGAACCTGAGGGATTGTTGGGGCACACAATGACACCGAATTAAGGTTTACATTGAGCCATTGAAAAGATGTCTTCAAGTTCTGCATTTTCTAAATAGAAAACTTGCAATTTGTATAGGATAGGATGCTTGAAGACTAAGGTAAGCCAATGATGTCCATAATGCAGTATACGATAACGATATCTATTTTAGACATCATGGTTTTGCACTATATTCAGAAACTGTCACTAAATTCTTTCCAATACAATTGAGATGGCGCTGGTACCAAAAAAGAATTGAGCTGGAGCCATTGACTTTGCAGTACTATTCCAAGAACTGTAAAACTGAACCCAAGTATGAATTGGCGTGGCCAACAATTTGGACTCCCCGTTGTAAATTATACAGCAATTTTATCTGTTTCAATAAAAAATAGCATCATTTTGTATTGTTGTCTATATTGAAATATATAGGTATCAAGTTGTTATAATCTGAATGCAAGGCAAAGATGGGAAAATGAGAGCGCCAATGGCAGCTCCAAACTAATTAACGTGTTGAATTGTGACAAATTAAAAACCTTGGTTGAACAATGTGCTCCGACATCAGTGCTGGCAATTGGGGTCACTGTGGAGGCCACCTTCTTCTCATTGTCAAAAGAGAAAAGTTAATATGCGCAGGGTCGCATATTGAGAAATAGGCCCACATGGAGGGCCATTGTATCGCGATCCAACAGCATGCATGTAACAAGGAGCCGGCAGGTGATTAAAAACCATCTGCCCCCTGATTTGAAGCGTTCGAAATCGGGTGGCCGAAAAAGCGTCCCGCTAATATACTTCAACGATTTTTCCCTCTTGGGGCTACAACTAAGATCCCCCCTTGTCGAGATGGGAACCCAGGTGTTCATGCACAGGAGACTGAAGAGTATTTAGTGAAGGCAACACACCAATTCAGTTCAATAGATACCTGTTGCGCGTATGCCTATCTTGGAAGTCATGAAGATTGCTGCCGATGCCCTAGTGCATATGATGGGCGGGCCTTGTACATGCCCGAGGGGCTTGGCGGCTGGATATAGAGTGATCTAAGAGGCCGTTTGCCATGCCCCTTCTAGTCGGGTCATAAGGGTTAGAACCCGTCGTTATTAAAAAAAGACCAGTGAGATAAGCCAAGCCAATTTCTTCTCCATGCAAGTCGTGTCCCTTCAGTCCTCATTGTAGAAATCGAGCTTTGACTTGAGAAAGAGCTCTTTCTGTGTTTCTCATGTATTCTAACAATTCAAGTGAGATTTCAAATGACTGAGGAGGAGTATTTTTTTTTTCAAACTTTGTGACTGATATGTCTTATCATATAAAAGGGGTACAACCGCTGACTAATTAAAATTTTGGAGAACTATAGTTCGGACGTAATACAAGATATAGATACAGAGAGGCAGTGCTTGACTAATTGGCTTCTAATCATGCAGGAATACTGGGATTAGTTCCGTATCAGTTATAGCTACGTATCATTTGATAACACTGACTCTGAATTCTGAAAAATATCTAGTAAGGCAAATCAAACGGATCCTTAGTTGGGCTAAAGCTTGAAGGGCAGATCAGGTTGACTTTTCACTCTGACGAAATGAGGCATTAAATAGTCAAATGTACTAATTAAGTTTGATTTAAGATTGTCTAGCTTTTTTTTCAAATGTTTTTGGTCTATCATCAGCCTCCTATTTTATGTGTGATGATTTCAGATCATCTTTCCAAATAAGTGTGGATTGGAGCTTTGAGATCACTTGCAAACATGTCACCTGGCTAAAGTTAAGTTGAACTTCCAAGCCGGGCTTCGTAGTGCTTATACAAATATGTGTTGCTTGTAGCAACAAAAAAAAACCCATTAGGAATAAGGAAAGAAAATGAAGACTACCAATACAAAGGTACTGCAATCACGTCGAGCAACATATTAGCTGGGTTTTTATCTGGCCAAGTTGGGATTAGACTTCAATCGTGCTTGAACGCCTTCCCAGCTTGGCCTCTAAGCATAATTTTGATTACAGTGAAAGGTTGCATCATGCATGGTTGAACATTAACTCGTGCTTATATTTGGGAGAATATTATAAGGATTAATGACAATTTCCAGTTTGTAAATACAATTAAAATAATTGTTTGTTGAAATGAGTATTCATGAAGATGCTTTCAACTCTGGAGCTGGCGAAGGCAAAAAGGTATACTTTCATTCCACCGAAAGGAGGCAGCACAGGGATAGGATGGAAGTAAAAAACCAGCACATCCTCCAGTCTCTTATGTGTGAGAGCTAATCCAGGTGGTACAATTTTATTTTTATTTAATTTTGACTAGCAGGTGATAAAATTTGAAATCCAGTATGAGCTTAAAAGAAGGAAAGCTGGGAGGACAAACCCCTAAAATCTATCTGCATATGTATGTGTATATTTTCTTTTTGAGAAAATAAAAACCTATTTACATATATTAATCACAAACATTTTCTTACATAAGCTCTTTTTTTCCTTGATGATCAATAAGAGTTGCATAAGGACTCAAATGATGGATGGGAAGAGAATATCCTCATTGAACAGATGACTGTTTTTTGGAAAAAGGTGCAGTCTTTAAGCATATTCTTGTTATCATACTTGTCCGAGGTGTTAAATTTAAGTTTGATCAATCTATATGCTAATTTCATGCTGTAGTCTGTACTAATTGGTTCTTCAAGAAATTTATATGCTATAATTTCAATTTGTTGGCTACCATTCAGTGCATCAATTTAAAGAATAAAGGCCTAACCTTCAATTTCTAGCTGGCAAGTCATTAGTTATACTTTCTTGAAGGCAGTACTTTAACTAATACTTCCTCCGTTCTAAAATAATATGTACATTTGGAAATAGGGAAAAGTTTAAATGAGATCGCTCTCATATGGCTTATATGAGGCCACTTTAAATCGTAGTCGTTGGATCTTGATCTAATGGCTATGAATAGCTATAATGATCTCACCTAACTCCTGATGTGACACACTCACTTACCCACTGATTTGATATCCATCCTCCGATCAGAATCCAACGGCTATAAAGATTGGCCTCATGATCCTTATATGGAAATATTCATTGTTCCAAAATATTGTGTATATTTTGCCACATCACATGACTTCCTCTTTCTAAAATTAAAAGAGACTTGGAAGGATTGATATGAACTTGGTTCGTGAAAAAGCATACGAGGACAGGATATCAGGGAGAAGGAGTCATGTGACTTCCTTGTGGGCATCATGGTCCAATAAAAATAATAATTTTATCAAATGTACACAATATTTTGGAACGGAGGGAGTATCTCCTAATCAACTCATTACTCAAGCACACCTAAAAAAGGGAACATCAAAGGTGAGAGGAAATCGGGTTTAGCAACTTCTCAATACTGTACAGTCGTTGGTGTAATTAAAAAGGCCTCCCGGAAGTTACTTTGGCCACGCCTTCTGTTATTCGGCTTTAGATGCAGATGGGGATTTAAGGACATTTCAAAAGGCCCAACAGCATTCCACAAAATTTCAGGTGAGGTTTTATCCTTGCCTGCTGCATTAATTTCATCGCTTCATGCATAAGTTCATTTCGCCGAAATGAAGCCCACAGAGACTCCAATTATGAAGGGCAATCCTACAATGTCAATGTCGTTCTCTTTTTCCATTATCAAGGTTGGTGTCAGGGGCTGAAACTCTGCCTTTTCCCATCCACGATGGTCTAATTCGCAACTACCAGCCTACTCGATCTCAATGCAAACACAAACATTAGATAGGGAAAAAAGGCTCCGCCCCAAAACCTTTTACTCATAATACTACTTGCAACACAAAATTCTACTCCGAGCCCAATCACACCCCAGCTGCCAACCTGCTCGCTCCAACACACAGGCAGCTGTCTGCAAGGCCTTCTCATGGTCTTGGCCATCTGACATCTAACTGTTGCACGCACTGCCCAAACACTTGAGGAAGCTGAAGGTGCAATACACTTGAGGCCCAACTCAAATTGATGTCCTCGGCAAAGCCAATTCTTACTGTTTACTTGTAGCCGATTACGAGGTATAGTAAACAACATGCTCCCTCTGGTCACTTTTAATAGATACCATTTTTTTCAAATGAACTAAATTTTTAGTGTATTTGAATAAAACAGTGTCTATGAGAAGTGACAGGCCAGAAAAATAGATTAAGGAAGGTGATAGTAGGTTTGAACTCAAACAAGATGTTGCTAAACGTTCCAGTTATAAATGCTTCTAACAGGTACGAGTATTCTTTCCCTGTTATAACCGTGTGCTGTCACAACTTTCCATATAAAAAACCCATACAATTAACCATCACCCATCTTGACAACCAATGTTTACCAACCATAAGGGACTCGCTCAAAACTGCAATATCTAACAAATTACAAAATGCATTACAACCAGCAGAGGCTTTACATCCTGTCCTCTCTCCGTCGTGGTGCACAAGTAATAATTTCATCAACTCTGAGAATCATCTCTGCCGCCTCGGTAGCAGAAAGTAGAATAGCTTGCTTCACTTTAAAGGATTCTGATATACCAAGCTTCTCCATGTCACCCACCTAGCAAATAGCAAATCAATACAACAGCCATTAACAGATAAATAGCAGATGCAACAAACGCAAGAACATAAAATGGCTTAATGTTGCATACAGCTCCCGAGATGACATCAATCCCAGCCTTGGTCTGCTCCTTGTGGTGCTCGGCACGAAGCTTCGAGATCATCTCAGCACTGTCAAGTCCTGCATTGTCGGCTATGGTGGTGGGGATAGACTGTAGAGCTCGTGAGAAAGCCTCAATGGCAAGAGACTTCTTTCCAGGTGTCTTGCGGGCAAGTTCATCAACTTCCTTCGCCATAACCATTTCCGGCCATCCACCACCGAGCAGAACTCTACTATCTACCACTGTTTGAGACAGCACACACAAGGCATCATGGAGTGACCTTTCTGCTTCATCTAGCACATGAAAACTGCATAAATAAAAAAAAATAGCATAAATCGTTAACCAAGTTTTCTATATAATATATTTACGAAAAAATGTTTTCCTAATAATAAAAATATCAATTGAGCAACAACACAATCATAATCATAATAGTAATAACAAGAACTAAGATAAAAATTAATATTAGGTAAACTCAAAATCAGTCTTTGTTTACTACCAATTTAAACGGATAAAAAATCAAAGTAGATGAATAAAATTTATATATCACTACAATTGATAAGAATAAGAAAAGAGCATTGGAGCTTGTCTTAGGAGAGAATTAGTTCCTTGTCTAAGAAAGGGTAATCCAAAGGAGTCAAAAGGCAACAAGGTGGCATAGGCATAATGCAAAACATGGAGAAGAAAAGCTACAATGTCAGTGATAAAGAGAAAGGCAGTACGATGAGAAAAGATACGACAGTGATAAACCGAAAAGCCAGTACCTTGCCCCTCTCAGTACAATTGTACATGCCTGACCCAGTTCAACCCCTGAAAAATGAATCAACTTGTCCTCCCCAATCATTATTTCCTCGATGAGCTTGCAGTGACCAAGCTTAACTGACTCTGGATTGTCAAATGTAGATGCAATTTCGCCCCCAGTGACAAGTGCAAGACGTTCTATTCCATCAAAATCGGCATGCTCAATTGCAAGTACCCCCGCATCTGCAAAGAGCTCTTCAGGGTAATTGTATATCAATTGTCTGTTCACAAAGCAATTAATCCCATGGTTAATAATCTTCTGCACTTTCTCTTTCATTTTCTGTTTCTCGGCACTCTCAATCTCAGCAACTCTAGACATAGAATCAACTCTGACACGGGCGCCATATATTTTAACTTTATCTGTATCCATGGCTGTATTGGCCACCAGAATTTTTGCATTTTCTATGCGCTTTGGTTGGCCAACCCCTATCTTTTTGTCAAGAATAAACCTGAAATAAAAAGACCATAAGAATGATCAGTTCGTTATAAAGTGAAAACAAATCCTCCTAATCACATTGACCAGCTAAGAGATCATTGACCTAGGTATAAGTCAAGTGAAAGCTGTTTTAACCTGGCTTGCCGACTAGATCAGCAGCCACAATGGCAGCTGGATCAATCAAGTGACTCAGATGGTTCAAAAGGAACTATTTCATAAAAATACGTTTGAGGCTATGAAAAAAGGTCAATGAGCAGGATGCTGTTGTCCTCCCCATGCCACAATGGTAAGGGCAACCAATTGAATAAAAACAAATGTTTTTAAGAAAACCAGTATACTGCATTAAAAATGTCTCAAAAAATAGCCTTCAGAAAAGACTTTACCTTACACAAAAGAACGTTTTAAAATGTGATAATGTTAAAAAGAATGTGAATGTAAAATGTGACAATAATAAACAAACTCATATTTTTCTAACAATTTGGAATCAAAGGAGAAGGTAATGTGTGGATGACATATTTCTAGGCCACTTCCAACCCATAAGAAAATTTCGATCAAAACGCACTCAAATATTGTTCAAAGTAATATGAGCATAAAACCTGGCAAATGCTAGCACAATGTTTGTAATATAAGTAGGTTGGACACCGGTAGAACCTTCATTAAGCACTCTGACTTCTAAATGCATCTAGTCAATTATAAATGCAAATTGTTATGCACTGGACCATTTTACAGCATTTAGACCAAGTATCAGATATGAGAATACCACGAAAAAATTATGTCAATTGTAATCCACAAAATCCAAGCTCTCAAGCCCAGAGACTAACAGCGTGAGAAATAATTTGCTTCTCAGTATATGCCAGGAATAACTAATTGCACTGAAATGTTCACAATTTAACCTTGGTACACAGGCAAATACGGAGATTGATGACATTAAAGAACACAGCAAGCCTATTATATTGGCAAACAAGCATTATTAAATAGCTAGTTGAATCAGAAATTTATAATTGCAGCAACGAATATAAATTAGTAATCAACCATTCATGATATAAGCTTATAGCTTACCCTTCATCCAGAAATGAGTCCATCAGTGACCCACCACCCTTCTTAATTATTTGAATAGCTTCTAAGTTTGTACTCCCCTGAACATGAAAGAAAGAGGAAAGTCAACCACATGTTCAACAAGAAAAAAGACGCAGGTGCGTTAATGAACATTTGTAGCAATCAAAACCAGCACTGACATTAACCCAAAACAGAAAGATGATACCAAAATATAAGAGAAATGAAATTGAATACTGTAGACATCTTCACCTTGAGCCTCATAACTGCGTCTACAGCAAGCTTGGCAAAATGCTCTTTATCTTGCGACAGAATTTTCGAGCTTAAAGTTGTCATGGCAATTTTCATCAGATCTGACTGGAACGTTTCTGTTCAAGAAAACAAGAATGATACATAAACATCATAATTTTTCTATGTAACACTCAAGCACTCTTCACTATGTGCCACAGGAATTTGACCCTGGGGACCTCACCCCAACGGGGAAGGGGGGGGGGGGGGGGGGGGGAGATTTAACCAGAGCAAGAGGATAAACCCATAACAGATACGTAAGATTATTAGCAGTAAAATTTACACTAGAAAAGGTCCAAAAAATATTCCATGGGGAGTGCAAAGAAAGAAAGGTCTAAAAAAGAGTTTCTTCACTAAGGCAAGGAGTATAAGAAAGATAAGTTCAAACTCAAATACAGAAAGGCTTTGTTAAAAAACAAATGTATCAAACAAAATTTCCTTCTTCAAGATAGATAAGTTCAAACGCAAATACAGGAAGATTTCCATAAAAAATGTAAACACAATTTCCTTTTTCAAGGGCTAAAATAATACCCCCACTCATATTTTTCGGCAATAAATAAATCCTGACAGAATAAATTGATTCATGAGCATATGAACTAATTAAGAAACTTGCACAACATCTAACTTCTGTTGCAAAGCTTATACATACCTGTATCTTCTTTGTTGTCCATGACCTTTTCCAACAAAGCATTGCGTGCACATTCAGCAGCCATCCTATATCCTGTCATGATCAGGTACAAGCATAAGAAATGAACAAATAAATAAACAAGGCAAACTAAAACGAAACCCTGCAAATGCACATCAATTTGTGATAGCAATTAGTAAATATATCAGACGTATGTCTATTCAACATTTGTCTTGTAAAATGTAGATAATTTTTAAAAGTTTCAATAAGTCGCTCCATTAGAAGCACAGCTTGCATATGGGTATTTGGCATGTATCCAAATTCAGAATTGTCTGTTATAAAATATTACGAACTTTCTTTTTTTAAGTATGAACAGGAGCCAAAAGACTTCGATGTGTAACCTTCTTTCACTACTTTTGAACCTTCTTATCCACGGTATTAGCAGCCTGCATAGTAAATTCACCTCTGCCTTGAACTTTTAAAACTTTCACTTCCCAAATCGCATCCCTAACCAAAAAAAGCAGAAGAGAGAGAGAGGGGGAGGAGTTCCTGAAGCCTCAAGAGATCCAAATTCTGTAAATGTCCAGAAACCTAAATTGACACCTATTTCTGCTCAGACATTTTCTTAACATGATGCCTTAGAAGATCCCACCGATAGAACAGAATATAGTGCCTTCCTGCTTGATTTTCTATACTGTATGAAACACCAATAACCACCAGAAAGCAGACTTAAGATGACGTTGGTCACTATATCCAATGTTAAAATTAAGGGACCAACCAAATAAAAGATGCTGGTAGGAAAAAGGGCACACAGGCAACTTCTTTAGCACAATGAACAGCAAATACGTTGCATCTCTCCCAAGGATGATATTATAGCTTTGGACAAGTACTACCAACTTACCTAAGCAATTCCTTCTAACATGTAGAAAATGTAAATCGGTCTTTTCCCTTTTTTGTAGTCATATCACTAAAGTAATGATGTGAACCAACATGGAGCGTGCATATTAAACAAGTCAGAACAAACTGAATGAGAACTAAACATCATAAACAGGCCCTTCAGCTTTCATTTCCGCAAAAGCACAATCGCAAAATAAAAGTATAGTAAGATTACAAATCTACAGAGATACTATAATGATTTAGTACTCTCAACGAGCTATCCTTACAGAAACACGAACCTAAAAGGCCATAATATGTTGTACCTGCAATGATAGTCATGGGATGGATCTTTGCATTCACCAGTTTCTCAGCTTCCCTAAGAAGCTCTCCAGCCAAAACAACAACAGAAGTGGTACCATCACCAACTTCATCATCTTGCACTTTCGAAATGTCTAATATGCATATTAAGGAAAAACTGACAATTTTCCCGCGGTAATAATAGGATGATACCCAGACTATGGGTTATCCCGTGCATAAAGGCTTGTAGGCTTTGCATTTTTGCTCAAAAACATACAACTACAGTACATTTATTGATCTATAGGTAGCAGTAAGTGTACTAAAGATTTATTCGTCCATGAACATTGCAGTAAATGGTTTGCTGAGCCATGGATTTAGCATCAAACATGGAGTTCTGGTTTAACCCGCGAAGGCCACAAGAGGCTGCAATCCCGCTCCCGGTTATCAGCATCATGGGCCCATATTCTTATATCCTGGTGGACCGTGAGCACAGTGTGGCTAAGCTATGGACTAAGCAGAAAGCGCCTTAAAAGCTTTAGAAGTCATTCCATAACTGAGTTGCACCTGGTTTTACTATGTTTTAAATAAATAATACTTCTGAAAAATTATATTTTTTGTTTGCGTAACAGATTTCAGTCAATGTGTAGTAATCCTGACTTCATGAAATACAATTTTTGTCAGAGTTACAGACGTAATTCAATGCGATTTTGGGTATTTATGAACTTATGATGTGACTACCAATACTCATCCATCCCCAAACTGCAAAAGAAACTCTGCAGTCTGCATGGCGATGTGGATAGTTGTTTGCCTCAGACTAAGATGTTAACTTAGTGAATCTAATTTGATGTAACAAAACATGTGTTGTGCTACCGTGGACCTGAGTTATGTTATTCTATGTTGTTACTACATTTGCACATGGCAAACGATCCTCGTGAAATTTACATTTACTAAATGTTGTTTATGTCAACAGACTAACTACTATGCCCTAGCCTTTTTGAGAAGAAAAAAGTCATGACTGAAGTCTGAACACGTTTTGTGAAGTTACATTTCAAAACAGAGAAATCATGTGTAGACAGATTTTCAAAATCCTGGGACATGAAATATGACAAAATTAACTTCAGATATGATATAACTGCAAGTATAATAGACATGAGCAATTTCCTTTTCCTATTATGTTACATTTTCCTTTGGCTTTCATCAAGCATAGATTTATACATAGACAATGCATTACTAGTTTCCATTGTTGACGAAAATTTTCATCAACATTCATTTGAAGAAGGAAGGCATTAGCGTACATATAAATAACTGGTAGGATACCAACAAGAACCTTCGCAGCAGGGTTATCAATGTGAAGTGATTTTAAGATGGTTGCACCATCATTAGTGACAGTAACACTGTGACCTCTTCCAGTCGACTGTAAAATTTTATCCTACACTCACAATAAAGAAAAATACTCTTGATTGCATCTAGCTGATAGCAACATAAATCATCAATATGTTAAGCAATAAAATTTACCATTCCTTTCGGGCCAAGTGTAGTCTTGACCAAATCTGCAATCGCCATAGCCCCAACAAAAGAAGCCTAAACCCAAAAAAGCATGAATTAAAATGTAAAGCAAACCACAATATATTACACATTAGACTTCGCTACCTTAGTTGTAAGCCGAAAAAAACCATGCCATTTTCTACTAACACATGTGGTCACCAAGAACTAAGAACCTCAGCTCAAACGGGTCTCATTACTAAAACAAAAGAACTACACACTTTAAGCGAGATTACTTTCGCGAATAGTTGAATGGAACATAAATAAACAAAGGCATTTGGGTGGCTACAAACAAAATTACCACTCAATGAAACTCAGACAAAAAGGCTAGCCAGAGTGGAACGTGAAAAAATATCTGCCCAAACAACTACGAGAACATAAAAGACAGCACAAAAGCCTTACCATCCTTGCACGCTCTCCCTTTTCTTCCGTGGCTTCATCTTTAAAGAGCTTATCCACCTGCAACCATCAATGACCAAATTTTCAGAAATAAGTAAAAATAATAAATTGAATAAAATCGGTAGAGGCAGAACGACGTGGACCATACCGCCATTGTGTAGTATCAAAAGACGCACTGATCAGTCGAACGGATTCTTCTCAGAAGGCCCTAAATTGGAATGCGGAGGAAATCAAATGGCCAACAAAGTCAGTTGATAACCATTAGCAACATAAACGCAAACTCTTAAAAACTTCAACTTTGCCAACATTTCCTCTGAATCAAACACAAGAAAATCCCAAAAAACCAGCAGAAACCTCAACAATGCCAACTATGGAAGCATCAGTGCCACCATAACCTATGCCTAAAATCTCAACACAGACTACAGCAAAAAAAATCCAAAAAAAAAAGTAGAAATGACGGAAATGGTGATCCTTGGAAATGGTGACTTTGCAAGAACGGAAATGGTAAGAGAGATGAAGCATTACCTCCGACTGATTAATGGGGACAGCGATCTGGCGATCGAGCGGGGAAGATGAACTGCGAAGAAGGGAGGCCGGTTAGGGTTTTGAACTAACAGGTCTGGCGGAACCCCGCCCAAATGAGTAGCTACTAGAACCTGATGGGGGAGGGCGAAAGAAGGTGTGTTTGTGGCACTTGATCGTGTCCTCCTCGTATGTC
Source organism: Houttuynia cordata (assembly GCA_039654745.1). Lineage (NCBI taxonomy): Eukaryota > Viridiplantae > Streptophyta > Magnoliopsida > Piperales > Saururaceae > Houttuynia > Houttuynia cordata. The sequence goes on from CM077504.1 coordinate 23,545,978, forward strand.
CGGTGTTGCTTGGCAGTGTATTAGCCGTTGATCTGTTCTTTGGGGGCCCAAATGTGTTGCGAAGGCTGCTTCGACTCGGTGGTTACTAGCAACGAGGCTCTGGTCAATTGTGTTGTGTCCTACCGATGAGTCCTTCGTAGCGTGGCACTTCTCAAACCCGTTGATCTGTTCACCGAGGGTCATACTCTGTGTTCGTCAGGATAAAGAATTGAGTCCTCCTGGAGTACCCGTTTTTCTTAGCGATGTACTTGATTTTCAAAGATCTCGAGGGTGAACAGCTCCCTCCGTCCAAATACAGATAAACTGATTTTATTGGTTTTCTAATCCAAACATAGAACTTGGATGGAGGGAGTATCTACGAGTATCCAATCATTCTAGCTGAGTCGAGCCTAGCTTTAGGCTCTTTCGGCTTAAGCTTTGAAATTTTAATTTCAAGTTCGAGTTGAGTTGAATCGAGTCGAGTCGTTTGAGCTCGCGAGTCAGTTTGGTTTAGTTGATTTTGGTTTTCATATCCACATTTTGGACTATGAATACTCGAAGGAGAGATTACTATACATGTGTTCTAATTAGTTTGAATCCATAGATGTAAAAAATTGGTATTTGTTCTCATGAGACACATTAACTAACTCTTTTAAACACAGAGACTGAGGTAATTATTTATGAAAATTATGATCTAAGCTATAATAAAACTTGAAACTTGATTGACATAAAATCCATAATATAGAGTGTAACATATGCATGCACATATGGGAAAATAATATCCAAATGGTAACTTTTAGCTTTTTTCGAGCTTCAAGTTTAGTCGAGCAGAGGTATGATTGAGTTTGGCTTGACCAACTATGACCTCGAGTCGAACACGAGTCAAGCTCGAGTCGAATCGAGCTTTCGAGTTGACTTTAACACCCTTAGGTTCGTGGTGGAACAGTTCCACTGGATAATTTCTCCTTAAATAATAGGGAGGGGGTTTCCGGATGTACCAGGTTTTTGGGAGATAATCGAAGGATAAATCTTTTATATACTATCTTATTTAATCTTTGGACAAAGAGTGAAGAGTGCCTATTCTATAGCAAAAACCATGCTTCATAGTGGTCATACAACAATGAGTTCTCAAAATTTTGATCTCAAACATCTCTGAAAATCTAAATGGGGAGCAAGGTATTCCTAAGAAAGTCTAACTCTTCATTTGGAGAGCTTGTTGAAATGCACAGTCAACCAAGATGAACTTGTACAGAAGAAGGCACAACCTTCCTACTCCTATTTTTTATCTGTGTCATAGGCTCATAGGGAATAAGAAGAAAAAATGCTTCTACTCCCGCTTTATTTTCATGACAACCTCACATGCCTCTCATGGAAATGTTGTAGGGCATGTTACGATTTGATTTAGCTTGAATCATGCAATTGAAGGTCAAAGTATCTTGTTAAGAGATACTTAATTATCTCCATATATTTTTCTAATTGTAATCCCATTGATTTAGGATTTAATTGTCATCCCATTGATTTAGAATTTAGTTGATTTGTTTCCAGATTAAGTTCCTTGGATTGAGGATCTGTAAGTTGTTATATACCCATATAACTTTGTTTTTCAAATACAAAAAAATATATAGAACACTTTTATTAATGTTTTTTTGTTTATCATGCTATCATAGCGTTGATCCTAACAGCTCTGTAAAAGCTTCTACAATATTTTTAATGGAGGATACTGATTCCAATAATGCTATCCATACCAGTTCAAACACAAATTATAGTCCTAGTCAAGGAACTCAAAAGCCTATTGATTCCACCATGCCTACTCTAACTATAGATTCATCTAATCCTCTATTCATTCATGTCTTTGACCATCCAGGGATGACTTTTGTTCCAAAAGTTTTAGATGGAACCAACTATGCTATGTGGAGAAGATCCATGTTGGTGAGTCTTAGTGCCAAAAACAAATTAGGATTCATCGAAAGAACTATACCTACACAAAGTGAGGCTGATCCTAAACATCAAGTATGGCAACGTTGTAATGATATAGTCTTCTCTTAGATCTTCAACTCATTGAGTCAAGATCTTGCCAACAACATTCTCTATGTAGATATCCCTTTGAAATCTTAACATATCTGCATGAACGTTTCTCACAAGATGATTTTTTTCATCATTATCAAACTCAACGATCAATTGTTGAGTTGAAAGAAAATCAAGATTCAAAACAATGAACGATCAATTGCTTGAACTAAGTTGAAGACATTGTGGGATGAGTTAAAGATTTGTAGTTCATCTATTCCTTGTACTTGTGGAGGATTGAAACATCAGCAAAATGAGAAAGAAGAAAGAGTCATCCTAGGACAATTTTTTATAGGATTGAATTAGTTTTATTCTATCATGAGTGGGCAAATTATGCTGATGTAGCGTTTACCAACTGTCAAGAAAAACCTATTCACTCCTCTACGAAGAAGGAAAACAATGAGGACTAGTTGAATATAAGGGAGCTTCATGCTTTGCATGTCAAAACTCAACCCAATTCCAAGCCATAAGGTTCTCGTCAATGGATTTTTTCTTCCTAAAAATCAAAAGGGTCTATGAAGCCACTTTTGCGCACTTACTATGTGGCACCACTCATACAGTGGAACAGTGCTACTATTTGATTGACTTTCATATTGGTCATAAGCTTCATTGAAAGGATCTTCAACCTCCAAATCGAAACCAGAAAGTCGTTGTAAATCAAATAAGCCCTGAGTCATCTCATGTTACAACTAAGACAACACTTAATCAGTGAATGTAATTCACCCCTGAGGAGTTTTCTCAAATAAAGGCCTTCTTCTGAAATAGTAAAAGCCCTCATTATGCAAATTATACAAGTATTTCCACTTTGTTTTGTCCACCATCCACTTTACACACATTCCAAATCAGTTAATTGGATTATTGATACTGGTGCTACTAATCATATAGCATATTCAATAATCAGTGACATTAATCCGATGTCTTCTCAAATTCTTTACCAAATGACTCTCATTGTAAGATCACGTGTGTTGATTCTGTTCATCTTTCACATAACCTTCATGTTAATGTGTAACACACAAAAAATCGGATAAGAAATGTGGATTTGTGAACCAATGAGGAGACGAGAGTTGATATTAAAGTTCATGAAGAAAGCTTTCAAATGCCACCGACTATTCGCAATTCGGAGATCTAAGTAAAAAGTTATGATCGTTGGAAATTGAGTACGCGCGCGATCGATCGGGCTAGATTCAAAACCGAGAGAAAGACATACGTGATCGATCACCTCATAAGCGATCAATCGAAAATACTGAAAAGTGCAATTTTTGGGCAGCGGTCGATCTCTTTTGAAAACGATCGATCAAAAGTACTGGAATAACACGAAAGACTGCAGCGATCAATCACCTATTGGTTGCTATCGATCGATCGCCTATCGGTCGCACTGACAGAAATCGAATCTGGAAGTTGTTGATTTTTTAAAAATCTATTGAGAGAAGGATACCATATCCTAACCAAATTGGGAGGATTAGGTTGAGGGCATCCCTAGCTAAATTAAAAAGGAGATTTCTTATTTAAGGGTCAGGGTTGTGATTAAGGAAGGGATTTTTGTATTTAAACCTAAGAGAGGTGGCCGGTGATGCAGGGAGGATTTTTTGGTATTTTAGTTGGCAGGGTTATTGGGATGTAAAAACCCACTGAATTAAAACAAGCAATATGAAGAGAATAAGAATAACAAAGGATTGTGAACATCCCACAACATCTAAACTGAACCGAGGTCTATACACCTGCAAGGTTAGTCAACAACAATTCCAACTCGCAAGTATATGAAAACATCAATAAGGCTCCGAACAAACATATGTGTAAGGAGAGAATAACAATCATATTAAAGGCTCCAGACATCTAAAGTGAAAGGAGTTACAATTTCTGCTCGCTAACTTGATCACTCGCAAGTGACTAAAATAATATACCAGAACCACCCTAGGGTCCTCCCTTTGGAAGCCTGCCATGCGTCTAAGATGCTGGCCCCACCAGTGCTTACGGACACGATGGACGGAGACTGAGGACTTTCCGTAATGTCCACAATCTAACGTACGTATAGTGCCTCCCTTCGGGCAGTATGGAATCGCAATTTCATAAATATAAGTGACCTCGCATGATCTGGGAATGGCTTAATTGAGCATACTATAAATCCACCATGGGGAGAGTCTCGCGAGATCTCCAGTGGAAGAAAAATAATCATGTAATCAATATGAACAATATCTCAAAGGAATATAGGTCACAACACTCTAAGATCATAAGATATCTCTTACCAGAATAGACTCTCTTATGGAGTATGGATAGAAGTATCAAAGACTTTGGTCAATACATAACTCACTCATTGGAGTAGCATAGAATAACAAGACAACCCAAACACTTTGAATAATAACAACTCACCCAAGGAGTACCATACAGTCAATACATACCTTTCATGAATTTTACTCAAAATCAGTTGGTTAAAACAGTTAGCGATGAAACAGAACCTCTGAAAACATCTGGATTTCCCGCCTGATGAGGGTTTTGAATTTTGAATTCATTTTCTGGAATTGGCTAGCTATAAATAGTGCTGAGATCTTAGTTTTGAGTAGTTTTGAAATCTTAGGTTAAATGCTTTTGAATTTGGAGCAGGAGTGCTCTGTTCTGTTCTAGCTGATTTTCAGCTGTGATCTTCCCTGGGATTGGGTTAGATCTTTCTTTCTCTCTTCTCTTTTAGTTTCTTCGAGTTGTAATTGTGATAGTAGTATTGTTGTTTGAAAGAATACAGAGAAAGAGCAATTGTAATCAATTATGTAATAACTGCATATCAATACAAAGTTACAGTTGTTACAAAGAATAGCAAATAAGTTTACTATCGATAGATATCTTCAGAATAAATATGTAATTTCCATTTCTGTTAACAACAAGTCATCTTCAGAATTCAGTTTGTGAAATCCAGTTGCTACAGATTCTTCAAAATTCTGCTATTGCTCTTCATCAGATTTGCTGCTATTATTCTACTCAGTTGTTTTAGAACCCTTATTTGCAAATACCAGCTACGTCAATTGGTATCAGAGCAGGTTGCAGAGTCTTCTAATGGCTTCTACAAATCCGTTGGAAGAAGGAGATCCACAGCAGCTAATGTTGCAAATGATGCAATAATTACTCATTGTAACATCTGGTCGCCTGAGTATGCCAGGTATTGGTAGAGGACAACAGGTGGTAGCCTGATTTGGGCTAGTTGTAAACCAGTAGCAGTAGTTGGCAGAGGGGGTATTTCAATCCAGATTTTTTCCACTCGACGAAGGGAAATTACAGTAAGGCGGTGCTCCTCCCGAAGTTGAACCTGAGGCGACTTCCGGCTATCTCGTGCGACACCGGCGACGACGACGGTGACTCCGGTGACCGGGTTAAGAGAAAAGCAAAGGGGGAGCCGGGGGAGAAGAGAGGAGCAGCAAGGGGGAGGGTGTCCTCGAGCGACGACGGCAACCCTCCGGCGAGCTCAACGACCTTTAGCAAGCTCCGGCGACTCTCCAACGAGCTCCGGCGGGCGACGCTTCAGCATGCAAGGTAGGATCCCATAACCCCCCATCAAGTTTTGATTTTTTTTTGGGTTCTTCGTCGAGGGAGGTGATGGGAACCTTGAAGGAGGAGGAAAGGGCCGACGGCGAGTCAACGGGGTTGAATTGACCTCCGCCAGGCCGCCGGCCATGGTGGAGGAAGCAAAGGCAGCAGCTTTATGCTGCTGCCAGACCCTATTTCTTTCCCAAATTTGCTGGACCACGAGTAGACGGCGAGGTGAGTAGAGGAGGAAAAGGGGAGGAATGTGTCGCCTGGCCGGTGGTCTGGTCCAATGGAAAGCCGGACCGGGCCAATCCATTTTTAGACCGAACCCGGTCCAGTAAATCAGTTGGTTCAGGCAGACCGAACCCGGTTCGGTCCAGATATAATAAACCCGATTCATGCCTAGACCAAACCCGGTCTGGTCTTTAAACTGAGCCCGGTCCACCTCCAGACCGAACCCCGGTTCAATAATAAACCCTGTTCATAAGCCAGTTTAGAATTTTGAACTGCCGGTGGACCTCAACCGACAGTTAAAAACCGCTTATAACTGACGGTCAAGCTTGACCGTCTCTGTATTTCTGTGAATTATGGTACATACGGAGCCAGAATGGTATATAGGCTCTTTTTAGTAGTTTTGGGCTGTTTAATAAATAATTTCAAGCCCTAATTGGTGTGTTATTAGTATATGTGTGATGCTACTGTATTAAGGGCATTAGTCCCTTATGTTATGCTGGCTGGTAGCAAAGGTCTTAAATGGTAAAGAAAAACCCGACTAATAAACCTAGATGGTTTAAAGACTTAATCATTTTATGAAAGATAATAAAATGATGACTTGAGGGCTGAGCTTGAGGGTTGGGAAGAACCTAATCAAAATAAAGACTAAAATACCCTTGGGATTGGGAGTCAGTGTATGAGTGTGAGTGACTTCCGATCAAGTGACCGAATGACTATTAAGTCAAAGGTCAAGCTATCTGTTGAGCTATTAAGCCAACAGTTGTGAATGGTATGTTATGGTTTCATACTAGTAATACTGTGATACCTATTAAGGATCACAAGGTATAGATTGGGGTGGTGTTGCATCTTCCGACTGGTGGAAGCTCTGCCGTCTGTATCTCTCTATGGATTTTAGAGAGCATTCACATCTTCCGACTGGTGGAAGCTCTGTGTCATGGTACCTAATAAGGACCCACTTCTATTGGCCAGGCTTAAGCTGTTATATCTCTCTATGGATTTTAGAGAGAACAATGATATGTTATTTTGGCCCATGTTTGCATCTTTCTATGGATTTTAGAGAGAGCATTTCATATTCTATTGGCCAGGCTTAAGCTATTACCTCTTCTCTATGGATTTTAGAGAGAGCGTGCTTATTCTCTATGGATTTTAGAGAGAGCTTTTGCATCTTCCCAAGTGGAAGCTCTGCACACATCCTGAGCCTTGGTTGCCAGGTGGTTTACTGTGCACAACATTGGAGACGTTAACATCCTAGAAGGCTGCGTTTCCCGATCCACATCGAGTCTAGGAGCTGATGTGGAGCCAGACCCTTCCGACGGTCATACCTTTTAAGGTAAGGAATGGGCGAGGTAGTCACCCTTGAGAGATTCAAGGCGTGCCGTGATTACCGGTATTAATCGGAGTGATAGTCACGGTGTTTTCGTGCTGTCTGTCATGTAGGTATGACATTCAGTGAGCCTGTCCATGGGACAAAGACTTAATTATTGAACTTGAACATGGGAAGCAATAAAAGACTTGCTTGAAAGATTAATAAAAGATTCAAGTGGAATCCTGTAATAGGTTGCATAATATGTTAATGCAAATCCTAATTTGTTGTAATGTTGATGACTGTATTATGGTATCCCACTGAGTATTTTTATACTCAGCATCCTTATGTGATGTAGGTGCTGCTGTGGAGGATTGACTTCACGTGCACTTGGGAGCTAAGTGTGAGGACGATCAGATTGCTGAGCATATCTCCTATTCGGGTTTGTTCTAGCTCTTGTAATAAGGCGTGAGCGCCGACTATTTCTAGTTTATTTTGAGATGGATGACAGACTTGCACTTAGAGGACTTGCTTTGGTTTAATCGACTTTGCATCTTATATTACTATATGTATATATGGTTTTGTATCCATATTTGTGAACCCCAGTTATCACGGCCTAGATGCTTAGTCGAAAATTTTTCAACCAATGATTTATCGCTTAGAGGAACAATCCTCGAGTTTTCCGCTACCACTCTGATTTAAAAATGGTTTTTAAAAACCCTGGTCGTGACACTCATTGTCACAAAGTACGAATTCGGTGGCTATTCGGCAAGGGGCTGATTCGGTTAGGTTTTGTAAAATTCGAATAAGACCGGGAAAAATCGTTGAAAATCCGTCGTCGTGGTCAAACTGGATTGGGTGTGAGGAATGATAAATATATGATAAATATATATCTTGTATAACATTAATATTAAAATAGGTGTAGTGCAAGTGGTTAAGTTACATGTATTGGGTTTCAAGGGGTCTGAGGTTCGAATTCCCCCTCAAGCAAATTTTTTTTTAAAAAAAATAGGCTGTTGGTGGCGAATAATGGCGAAAATTCGGAGAATTTTCCATTATTCACCGAATCATCCAAATTAGGAGATTAATTGGGCAGTTAATCACTGAAAATGTAAATCGTGAATAAAAGTAAAATTTTGGCAATTTTTGTGACAGTAAAATTACTACTGGAGATTCGACAATTAGGTAGTCGACTTCCTCCGGTAAATCCAGAACGAGAATCTAATGGAGATCCACAAAAATCGGCTGGAGTGTTTAGAGGAAATAATGCTTCCAGAGCATCGCTTGCGAATAGCAGGCCAAGAGATGTTCAAACTACTCCTTTAATTAGATCTGAAGAAGAGTACTCCAGTGATGAGGAAGAAGAACTGTTGATTCCTCAAAGCACTCAAGGTAATGTGTCAGAATCCTTCAAATTCAGACCAAAATTAGAACTATCTTTCTTCAATGGCCAGATGAATGTGGAGGAATTATTGGATTGAATTTTTGAAGTAGAAAACTATTTTGATTGCATGGAAGTGCCAGATGAGTTTAAAGTAAGATTGATTACTTGCAAATTGAAACATGGTGTAGCAGCTTGGTGGAATCAAATTCAAATGCAGAGAACTCAGCTGGGAAAACATCCTATTAAATCATGGGTTCGAATGAAAAATATGTTGAGGGCTTGATTTTTACCAGTAGTCTATGAGCAGGCATTGTTTAGACAACTGCAGACAACAGAATTTTACTGTTACAGAGTATTTGGCTGAATTTCAGAGATTGACTACTAGAACCAACCTGCAGGAGAATGAGCAGTTTAAGATTGCCCGATTCACCATAGGTAATGGATTTACAAGTGAAATTAGCCAATCAAACTCTTAGAACTTTTAATGATGCTATCCAAGCTGCATTGAAACTTGAGACTATCATTTCAACCGAGAAGAACCTATGCTTTCCACAAGAGCTCCTCTGAATTTCAAACACCTAGATCAAAGTCTGTTGAACCTAATTCTTCATCCTCAACTCTATCCAAAGAAAAATACCAGTCTTCTGTTCCTCCTATCAAAATTCCTTCTAATACTAATTTCAAACCTACAGCTAGTACCAGTGCTTCCAAACACAATCCCTATGCCTACCCTACTTCTAGGATCTGCTATGGATGTCAGCAATCAGGACATGTATCTAACATGTGCCCATTGAGGGATCAGACAAAAGGGACTACAGTTGTAGTAACTCTTATTAGTGACAGTTCTGCTGAGAATGAACATGAAGAACAAGGTGAAACTATTGAAGAAGTTGAAGGAGATGAAGATTTGAATTGGGAAGAGGAACAATATTCAGTCATGGTTCTTGAGAAACTAGTTTGTTCTGCTGTTGTAACCAGTGAAAGTCAAAGACACAAAATATTTCGGACTCAAGGAACAGTAAATCAGAGAATTTGTTCTGTTATAATCGATGGATGCAATTGTGAAAATATTGTTTCTCAAAGTATTGTTGATAGACTGAATCTGCCTGTGCAAAAGAAAAATACACCTTATACTTGGGGGTGGATCAAAGAAGTTGGGCCACTTTTAGTTACTCACAGTTGTAATGTGTCATTTTCTATTGGAAAACATTACAAAATAACACTTGTGTGTGATGTAATAGAAATGATAGCTTGTCAAATTCTATTGGGTCGACCTTGGCTTTATGATGTGGAGGCTATTCATAATGGTAGATTGAACAAAATTGTACTTTCTACTATGATGGCATTAAAATTGTTCTTCAGCCTCGACAACAGCAACCAGTTCAGGAAAGTTCTATATCTGGAATTACTCAGTCATCTTCTTCAGCTACTATATATTCATCAGCATGTTCTGTTACTCAAAAACTAAATTACCAGTGTCCTAAACCATCTGAAAACAGATCCAAATCTTGTTTCCTACTACAAAACATTGACAAGGAAGTCAAAAAGGCCTCAACAGTAAATCTGCTGGTTATTGCACTATCTCATAATGTGTTATGTTTACAGACTGAAAAGCTGCATCCTTCTATTCAGCAGTTACTTGAAGAATTTCAATTTTTACTTCCAGAAAACTTTGATGCTCTTCCTCCTATGAGAGACATTCAACATGCTATAGATTTTATTCCTGGATCTATCATTCCCAACTTACCACATTATCGGCTGAGTCTCAAAGAGCACAACATACTTCAGGAATAGGTAGAAGAACTATTGTCTAAAGAGCTGATCAGAGAAAGTTTAAGCCCAGTGTTGTACCATCATCGTATGTGTATTGACAGCAATAAGATCACAATCAAATACAAATTCACCATTCCCAGATTGGACAATTTGGAAGGTTCGAAGATCTTTTCTAAGTTGGATCTCAAGAGTGGATATCACCAAATCAGAATTCGTCTAGGAGATGAATGGAAGATAGCTTTTAAAACTAAAGAAGGGCTATCTGAATGGCTTGTCATGCCATTTGGACTTTCCAATGCACCCAGCACATTCATGAGGCTTATGAATCAGGTTTTAAAACCTTTCCTAGGCAAATTTGTTGTTGTCTATTTCGATGACATCTTGGTTTACAGCAAGACACAAAGTGATCATTTACAACATTTGAGATCAGTCTTTGAATCTTTAAAGGCTAATACTCTATTCTTAAGTCTTCAAAAATGCTCTTTCATGACTCAACAGCTTCTATTTCTTGGTTATATCATCAGTTCTGAAGACATACTTGTTGATGGAGCTAAAATTACAGCTATTAGGGACTGGCCCATTCCTACATCTGTGACTCAGCACCAAAGTTTTTTTGGTTGGCTACCTTCTATAGAAGGTTTGTTAAAAACTTTTCTGTTTTAGAAGCACCACTTACTGACTGTTTGAAGAAAAATAGTTTTAAATGGACCACTTCCACACAAAACAGTTTTGAGTTCCTCAAATCCAAACTATGTTCTACACCAGTGTTAGCCCTACCAAGTTTTGAAAAAGTTTTTGAAATAGATTGTGATGCATCTTGTATGAGAATTGGAGCTATTCTCAGTCAAGAGGGAAGGCCTATTGCTTATTTCAGTGAAAAACTATCTTTAGCCAAACCGCATTGGAGCGCTTATAAACTAGAGTTATATGCTTTAATTCAGTCCTTGAAACATTGGAGACATTACCTTGTTCATTCAGAATTTGTTGTACACACAGATCATCAAGCTCTTAGATATTTGTAGGGACAACATAAGCTTGACAGGCTTCATGCTAAATGGGTAACAGAGTTGCAGGAGTATACCTAATTTTCTATTAAACACAAAGCTAGTAATCTCAATAAAGTGGTTGATGCCTTGAGTAGAAAACACACTTTCCTGTCCACTATGCAATTACAGGTGTTTGGATTTGATTGTATTAAGGAATTGTATTCGACAGATAGAGATTTCCAAATTGTTTGGGAAACTTGTCAGCATAACAGAGGCAGATTTGATGATTTTCTTATATATGATGATTTCCTTTTCAAAGGTACATCTCTTTGCATTCCTTCTCACTCTCTGAGAACTAAACTTCTATTAGAAGTTCATGGTGGAGGTTTGACAGGTCACTTTGGTAGTGATAAGACACTGCAAATGGCTAAATCCAGGTTTTTCTAGCCTTCCTTAAACCGAGATGTTTTAAAATTGGTGAAACGCTGCTCTGTTTGTTAGAAACAAAAGGGTGGAGTTCAAAATACAGGGCTATATACACCTTTACCAACACCACATGGCCCCTGGGAGGATGTTTCTATGGACTTTGTCCTTGGTTTACTTCGTACAAAGAAAGGAACAGACTCTATTTTTGTAGTGGTTGATAGATTTTCCAAACAAGCTCATTTTATTCCCTACAAAAGAACAAGTGATGCTGTTAAAGTTGCTCATTTGTATTTTCAAGAGGTTATGAAACATCATGGAATCCCTCTCTCTATCACTTCTGATCGAGATTCAAGGTTTCTCAATAACTTTTGGAAAACTATTTAGTCTCGGTTACATACATCTCTTCATTTCAGCACTACATGTCATCCCCAAACTGATGGACAAACTGAAGTCATCAATGGGACTTTAGGCAATCTTCTCCGATGTTTGACAAATGACAATCATCGACAATGGGATACTGTTTTATGTCAAGCAGAATTTGCTTATAATTCTACTCCTCACGGATCAACTGGTTTTTCTCCATTTGAGGTTCTTTATGGTAAAAATCCTACCCAAGCTTTGGATTTGCCACTGGTTCATAATGCTACTCGACTGTCTTCTACTGCCACCAGTACTATTTCTAAGATCATGGATATTCATCAGCAAGTAAAATCAAATTTGGAGCATTCCAATCTTTCATATAAATTTGTTGCAGATCAATCTCGTCGATCACAAATATTCCTTCTAGGAGATTTGGTTATGGTGTATCTGCGCAAAGAAAGGCTTCCTGCTGGCTCATATAACAAGCTGCAATCGAAAAAAATTGGTCCTTTTCAAGTTCTTAAAAGGATTGGTTCAAATGCTTATATTTTGGATCTCCCTGCTTCTTATAATATTTCTCATACTTTTAATGTTGCTGATCTCACACCATATTATCCACCTTTATCTTTTGATACACCTCGGACGAGGTTGTGTTTCAAGGGTGAGAGAATTGATGCAGGGAGTATTTTAGTTATTTTAGTTGGGAGGGTTATTTGAGTAATTTTACTCAAAATAAGTTGGTTAAAATAGTTAGCAATGAAACAAAACCTTTGAAAACTTATGGATTTCCCGCCTGATGAGGGTTTTGAATTTCGAATTCATTTTCTGGAATTGGCTAGCTATAAATAGTGCTAAGATCTCAGTTTTGAGTAGTTTTTGAAATCTTAGGCTAAATGCTGTTGAATTTGGAGCAGGAGTGCTCTGTTCTGTTCTAGCTGATTTTCAGCTGTGATCTTCCCTGTGATTGGGTTAGATCTATCTTTCTCTCTTCTCTTTTAGTTTCTTCGAGTTGTAATTGTGATAGTAGTATTGTTGTTTGAAAGAATACAGAAAGGAGCAATTGTAATCAATTCTGTAATAGCTGCATATTAATACAAAGTTAAAGTTCTTCAATTACAGTTGTTACAAAGAATAGCAAATAAGTTTACTATCGACAGATATCTTCAGAATAATTCTGTAATTTCCATTTCTGTTAACAATTACAAGTCATCTTCAAAATTTAGTCTGTGAAATCCAGCTGCTACAGATTCTTCAAAATTCTGTTCTTGCTCTTCATCAGATTTGCTGAAGGTTTTCAAAACCGGACCGGCCATCGACCCGGATTGATGGCCGGTCCGGTTGGACCGCGGTCAAACCGGATTGACCGCGGTCAAACCGGATTGACCCGGTTTAAGAGTAAGAAATAGTAAATATATAATAAATATATATATATTGTATAAGAATAACATGAAACCACTATAGCTCAGGTGGTTAAGGCGTTAAGTACCTGACGGGGGGGGGGGGTTCGAATCCCCCTCCAGCAGAATTTTTTTTTTTTTTTTTAAAAAAAATTGCTTTTGACCGGTCCGGTTTAAGATAAAACCGGCCGGTTCAACCGCCCGGTTTACAAAAAACCGGCCGGTTGAGCGAACCAGGGTGAACCGGACAGACCGAACCTGTTTTCCGCGGTCGGACCGGTCGGTCCGGTCCGGTTTTGAAAACTATGTCATTTACTGCTATTATTCTTCTCAATTGTTTCAGAACCCTTATTTGCAAATACCAGCTGCGTCAGCCGGCTTGTGCATATGCACGCCAAACCCTAATTGTGTGACGACTTGTGCTTCTTCTCCTTCCTCCTACACACATTCATCTCTACTCCAAGCCCTATTCTTAATTTAAATCCTTTCCATAGCATTGACCGAAGGCGTCGTTGCGAAAAGGAGGAGACGAGCTACGCGTAGAATGGCGAGACACTCGTAATGAAAGTGGTAGGATGGTTTTTTCCTACTAAATTTTTTTGATTTCTTTCAATCCATTCTCATGAGGATTATGTGATGAACTGTATGGTCTTATCTCAGTAAGTAGAGTTGCGTAAAGTGTTTGGATTTATGAGAGATTCCATTATGTTATGAGTAAGGGTGCTCACGAGCCGAGTCGAGTCGAGTTTAGACTTAGCTCGACTCGAGCTCGATTTTTAAAAATGTGGCTCGAGCTCGCACTCGGCTCGAGATCGAACTCGACCCCAGTAGCAAGTCTTCCAATTGGTGCATGTTTTATAGGGCGTGTCATGACTCCTCCCCGCCTCACAGCTCCGATGTGGGACTAAAGAGACCCCGCATCCTCAAAGCACATACACAACATGAATGCTTCAAATCGGTGGCCCCAGGTAGGGTTCACATCATTGGTATCTTTGTCAATGCACTATGATTTGCAAGCCTCGGGTGGTAATTCAGTGCACCCAGCATGCCATCTGGATTTATACGAACGTGACAGGAGCTGTCGATCCCCCAGATTGATAGGAGAGGTATCAATGGTAGGCATAAATCCCATGTCGCATGCCAGGCGCATGGTATAATTTCTCTCAATTCTCAGATCACATTGGTCTTTAAAATGATATTTGTTGTACGCTCCAAGTCAATGTTGCACTGTGTTTTTCTTTTTTAATTAAGCATAAGGTGACAAGATTTGAAACATGACCTCACTTGTATACGTTGTTTAAAAAATAGATAAATACCTTCCCTTTATAATTTGCTCAAAAGAATAGATACATAGGAGAGTTCATCACTAAAAAATAGATAGATACATAGAATGATTAATCACAAGAATAGGACCCTGAAACAACTGTTGCACTAAATAACTCACCACAATAAGTGGCAATGGAACATATAAAATTGTAGATACAAATGTTTTAGGCAAGAAAGCAGGGCTCTTTAGGCAAGAGGAATTTAAACCTTGTGATAGAGAAGAGGGGTTTTTTCAAGGCTTGCATCATCCTCAACTGAGCTTGATTGCTTCCTTGTTATGGCAGCTTCTCCTTTAGGAGTTTCATTAATTCTCTGTACATGCTGGAGACACACCTGCACAGCATCATGAACTCGCACAAAGAGCTGTGAATGAAATTTCGACACAGAACAGAAGTAATGAAGGCTCAATAAATGGATGGAAATGTAGGCATTCATGAAGCTGAATAAAACTTATGCACCAAAGGGCCACGCCCATAGCTAACTAAATACTTATGCAGTAAGAGACTAAACCAAAAAATCAAAAATTTGAGTTCAATAAATTTACCTCTCCAGGACTCTGTTCTTTCATTTTTGTCTCCCACAATACGGTCTCATTATCTACACTCTGTTATCCAAAATGAATGAGATCCATGTCACCTTATTTTTTTATCTCTACTGAATAAGGACATATAAGTTTGTAATGACTCAGAACACACAAACAATAACTTGGTACTTCAAATAATCATTCTAATCCAAAAGATAAAAATCATAAACATCCTTCCAAGCCAGAACAAGCAACTACATTTTAGTAAACATAGCTCACCTTTGATAGTACAAAATCTCCAAGCCATCTATTGCAATCAACATAATTTGAGTGAACTGAAGCTATGAAAACCTAAACAAAGTAGAAATTAGTGAAGATTACATAATAACATCTTCTCATGCATGCACAGGGATATAATGTGTAAGGAACACTCACAAGAAACTGAACAAATTTTGTAGGAAATTTGGATGGAAGGTCAGTCCATGTGAGATTTCTCAACATATGTCCAGAACTTTGGGGATGACAATAAATGACATCATAATCTTTTCATGTACAACTGTGTTATCCATACCACAACTCGCAATGCGATAGATGTCTGTCAGACGGATGGAAGTCCTGTAAAAACATAATCATACTTCCCAATTTAAAATCATTAAATTTTGCTCCTTCACTGGCACGAAGCATTCAGTATTAAGAAAATAAATTGTACAACCTATGGTTGTACTAACCACACTTAAAACTTCATTCCTGTGACCACCTGCTCCAGCAAATATCAAAATGCAAATCCCAGTATGCACGTTCCACAATCGAACCGACTCATCCTATTTACAGATGCAGAGATGTTGCATCATTCATTCACTAAAAACATGATCATAGCATTACTCATAAGATCAATATAATCCAATAAGCACTCACTGAAAAATGTTAAATTTACCTTACTTGCAGATACTATCAGAGAAGGCTTCAAAGCCTGCATCCTGATCTCGTTTATTGACTCTCCATGGCCAACAAAACTCTGCACATTACATTTAGGGAAAAAAATGAGATGAAAAAAGAAGGATCTGCTTTCGCTACTTCCAAAAAGACCCATCTTTTACATTCACAAATATCAAGCAAGAGAGCATATCAAAAGATGGACAAAATACAACCTTATGAATCTTCTCAGAGCTGGTCCAATCCTGGAGCAGTGGAATGAAGGGTGTGTAATAAAACAGAACAGTGTTATCCAGTTTGATCTTTAGTATAATTGTTACCTTTAGCCCATCTTCATGGAAGCCATAGCCTGCATGGGATGTTAGGAAAATTAAGTATGACATTCGAAGATTAGAACGAGGGGTATCTAGTTTCATGCAGCAAAGACTGGAAAAAGGAACAAAATTCACGAGTCATTTTGACATAGAACATTGACACAGTGAAGAGCCTAAGCAGGACTCATCGTCGTCGGAGAGGAGGATGACTGGATGAGAGCCTCGGTTGTGAAGAGGACGAGGCAGCTAATCAGAGAGGAGGATGACTGCACGAGAGGCTGAGCGGCGGGGCTGAGAGAGGAGAACAAAAGGAAGGGGCTGAGCCCTTAGGGTTTCGATTCGAAAGGGTTTTGTATCAGCCCATCGAGTCGAGTCGAGTCAAGTTATTCCGAGTCGAGTAACTCGAGCTTCTCGAGTCGAGCTGTTTCGAATCGAGTTGAGTCGAGTTGTAGAGTGGCTCGAGATCGAGCTCGAACAACTCGAGCTCGAGTCGAGCCAAAAGTCGAGTTGAGCCGAGTCGAGCCGGAAAAATTTGCGAGCTGACTCGGCTCGTGAGCAGGCTTAGTTATGAGTACAAGTATCTTTATTGATATTATTTGAGTGTTATATCTTCATGTGGCTTGCATGCTAGTTCTTAGATGGGAATGCCGTTGTGTAATGCATCTCTTGAATGTTTGGAAGTTAGAAAGTTCTATATTTTCTTTGTAAAAGTTCTGATTTAATTGTTCCATGTGATCATAATTGAGTTCTTAGCATTAAGATGGCCTTTATAAAAAAGGAATATCTTAAAATGGTTTGTGTATTGAGAGGTACTTAAAAGTATGGGAT
Source organism: Houttuynia cordata (assembly GCA_039654745.1). NCBI lineage: Eukaryota > Viridiplantae > Streptophyta > Magnoliopsida > Piperales > Saururaceae > Houttuynia > Houttuynia cordata. The sequence continues at coordinate 23,563,318 of CM077504.1, forward strand.
AACTAAATTTCAAAACCTTTAAAGGATTGAAATAAACCTAGCAAGGGTGTACCTAAAGCCAATAAGACCTAGTATCATAATTAAGGGTTAATAAAATGTGATTACTAAGTATGATCAAGTTTAGGGATCTCAGGCAGTACTATTTTTATGCCGATCATCTATAGACTTCATCATGTTTTATAATGTGTATTAGTGATGCTTTAAACATATTAGACCATACCGTTGAGTATTAGTAAGTACTAGTAACTTAACCCTAATTACAGTAATTGTTTAAGTTCATAATGGCCAACTTATGAGTGTCCCCACCATCAGAACAGATGGAATTTAACTCCAAAATTTTACTATGGATAGCCCTATGAGTCTAGTTTCCAAAGTCACCGACAGTTTATTTTTGCGATTTTTCTGTAATTAGTTATGTAGGTTAGGGTGAATGCCAATTAACCCTTAATTATGATAAGTCAGTGTGACCTATAGTCAAATCGACCTTGGTTTCAAATTATAGCTTAATGCCAATTTGAGTTTCCAGTTGGAAACCAAACGTTCAAAAACCATTCTCTTAATGTAAAATCAGTCTTGTAAGTGGTAAATCCCATAGTTCAGGGATGTTCCTATCTAGGGCTAGGCATGAAGCATATTGTTTAAATTCTGGTTGAAACTTATTGATACTCCTGTGGTGAGTCACCTGTTGTTCAAGATGTTGGAATCTCAACTATGTCCTTGCTTGGAATCTATTCTATTTGAGAGATACTGATGATTATTATACTCCTAGAGTGAGTCCATTCTGGTAAAAGATACCTTGTGTCTCAGAGTGTTGCGACCTCTGCTTTTCTTATGACATTGCACAATTTGATATGAACTTATTTCTCCACTAGAGACCTTGCAAGGATCTCTTCGAAGTGAAATCATAGTATGCTCGAAGAGCCATTGCTTGATCTTGCGAGATCTCCGATTTTGAACTCTGTAGTTCAACCGATGAAGGCATATACATACGGTAGACTGTATGATATTACAGAAGGTCTACAGTCCCTGCCCGTCGTGTCTATAAGCACTGATAGGGCCAGCATTCTAGACGCATGGTCGGGTTCCGAAGGGAGAACCTCTAGGGTGATTCTGATAATTATCAGCCACTTGTGAGTGGTAAGTTCAGCGAGTAGAAATTGAAACTCCTTGCACTTTGGATGCCGGGAGCCATTGGTAATTTGACTATCTTATCTCATTACACATGTGATTGTTTGGAGTCATTGAAATTTGATGCTTTCCCTATACTTGCGAGTTGGGACAATTAGTTAACTTTTCTACTCAGGTAAAGTGAACCTTGAGACTATTCCTGCAGTTACCAAATATTCCTGTTTCTTTTTATTACAACCTTCTTCATGCCATTTGTTGTTTCTCTGGTGAGTTTTTACATCCTACTGTGTATTTTGATGAAGTTCTCACGCATCCTTTGATGTAGGCGTGAAAAAAAATTGAATTGGGAAGATTGCAGTGCAGGAAGGTGATGTTGATTCTTTGAAGAGAAATAAGAGAATTTTCGATTACTTGTTTATTTTGATAAATTTTATGAATTGTTGGCCGATGTGTGCCATCTATTGGATATGCTATTTTGTTAACTATTTTAAATTTATCAGTTGTAATAAGAATAAGTAGGACCATTTCATTTATATTGATGATGTTTATTGGAGACTGTATAACTGAATTTTTGGATGGTCGATTACACATCCTGTGGAGATGCTGTATTTGGCGGTGATAAACAACTGATCGGTCGCGTGCCCGAGGTCTTGGCCTTAAGATTATTGGTATCTTTGATGGCTTCCGCACTCCGATCGAGGTTAGAAATTCCAGGGCATGACATAAAGATCTTCTTTGTGCTCATTTCTTTCATGTCAATCTTCTTTCTGTTAGTAAACTCACATCTTATCTAAATTGTTCAATCTAATTTTTTCTTACGTTTTGTATATTGCAGGACCTAGCTTCAAAGAGGATGATCGGTCTAGGAAGCAGTATAAATGGTTGTACTATCTTGTGCCACACTCAGAGTTGTCATAATTATCACCACCAGTAACTTATCATGTCTCTGCTACATATGCTATTCCTTGGCATAAACGGCTGGGAGATCCTTCCAGAGCTCCATCTCAATCCTTTGAGTAAAATAATTCCATTTTTTATATTTGATTCTCAGCATTAATGTGAAGTCCGTCCTCTGGCAAAACAAACTAGATTGCCATTCCTTTGAGTTCAATTCAAACTAAGCACTCTTATGATCTTATTCATTGTGATATTTGAGGACCTCATCGTATTGCAACTCATATGGATGCACATTATTTTTTAACTATTGTTGATGATTATATTCGGTTCACATGGATATTTTTTATGAAATTCAAATATGAAACTCAAGGTTTGCTAAAATCATTCATCACGTTTGTAAACACTCAATTCAATTGCCAAGTTAAATGTGTTCGAAGTGATAATGGCTTGGAATTCACCTCAATGAATTTTTTTTTCTAATCTTGACATATTGTTTCAAAGTTGTTGTCCCTCTACACCTCAACAAAATGGAATTGTGGAATGCAAACATCATCATTTACTAAATGTTGGTCGAGTTTTAAGATTTCACGCCAATCTTCCTTTACAAATTCTGGGGAAAAGCCTACTTATTATTGCTTACCTTATTAATCGCCTTCCTACACTGGTATTGCATTATAAAACTCCATATAAACTTCTATACAACAAACCTCCCATCTACACACATGTACGGGTATTTGGTTGTCTTTGTTATGCCACCAATATTCAACCTTTAGCCAAATTTTTACCTCATGCTCGCCGTTGTATTTTTGTTGGCTATCCTCCTGGACAAAAAAGCTTACCATGTTTATGATCTTGTCACTCATTAATTTTTCTCAAGTTGTGATATAATCTTTCACAAGAATATTTTCCCCTTTTTCCATTATCAATCTTGAAACACAATTGAAGAATCTTCATGTACCTTCCATACTTCTCTGTACTTATGATCCAAACCCTACATTAGCTTTACCTTCACCAAATTCTACTATTTCAGCACCTTTTCACTCATCTCTGTCTCCTGATATGTGCACTTCCTCATCATTATCTTATCCGCCTTTTTCACCTCTTCCCTTCTATCACCTTCAAATTCACCTACTACTTTATGTTCTTTGTCGCAGTGATCGCCTTTGACAACCATATGTGACACTCCATGATTTTCATTGTGGTTAGGTTAATCCACAAATTTGTACTACAACTCCAAACATGTCATCTTCTTCACAGTCAAGTACTCGATATCCCTTAGTTAGTTTTCTTTCTTATAATTCATTATCTTCCCATAAATATTTTGTTAATACCATTTATAGTACTCTTGAGCCTACCACATATACATAGGCAGTTCATGGTCCAAAGTGGCATGAGGCCATGAAAGATTAGCTTACTGCTCTTGTCAACCAACAAACATGGTCATTGGTTTCTCATCCCCCTGGAAAACAACTCATATGTAGCAAATGAGTCTTTCGCATCAAGTATGATTCAAATGGCACGGTGGAACGTTACAAACTGCATTTGGTAGCCAAGGGCTTTTCTAAAAAAGAAGGAATTTTTGCCCTTGTTGCCAAACTAACCATTGTGTGCTATCTCATTGCATTAGCTGTTGTTTGTAATTAGCCATTATTTCAAATGAATGTTCATAATGTCTTTCTCCATGGTGACTTAGATGAAGAAGTGTATCTGACTCCACCACCAGGTCTTTGTCGACAGGGGGAGAAACTACTATGGCGATTACACAAGTCCCTCAATGGACTTAACAAGCACCCAGAAATGGTTTTCAAAATTCTCAGATGTCATTAAAAAGGTTGGCTTTGCTCAATCTCATTCTGATCACTCACTGTTTGTTCAAGTAAAAGATTCATCTCTAATAATGTTATGATCATCAAAGGGAATGTTGAAAAAACTATTAAGGATCTAAAACTTTTTCTCCATCAGTAGTTCCATATTAAAGATCTTGATGCCTTTTGTTTGCTGATTTGTCAAAGACAGGAGCTGGTATTCTTTTTAGAGATTATCAAGGCCAAATTCTTTGCAATTTTAGCCACATGGAGCAAGGTGTTGGTAAAGCAACAACAGAAGCTTTAGCTACGGCCAAGGCGGGGACGCTAGCTATGGAGAAAAAAGGCATTATGGACGCTAGTATATATATACTAGTGATCAATTCAAGGCCTCACTGAATCGTATCAACTCCATAAAGTTTAATTTTATTCATCGAGAAGGGAATCAAGTTGCTCACTGTTTAGATCGCCTTGTTTTTGATCTTAATTGTACCACAGAATGGCAGAAGAATTTACCTTATATTGTCAAAAGACTCAAAACTGGTCATTCTTCTGACTTGTTGCACTTGTAATATAAAGATTAATGAATTTGCTCTTCATAAAAAAAAGTTTGGTCACATAGGTGGTAGAATTTGATTTCTAGCATGTGCTACCAAGAAGGAAGGCAGGAAGGGGAAACCCCTACTTTGCTACCAAATACCTCACCTGAAATTCAGAACGAGGATTGCCCATCTTGGCAAGTTATAAAGTATACTCCATGTCGGGAAAGCATATGGAATTGATATCATACTGACATTAATAAAACTGAACAAATGAGCCTCAAATAATACTCAACATCCACTAGAATCTATAGGATAACAAGAATTTTCCATGTACTGATAAATTAAAAAAGCACATATCCAACAACAAATTAAATGGCCCACTTTTAAATCAGTAAGGTTAAGATTCTCGTATGTGAACTTTGAGCTGGATTGATCCGCTTGAGCCTGAGCAAGCTTTGCCACCCAAAGAAGCTGACTGTTGTTACATTCCACCAGCCATGAACCTTCTCTCAGTAACTGAACATACACCCATTTCAAAAATGTATATATCGGACATGGAAAAGACAAATTTTCTGTCAAGTGTAGAAATTAGTAGCACATACTCCTGATAGTTCTTCTAGTAACAACATGAGGCAAAACTAGACACTCATATACATCAGAAGTCTACTAACTATTCAACTTGCCTGTTTCATTCATTTCATCAACTTCATGCATAAGATCACTGAAAAGAGAAAGCCGACAGAGACACCAATTATGAAGGGCAATCCTAATATGTCAATTTGGCTCCCTTCTTCTTCCACCACCAAGGTTGGGGATGAACCCGAATCATTTCCAGAACTTGTACACGGAGAGAAGTACAAACCACAAAGATCAGGATTTCCCTCAAAACTCGCATTCGGAAATGTCAAGAACTGACCGCCGGTGGGAATCAAACCCTGCAAATGATTGTTTGCAACATTGAACTTTGATAGAAAGCTGAGCTTGGTCAGTGACGATGGTATAGGTCCAGACAAGTTGTTGGATGACAAATCCAACATCTCTATGCTTCTCATGCCTGAAAATTCATTCGGGATTGATCCCGACAAGTTGTTGTGGCTGAGATCCAACCAATGAAGCCTCTTCAAGTTGCCAAACTCTTTCCACAATCCCCCACTCAATCTATTGTGACTCAAATCCAGCTTCGGCGGAAAATTGAAGAACTGGTTATACTGCAAGGACTGATCAGGACTGTTATTCCTTCTGGTATAAAGAGGGAATTCAGCTCCAAATGATTCATAGCTTGCACCATTTCCCAGTGTAAGGCTTTTCAATTGGGTAAGCGATTTGGGAATCGAACTTGTGAATGAATTGTTTGACAAATCCAGATAAAACAGATGATCCAGACTTCCTAACCATGGAGGGATGGCTCCAGAGAGGTAGTTCCATGACAAATCCAGCATCGCCAGCTTGGGCAAACTGCCCACCCACGAAGGGATCGAACCTCTTAGACCACAATAAGGTATCACAAGAACACTCATCTTCTGAAACCCACCATGAATTCCTTCACTTGGCATGATCTCATTACGAAATCCCAAAGTAAGTACAAGGATGGAGAGGTTCTGGCATTTCGCCAGAGTGGTCAAAGCACTGGAAATGTTGGAAAAGCTATTGTTTGAGAGAGACAAAACTGAGAGAGCTTGCAGCCTCTCAAAGCTCCTGGGGATCTCACCACTGAGCTTGTTCCTGGCGAGGTTGATGTTCGTCAGGTTCTTACAAGACGACAAGCTCTCCGGGATCCCGCCATGGAAACGATTGGAAGCAAGATGAAGAGAAGTGAGCCGAGGCAACTTACCAAAGTCCAGGTCGATGCTCCCGTTCAAAGAATTGTTTGTCAACTGAAGCAGGCGAAGCATGGATAGCGCGGAGAGGGAAGGAGGCAAAGAGCCAGAGAATCTGCAAGCTCTAGCAGAGAAAGATTCCAACTTTGGGAGCTTTTCGAAGACATCCGGGATAACACCAGACAACCCATTAAAAGATAGATCAAGATGAACGATGCTTGACAGATTTGCAATTCCTTGATCAAGTTTTCCATTCAGCTGATTGCTGCTCAAGTCAAGAACCTGCAAGTGTTGAAGATTGAACAACTCCGGTGGGACGACGCCGGCGAACGAGTTGAGCGACAGATTGAGCACCCTCAGCTGATCCAACCCAGAAACAGAGTCGGAGATGGAGCCGTTCAGTCCTCTGTTTCCGAGGTTCAGCTCGACGACGACGACCCTTTTGGCTGAAGAGTTAGTACCATCGCCGACCAGCTCGCAGACGACGCCGGGCCATTGGCAGCAGTCGGAGGAGGCGTTGTGCCATAGAAGGGTGGAAGAATCTAGACTGTTGAGGAAAGCTTTGAGTGCAAGGAGGTCCTTTGGGTCGCAGCTTGTGTTGTGCTGAGAGCGGGCGAGGAAGCAGAGAGAAAGCAAGATGGAGAGCAGCAGAAGAGCTCTTGGGCTATCCATCTAAGAAGCTTGAGACGGAGCGTCCATGGGGTGTAGACGTTTTGGCCTCTTGTAGAGGTGTTCCTTGATCATGATGAAAGGGAAGGACCAAAAGCAGTGGGTAATGGATGCAACGAAGAAATCATGAGAAAAAAGGAGAGGGAAAGTCAAGTGTTCCCACAGCCATCTGGATCAATAACATTTTCTTGACCAAATATTGTGACCATCTTGCAGTGTCTTCATTAGAAAGATGGTTTCATTTCCCTTCGGCCATATTAGTTGCGTGCATTAGAGGGTCAAAATGACGGTAATTGGGTTCATTTTAGTTTTCTAATTCATAGAAAAGTAGAAGATATTTATGTGCTAGATTAGGTCTTATGTGCTAACGTAGTACATTGGCAGTTCTTGTGGATTGGTCAGGGGATTTGGTCACGGTTTTTGGTCAGGCTAGAGGAGCCATACTCGGAAAGGTTCGGTGAAGTCTTTCATTTCTATTTTCTGTGCCTGAAGTCAAGATGGGATGGCGACGGGATTGACTGCAAAGTGGAATTTCTCCGTGACTTCACTGTATTATGAAAACTCATATAGAAGTGATTATGTGTTGCTGCGAATTTGCTTATGTGTCGCAATTGTTTTCTAATTTTTGGTAATATATGTTGTTTGCTATTTTTGGAAGGGCAGAACCAATGATTGAATGTTCTTTCAATTATGTGCTTTATTTCGTACGATAGTGTGATCTTAGCATAGTTATTTATGATCTTCAAACGCGTAGATGAAAGGTCAAACGCATAATTGTGAAGTGATCTAAACCTTAATTTATGTTGACTATGCTTGGAGAGATTTTAAAATGAGGAATTTTTTAACCATTGGGTGTTGGTGTGGTGGGCAAATTGCCCCTTCTAGTCGGATTCTAAGGACTTTTGGACACCCCTCGTTGTAAAAAAAAAAGTTGAAATTTTGAAGTATTTGCAGGTAATATTTTCTAAGATGGTTGATTTTTATACACATGTTTATGATGACAATTAATAGTACATTGATTTGAGTACTTGGTTGTTCCATGATATGTTGGTGGGATGTGAATATTTTTCCATGCGAAAAGGATATACCAAAGTTTTTTTATGTTTTTACTAGACCAGACCAAAATTGATCATTCATTCTTGTCATCTTCAAGTAACACTCTGGTTAGTTATGTCTCGAAAAAAGAAACACTCTGGTTAGTTTTTCGTTCTTCCCACCACCATGGCCATGGTCTCTAAAACCTTTTTGTTATGAAAAATTCGATCTTCTATGACTAAAAAAAGGGATTTTGTTAACTTGTTGAATTATTGAGGAGTTTTTAAAAACCTTCAAGTTTTGCAACAAGATTCTAATTTCTAAGTCATCAGAAAAAAAGAGAGCCAGCTTTAGGGAGCTAAAAGAAATAAAAATGCGTCTAGAAGGAAATATTTTAATCGATGTATAAGAGCAGCATAGATTCGAAAGTTTTTAATCCATTGGAAGAAGTCATTGATCATCAGGATCGACGGTGCACATGCCAACAAACAGGCGTTTTTCTGTGCCCGTCTGCCCATCCTGCACACCAACGAATCTCTCTCCGACGCCTCACATTGTTTCGACTCATGCCAACTCACTGTGAGCCTATGCGCATATAAGCTTGTTTGCTTATAATTGTACATATTTTTTTGTACCTTGCAACAAATAAACTGAATAATCCAACTATTGAAAATTTAAGCATCTACAGTTTCGACATGGGTTTCCTGATGCAATTAATTACTGATGTACTTTTTATTATACTCCATCTATTCTGTTTTAGACGCTCGATATGATCAATTTAAGTGGATTTTGACCGCCTTCTCCCCCAATTAGTTGGGATTTCAACTATCCAATAAAAATCAATGATCATCTAAAACAGGGCGGGGGAGTAGTTTGCTTAGGGACTGTTCTTGTGTGTTGGTTTGGCCTCCCGCATCTGTTTGTGTTTTGTGTATTATATTATCAATAAAGATCCAGGCCGCTTTGACAGTTTTGTTGCAAAAACAAAACGGCCCTTGCTCTCCCGAGGCCCTTTTTTATGTGGATAATATGCACTGTGCACATGCATGGGTGGGGTCCCAGACCCACTAGTTGGCCTTTGGGTGGGGCCTTCACAATCAACCAATGATGGTGCAAGAGCAAACCTTTTGTATGTGTGTATCAGAAACCCATCAGATCCACAATCGTTCCCTGCAACTTCAAATCTTTCGATCTCCAGTGGTAGGGCACCAATATTTTTGGCAAAGAGTTCTTTCGACAAAGACGCAGAACAAATTGAACTTTGGAGTTTCCGTGTGGAACAACTTGGAGGCGAGACATGGAAGATTTTGGATACTAGGCTAGGCATAGTATCATTATTTTCAGTTATATACCTTAAATGGAGATGAAACTTGAAAAATGTTGTGTAAGGATCCTGTCATGCTATTTCTCGGTTTTCTGGTCTCATCTTGCAGTTCATATTCCATATGTGTTTTCGATATATAAATAGATGAGTCAGAGTTGTAATGCGAACACAAATGAGTTATCAAGTCTCGGCAAGAAATCTTAACTAGAGGACTGCGTGAATCATTTGTCACAATTTGCAACTTACAACTTGAACTGATTTTTGGAATTTCAGATTCTAAGACCACTGAACCTCTGGAAGGAGTGTAAATTACAACTGCTATGTGGGTTGCAGTTCCGGGGAGGAGCACCAATCCTTTCAAATAGTGGACATGAAAAAACTTCATACTGCCGCCAATTTCATTAACTTCAACTAGGCTTAACAGATGAGAAGCATCATTTTTCAGAGAGAGGACAATAGAACTAGGTCTACTATTTTCGCATGATCCTAAGGACTCGATATGTACGGAAACCAAACCAGTGAGAAGCTACCCTGTCCACCTTCACTTCAAGAGGCACCATCACTGTATCACTCTAATTTTGAGAAGCAGAACTCTGCAAGTGTATGCAGAAAGTTCCAAAAATGCTACCATCAACATGTGCCAAAAGTTCTATCTCCATAAGAGCCTCAGTTCTCTAGGAACTCCGTCACGCCCCAAAATTTTAGACCTCGATCAGAGCGCGGAAGCCACAATCAAGTACTGTCAGGAGGTCAGAACTCGGGGTATGACCGAATACTTGATCGATCACAATTCCAAAATACAAATTTAGAATGCGCAGGATCAACAAAATGATTGAACAATATCCAAAATACTCAATCCTTAACATTAAAACAACTACTTAAATTATTACAGCAGTTTAAACTCACAAATTAAAATCCTGGCACATAGGCCAACAAGTTCACACAAATAACCATAAAAGAAACATAATATAAATTAATCTCTAAGCTGCAACCATCCAAAGTACTCCAGCAAGGATATCTGCTTAGCTTTTCTCCTTCTTGATTCTTGCATCAAAAGATGCATGAGTATTCCAGAGTAAATACCCAGTAGGATAACAAAGAAAATCCCACACATAAAAAGAGTATAACTGACGTTGATATCACATTATAGAAAGTAAAGCCAAAGTTCAATACTATCAGGAGTTGCAAATACTGAGTTTACTTTACTTGAATATAGACCATACTCAAAGACGATCATTGCTCAAGATAATGATAGAATAATCATTTAAAACTCCAAACGTACATCACGTAAGGAGAAGATAATAATGAATACAGGCTCCAAATATCTAAAGTGTAAGAGACAACAATTTTTGCTCTCAGATCAGTCCACTTCCCCTATGGATTTCTATACCAGAACATCCTAGAGGTTCTTCAGAGGAACCCAGCCATGCGTCTGGGATGATGGCCCCATCGGTGCTTACGAGCACAATGGGCAAAGATTACAAGACCTTTCGTAATATCTTGTAATCTAAATACGTACGTTTACCTTCATCGACTGAACTAAAGAGGTTAAATAAATAATCCGAGACCACAAAGGATCTAGCAATGGCTCGTGAGCATACTATGATTCCACTCAGAGTGTTTCCATCAATAACTCTTAGTGGTGAAACAGTTTACGTCGAACTGAATTAGCTTACAAATAATATGAGTTCTCTTATCTAGAGACTCATACTATGACCTTTCTGTAACTAACTCATAGAGGAGCACGATAGAAATTTCATTATGGATAGACTCACATCGGAGTAATCAAAGAACTTCATTGTTCAAACATCAGAAGACTCATAACTGAGACTCATCAAACGATTGACACACCAAGCACCTTCACCGTGCATAGCCCTACTTTAAGAAGTCAAACCCTAACCGAGAATTTAAGTGCTCATAATTGGTTTCATGGAACTTCGGACTTGTAGTGCACTGCACCACCAAAAAAATGACTCGATTCATTAAGACTCTTTCTTGAATTGCCAAATCTGTAGTCATTACCAACCCGGTTTTACATTACCTTACACAATCATTATTTCTCATGAATAATCATATTAGTGTGTATTAGGGTTTCACCCTGTACAACAGGGTACAGTTACTTGCACAACAGCCCCATTTCCATGCGTACCACGGTCTGCACATAACTTATTATGTTCTAAAATTTTTATATCAGACATCCCCATGCCTCTAGATTCTAAACCTTTTGACGGCATAATTTTTCGAATTTTCTGTAATTATTTATCAATTTTCTATTACAATACATTGGCGCAGAACTAATTCTGGCCGAGAACACTAAACTTAATCATAGCTTAATAAATATCTTATAATACATGATTTAATACTTATTAATGCCATCCAGACCTTGTATCTTACCCCCCTAAGTGTTTTTCAGATCCCCATGCTTCTGTGGTTAAGTATTTTCTTTCATTTAACCCTTTATGCAAAACTGTTTACACATAGTTATCTCTTTAAGGCCAATATACTTCAAAAGGGACAATTATTTCAAGACATGACCTCCACTAATCCACGAACTGATTCAAAGCACAGAGACCCTTCTAACACCAGCAACCCTAACCCATAAATCCACTTGCTTTAGGATAAAGACCCCACATACGATAAAGATTAGGGATATTATATGAAATATGATGATCATCAATAAGATTCAAGCAATGAAACTAAGAAAGTAGACAACTTTAGATGGACATATCATTATACAGCATGAAACAAGGTGAGACAAGTCCATTCGGACAGCAAACACGATGGGATGTCTAGGTAGAGCCATGCATGTGAAGGATTTCAATTTATATGGATCGGGTTTAACAAATCAACACATACCGATAACAATTAGCATTTCGTCCAATTGGACAATATCAAAATCAAAGACATCAGCCTCTTGATCAACATTAACAACCTTACACACGGGGCATAATCACCATAACATATCACAATTTTATAGCCAGGATTTGTACGAAAAATAAAACATCCTACCTCTTACGAAAACCGACAAGTCTTCACGTGTGCTTCAAACTTTCCTTCGCACCACTTCCTTTGCTTTGCCCTCGCATGACTCCCAATGCCAAAAGAAAAGGGTGCCGGCTTCTCCTCACTTAGGCCTAAATAGGTACTTTCTTTCTCCAATCCAATTCTCTCTCCACCATTGATCTATTCCCCATCCAATGGTCACGATTAAGTCTAGCATAAGGCACTCCTCAGCCAAGACGTGTGGTCCACGTCGTTTCTATTTCAGTTAGGATTCCATTATGGTAGGAATTCCAACCAATCCAATCAGTTACCATAACAAATTTCGTAACTTCCAAATTTACTTCAAATTTTGAACGTCCCTCTTTGACAAGTGGCGCCCTTAATTTGTTGGGAATATACCATGCCAATCATCTCATTAACTTCTAATTAGATCTCCTTCAATTAGGCATAATTACCTTGAGTAATTTCCCTCTTTAACTTCAAATTCAATTCGGTTTCAAAATAGGAATTAAATCTCAATTCTCCCCATGGTTAGATCCTCCTAAACAAGGTTAAATTAGGTAGGCCACATCACATACATGCCCACTAATTCCAATTAGAAAAGATTTCAAAAATATCAAAACCGTAAATATGCAAAATGGTGCGATCGATCGTGTCTGTTAACGCGATTGATCGCGTCCAACAAATTCTCAATTAAACAATCCTTTCAATTAATTCCAAAACTCATAAATTTAAGGCGAAAGAAAAAATTTTCTTTGAGCAAAATTTCCCGCCAACAACGATCAAAACACCCACTTAAGAATTTAAATTTTTTGGGTACTACAAACTTTGCATGAAGATTAATGGTTACCAATCAGAAATATGCATGCGATCATAGGGCATCTTTTTTTTTTCTCAGGCATAGAAGTTAAATGTCTCAAGTTTCTCATTTCTTTCATCATATGAATTATGCAAGTTTTGACAAATCAGATGGTCAATAACAGAGAAGCATCGAGGAGTTGACATTGTTTCCACAGTCCAGATATTTGTCATACAATGAAATTTATAATAGCAATGACATTGACAAGTAAATTATTAAAAAAAATGACATTGACTAGTATATTTACCTGCTTGAAGAACAGAGAGAAATAACCACATCCATAAGCGTTTGAAGAGTTACATGAAGTCAATCTTCCTCAGAAGCTCTGCGGTCAATAAGGCAAAACTAATTATCATATTCCGAGACAAAAGTAATGAAATATGAAGTTATTTATCTGTCAGCATAGTAGTGCTTTTTTTAAGGTTGTTAATATGGAAAATAAGATACAAACGCTTCCCTTGTTTACTAGAAGGTAAATAAATAAAGTGAAATAAATATTGTAACAACAAAAAGATTGTTATAACTGAAACTGCAGACAGATGCATAGAGTCTATGCTCTCTCGTTCATAAGATCGTTAACATCGTTAAAAATTGTAAACATGAGCCTAAAGTTATAACATCAGATGTTCATGTTAAATAGAATATATAAATAAAAACAAAACAACGGAGAAGAAGACATAAAGACAGAATGAAAAGCAAAACTCAAGCAATAACTGAATTGCCAGTTCCTAACAAAACTACATCGTGTTGTAGCTCCCACTTAAACCACAAATACACTAGCTTGTTATGCATTGCAGCTAAACTAAGGTTATTAACTGCTCTGTACAGACAAAATACTTAATGGGAAATGGATACTAACAGAAAAAAATATCCGTACAAAATTTGATGACTGAAAAAACTGCGTTATTAAACCAGGAACCAAATAGAGCCCCCACCAAAACTCATTTTTTGGAAAACATTCTTACACAATATGAGTAGCATCATTAAGGCTTACATAAAGCATTTATTTGGTCATATCGCACGTTGGACTTGATTTTTCCTCCATTTGATTTCTGTAGATACATCATAGTATCACTATGTTGCACAGCTTCCATATTTAGTTTTTTTTTTGTGATTTGTGAAACAAGCATGTCTACACTTTCAAAAATTTGGAAATTGATATTATACTCCCTAACCTTTATTCCTTCAGCAAACATGAACTTTCCTTCTAGACCCGTTATAGAATGTTAAAAACTTGAGAATGACTTCTGAAGGAGACAGACACAGTCAATGACTTTGTACTAATGAGACACGGTAGCCATTGCCAAAAATAAAACACATAGATAAAATCAACAAGCTCTCCATCATAAAAAAGAGATACTGCCAAGATACAGCAGCCTCGATCATATGATACGACGTAGAATTACATATATGGTACTAATACGCTCAACATAACATTTCTAGCACAAAGGACTACACGAAATATAAAAGAAATACTCCCTCTGTCCTATTTTAGATGCTTGATCTATACATGAATTATGCATTTTATTATCTCCTAAACTTATATTTATGTTAGTGTTTGATTAGAATTAGTGCTACCGTAATGTAGTTTTTTTTGGTTTGTGTAGGAAACGAGAGTAATACACAAAAATGAGGTGAAAATATACTTTAATGGTTAAATTATCATAACTTCGTGTACAAATATCTGATTGGGCTGATTCAAACTTCATGTTAAAGATCAAAAAGTCAGCTTTCTAACACCACCAACCACGTGCAATTCGGAGATTGGAGCAAAAAGTTATGACTGGTTGGACTGGAGTTCGGAGCAACCACGTGCTTTCCCCACTCTGGTTAAATTATCATAACTTCGTGTACAAATATCTGAGTGGACTGATTCAAACTCCATTTGAAATTCATGAACAGGAACTACGATTGATCGGCCATTCAACACGATCGATCGCCTAAGCCGCAAAATAGTGTTACTGAAGGCAACGATCGATCGGCATAAAAATGATCGATTGTATCAACTGGAGTTTTTGATTTACGCAAGGCAGTAACAGCGATCGATCGGAGTCATACGGCATCGATCGGCAAGACGATCGATCGGAGGAAAATAACGAAAGAATTGTGATCGATCGGTAGGCGATCGATTGACAATACGTACGATCGATCGCCGTATGCGAAAAATTGAAATAAGACCTATTTCGACTCAGATTTCGAAGGGAACTCCGTGGTTTCTCTTCAAACATATAAATAGGCCTTACTAGAGAACATACTTTAGAGGCTAGAGAGGAGCAAGAGAAGGAGTCTTTTGGAGAAAATAAGAAGGATTTATGATGATGGATCTACATAAACAGGCTTCTCTTTTCTTTATTTCTATGTGTAACTAAACTTTTATTCAAGACTAGATGAAGCCCTAGATATGTATTGCTACTCTTGATAGTTTAATTTTATAAAGTTGATTATGATTCATGCTTAATGCGATTTTATGAGTATTCTTTTGAGTGCTTGATCATAGACTTGATTGATTATGAATGGAATTAGATGTTGTGATTGATTTTATGCCCGATCAAGGATAAGATTAATTACATTATAACAGGTTTGTGATTGATTTTATGCCCGACCAAGGATAGAATTGATTACATCATAGTGGATGAACTTTTGTGTCTGACCAAGAACGTAAGTGAATTCATTGTGATTTGTGTGTCTGACCATGAACACAAGTTACCATATCATGTCAATTTGCGTGTAATAATAATCAAGACTAGTAATTGCATGTCTAGTGGTGGATTCATTGCCTTGATACTTCTCCATATTGATTAAATCTCAGTTAGATTAACTAAAGTTCATTGCTTTCTTTAGAATTAATTAAACTACATCTTTTCTTCTCTTGAGTTTGGTAAAATATTTAACTGTCCCTGAGGTTCGACAACCCTTTCTATACTCGCCGTAGTACAATTGCCTTGTGCACTTGAAAGGGGTTTATATTTAAACGATCAAGTTTTTGGCGCCGTTGCAGGGGATGGAAGATAATAGTTTACCAAATTCTTAGCGTAGTTAGTTTTAGAGTAGCTTAATGTTAATTTAGATTTTTGTAGCTTAATTTCGTTTTTCTTCTTCTTTAGGATTAAGAGAGGACGTGGATTTTCGTCATCGTTGGAAGGGCCATCCCTTACCACTTTTTGCACTCTCTTAACATTCTTTTAGAGTAAATTTGGGTGCTTGGTGTTTTCCATTTTCTTTGTGGGATTGCATAACGTGCTAGTTGTCACTATTAGGATTGCTAGTTGTCGCTATCTAGGATTGATGCTTGCTAGTTGTCGCTATTAGGACTGTTACAGGTTTTGTTTGATTTTTATTGTGCATGCATGGTCGTCGCTCCCTGAACCCCGACCTTGCCTTTGATCCTGATCCTGAGCACCTATATAGAATCTGTAGAACTCTTAGCAAACCAATCCCTGAAATCCATCCAATGGCAGACAACATGAACCTTGGTGGTAGGAATGGCCTAAACCAGATTCCGGTAGTGCCCCATCTCCGAACCCTACAAGATTACTACCGTCCCACCACCTACACCTTCCCCTCCTGCATCCGCTTACCTGACAATGTGGCGAACTTTGAGATTAAACCCAACATCATTCAGATGCTCCCTACCTATCATGGCCAACTCAATGAGAACCCTTACATGCATCTCCAAAACTTCCTGGAAGTTAACACCATCTTTAAACTCATACTGTCTGATGACCAAGTTCGTCTTAGGTTGTTCCCCTTCACCTTAAAAGATAGGGCCAAGGAATGGCTATACTCCCTTGAGCATAACTCTATTTCCACTTGGGAGGAAATTCAGGCCGAATTCCTTAAAAAATATTTTCCTTTAGGGTGGACCAATAAGATTCGCAACGAAATCATCACCTTTACCCAGCAACCTAACGAACAATTCCATGAAAGTTGGGAAAGGATAAAAGCCCTACTCAGGTCCTGTCCACATCATGATGTGCCTAAGTGGCAATTAGTTCAAAGATTTCATGAGGGTGTGTGCGATCAGCATGACCCTAATTGACGCCTCTTGTGGAGGCACCCATAGGCCAATTTGCAGTTCAGCCCTCCCAATACCCTCCTGAGCAAGTTCAAGCCATAACTACCCTGAGGAGTGGGAAGCAAATCGACAATAGGGTTAAGGCCTTGTCCCAAGGTACCTTGAGTGAGAACATTGCTCCTACGCTAGAAAGAGAACCCAATTCAATCAAAGCTATACCTGTTAGTTCTAAAACCCAGCAGGATGACCAACCCGAGGCCCAGAAAGAGAGATCTTATATTCCCAGGGCACCATACCCACAATGCCTAGACAAACCCTCCCCGTTTAGTAAATCTAACCAAAAGATGGAGGAGATGTTCGAGGTGTTTAAGCAGGTTAAGTTCAATCTCCCTTTGTTAGATGCAATTAAACAAGTACATGCCTATGTCAAATTCCTGAAAGATCTTTGTACCCAAAAGCGAAAAGCTAAATCTAATGTGACTAAAAAGGTCTTTCTTACTTAGCAGGTGAGTTTCCTATTGACACATAACCTTCCACCGAAATATAAGGACCCAGGATGTCCAACAATTTCATGTGTGATAGGGAACCATACCATGAACAAGGCATTATTAGATATGGGGGCGAGTGTTAATTTGTTGCCTTACTCTGTATACGAGCAACTTGGGTTGGGAGAGTTTAAACCAACTACCATAACACTACAACTTGCAGACCGATCCATTAAAGTTCCCCGTGGTGTTATTGAAGATGTTCTGGTGCAGGTTGATAAATTTTTCTTTCCTGTGGACTTCATTGTCTTAGTTACAGAACCTGTACATAACATTGGTAGTCAGATTCCTGTGATTTTGGGACGTCCATTCCTGGCAACATCCAATGCTACTATAAATTGTCGGGATGGGGTGCTGAAACTATCTTTTGGAAATTTGAATGTCAAACTGAATGTTTTTAATGCTCAAAAACAACATTCTCTGCCGGATGATTCTTGTGCAGTTCATATGATTGACACTCTGGTGGATGATGCTCCTCCATGGATTTGTTCTGATGATTTACCTGTGATTTCTTTAAGTAACCCTACTGTGCGCAGTAGGACCACAGATGGACTGAATGTTGGATTGAAAGACCCTGGATAAGTTAGACTAATGGAGTTCGTCTGGCTGAAGACGTTAAACTTAGTGCTTGGTGGGAGGCAACCCACATATTCAGGTGTATTCTCTCCTTTTCTTATTTTCTTTGTTATATGATCAGTATCATGTTATATTTCGTTCACATTGAGGACAATGTTCATAATAGGTTTGGGGGAGGGAATATTGCTTTCATAAAAATAATAAAATTAAAAACTCATAAAATTTTTTTGATTAGTTATAGGTTGTTTTATTAGCACTTTTTCATAGGTTTTGATAGTTTATCCCGTGATAATGCATGCTTCAATTCTTAAGTGATTAACTTGCATTGGAAGTGTGAGTAAGTATACGGGAGGATAGATACACTTAACTGAGCATATCTTTCTATTACAGTCCTCTTGGAACAGGTGTTTGAGCTAAGAAAACTCACTCTCACACACATTAGTACATAAAGTAATGCCATCTAGAGATTTGTTGAATGCTAATTTAAAGTGGGATGTTTTTAGTCAGAGTCATTGGATGATGTATAGTTATCTGTTGAGTTTAAAAGATCATGATAGACCATTTACTTGGCAATGGCAAGGGCTTGGAACTGGAAATAAGTTGAGTGTATAATACAACCTGGACAGAAGAAAGATTGCATGAAATATATATGCTGAAAATGAAAATGCGAATTTAATGAAAACAAAATGAAAGAAAGGGGCTGCTTGACTTTATAGGATTAACTTAGGCTGATGCTCAGGCTCGAAGCGGTCTACTTAAAACCTAATGCCCTAAGCCAAATTGGTTGGGAGTCATTGGCCTGAATCATTGCTAAACCTAAGCATCTTGAAGTCAAGCCTTACACAGTCCTATTGAAAAAAAAAAGTCTATGGTGTATTATCCTCTCAAGTCTAGAATATTGGACCCGAATGAGGCTCGCAGATTTGTGCTATCATGAACCTAAAGATTACCGTGACTATGTAGATTCTGATGTTCTTTGGTTAATGGATAACACTGGATCTATATAAAACAGAAATTTAGAATGTATTGCTACAATGTTCTACACTTTTACTATCTATATTATCATGCTATATCATATTGAGCAGAAATTTCCAAGATGAAAGTGTGGAATAAAACCACTTACTTGAGGGCTTCTATATTCCTGTTGATTATGAACCAAGTACATGTGGTTGATTTTCTTAAGCATTGTAGTATGCATTTGTCAGGATAATAAGTTTGCTTGTTTTGCATTGTTTTTTATTTTGTTTTGTTTTATTTCCACTTAGGTTAATTAGTTTTATAAATACATATTTGTGGGTAGCATGGCTGCAAACCCTCACGAGACACAACTCGTCCTATTAGGGACACTTAGAGGTTTAACGGCTTATTACATATGCTCAATGCAATCGTGTTCCCTACGAAAGTGGTGTTTACTTTTATCCATTAGTTCCTTTAGTTGATTGTTTGATTTTGTTTTGTTTTGTTTTGCTAGGGACTAGCAAAATGTAAGTTTGGGGGTGTGATCTATACATGAATTATGCATTTTATTATCTCCTAAACTTATATTTATGTTAGTGTTTGATTAGAATTAGTGCTACCTTAATGTAGTTTTTTTGGTTTGTGTAGGAAACGAGAATAATACACAGAAATGAGGTGAAAATAAACTTCAATGGTTAAATTATCATAACTTCGTGTGCAAATGTCTGATTGGACTGATTCTAGCTTCATGTTTCAAGAAGTCAACATTCCAACTCCGCCAACCAGGCGCAATTTGGAGTTTGGAGCGAAAAGTTATAGCCATTTGAAATTCATGAACAGTAACTACGATCGATCGGCCATTCAACGCGATCGATCGCCTAAGCCACAAAACAGAGTTACTGAAGGCAACGATCGATCGGCATAAAAACGATCGATCGTATCGATTGGAGTTTTTAATTCACGCAAGACAGTAACAGCGATTGATCAGATTCATACGGCAACGATCGGCAAGATGATCGATCGGAGGAAAATAACGAAGGAATTGTGATCGATCGATAGGCGATCGATCGGCAATACGTACGATCGATCGCCTACTGATCGATCACAATTCCTTCGTTATTTTCCTCCGATCGATCGGCAAGATCGGAATACGTACGATTGATCGCTGTATGCGGAAAACTGAAATAAAATCTATTTCGACTCGAATTTGGAAGGGGACTTCGTGGTTTCTCTTCAAACATATAAATAGGCCTTACTAGAGAACATACTTTGGAGGCTAGAGAGGTGCAAGAGAAGGAGTCTTTTGGAGCAAAGAAGAAGAAGGATTCATGACTATGGATCTACATAAACAGGATTCTCTTTTCTTTCTTTCTATGTGTAACTAAACTTTTATTCAAGGATAGATGAAGCCCTAGATATGGATTGTTACTCTTGATAGTTTAGTTTTATAAAGTTGATTATGATTCATGCTTAATGCGATTTTATGAGTATTCTTTTGAGTGCTTGACCATAGACTTGATTGATTATGAATGGAATTAGATGTTGTGATTGATTTTATGCCCGATCAAGGATAGGATTAATTACATTATAATAGGTTTGTGATTTATTTTATGCCCAACGAAGGATAAAATTGATTACATCATAGTGGATGAACTTTCGTGTCCGACCAAGAGCGTAAGTGAATTCATTGTGATTTGTGTGTCTAACCATGAACACAAGTTACCATATCATGTCAATTTGCGTGTAATAATAATCAAGACTAGTAATTGCATGTCTAGTGGTGGATTCATTGCCTTGATACTTCTCCATATTGATTAAATTTCAGTTAGATTAGCTAAAGTTCATTGCTTTCTTTAAAATTAATTAAACTACATCTTTTCTTCTCTTGAGTTTGGTAAAATATTTAACCGTCCCTGAGGTTCGACAACCCTTTCTATACTCGTCGTAGTATAATTGCCTTGTGCACTTGGAAGGGGTTTATATTTAAACGATCAATGCTCCATCTGAAAAAGTGGATAATCTTGTTTTAGATGCTCTATATGGACAAATTAATATAATTAGCCGCCATCAGTAGAACTTACCTCCATCTAATGTGCTAGGGTTATCAAGTTCAACACCAACTCTAGGTGTGAAGGCAGTAGAAAAAACGGACGAAAGAACCTCTGTCTCCGCAAATGGTAGAGATTCAAACATTACGAAAATAAATAAAATTGACAAGGCACAAACATCAATTAATATGAAAAAAGTACAAGATATATATACTTGAATATTCGTTCTTTAACCAATCTTGGGCACAAATCAATGCTTCCACCGTCTTTGGTGCTAAAGAGCTTCTATAGTCATCAAGTATTCTACCTTCAGTAATAAAGGCTGACTAAGAAGCTACGGTTGAAACTGGAACTGCTAACACATCTCGAGCCACTTTTCCAAGGATTGGATACTTCTGAAAATTTGCTTTCCACCAAGCTAGAAGATCAAAATCACCAAATAGTTCATTACATGGAAGGACATGTTCATCTAAATACATCTCCAACTCATTCTTGGGGGGTAGATTTGATGATGTTTCCTTAAGGAACTTTCCAAGTCTTTCTACTCTACTATTCCATGAAATATTTAACGAAGATACATCATCACCTCCAACTATGTCATCCCTAACACTACTATTGCTGCCACCAAGACTAGAATGTAGTGAACCTGAGTTGCCACCAAATTAAGAGACGTATTCATTATACAATAACATCAAATCAGTTCTAACTTTTGAAATCTTGACCCTTTCCTTCACCATAAATTTCTAGAAAATAACACTAGTGCTTTCACCTTCATGTAGGGGTCCAAAATTGCAGCCATGGCTAAAATCCTAATCGAATATTTCTAATATTTGTCATATTTCTTCAACATTCTTACCCCCATAGCTGACACAAAAGGGTTGATATTTCCATGCCAAGAATTTAATTTCAACTTCAACTCAAAAATATGTTGAAAGAAACATTAGATGTAATGTACTTTGTACCAGAGAAAAGCTTTGTCAAATCATAAAAGATCTTTAAACCATCATTCATAATTTTAAAATTTTTACCATTCTTCATCAGAGGGTAAATGCTTATAGTTTTTATCCAAGCTAGCAAATCTAGAAAAGACATCCTTAAACTTTAAAGCCACATCTATCATAACATATGTTGAGTTCGATCTTGTTGAAACATCATGAACTAGACTAACTTTTAGCCCATCTAATTAGTCAGCACACATTTTGAAATTGATTTCTCTCACTGTTGAAGCTTTCAAATATTTTACGCTCTCACATGCCTTGTACACTACATCTTGCACACATAATAAACCATCTTGAACCATAATACTCAGAATATGAGCCCAACACCGCACATGAAAGTAGTGGCCAAGACAAGGAAGATGTTTATTTAATTAAATTATTTTTTGAGCTCTCTAACTGCAACATCATTTGCTGAACAATTATCTAGTACACAACAAAATAATTTTCTATCAAAGTTCCAATCACACAATTTTCCATAAATCATTTTTGCAATAAGGTCTCCAGTTTGCTTAAAATCAACTTTGTTGAAATTAATGATCCTTTTTTGCAACTTCCAATCATTATCAATAAAATGACAAGTTATGCAAAGATAGCTAATATTTTGATTTGAAAGCCAAAAGTCAGCTGTAACACTTGTGTGGCATTCAAGACTTCTCAATTCATCTAACACTCTCTACTTTAAAGCCTCATAAATCTCTCTGCAATCATTTCTTATAGAGTATCTTGACACAACAACAAACTGTGGTTGGAGATTTCTCAAAAACTTCCTGAAAGCCACATGCTCAACAATGGAAAAATGATACTCTTGTATGATTACCGCCTCTACCAAATCCTTCTGACTCCTCTCTTGACTAAACTTAAAGTTTTCCAATTTTGGAGTTATATTACTACCATCTTTTTCTTTCTCATAAGCTTTACAATTTTCTTTAAGGTGCCTCCACAAATTTGAAGTTCCACCTATACCGCCCCCCTTGAGCACAATCTCACAATACTTGCATTTGACTACATCTCTATTTTCTTCTTTCCCCAATCTTGTATAATGTCTCAAGACCTTAGATGTCGATTTCCTTTGCTTCTTACGTTAAGGACTAGTAACTCAAACCCCAACACTCTCATTGTCACGGCCTGGGTTTTTAAAACTATTTTTAAATCAGAGTCGTAGCGAAAAGCCAGAGGATTATTCCTCTATGCGACAAATCCTGAACTGAAAATTTTTTGACTAAGCATCTAGGCCGTGATAATTGGGTTTCACAAATATTGATACAAAACCATATAAACATATAGTATTACAAGATGCAAAGTCGATTAAACCAACACAAGTCCTCTAAGTGCAAGTCTGTCATCCATCTCAAAATAAACTAGAAATAATTGACGCTCACGCCTTAATACAAAGTCTAGAACAAGCCCGAAGCAGGAGATATGCTCAGCAATCTGAACGTCCTCACCACCTAGCTCCCAAGTGCACGTGAAGTCAATCCTCCACAACAACACCTACATCACATAAGGATGCTGAGTATAAAAATACTCAGTGGGATACCATAACACAGCCATCAATATTACAATAAACCAGGATTTGCATTAACATATTATGCAACCTATTACAGAGTTCCACTTGAATCTTTTATTAATCTTTCAAGCAAGTCTTTTATTGCTTCCCAAGTTCTACTTCAATAATTAAGTCTTTGTCCCATATAGACAGACTCACTAAATGTCATATCTACATGACAGACAGCACGAAAGGTATGACCGTCGGAAGGGTCTGGCTCCACATCAGCTCCTAGACTCGATGTGGGTCGAGAAACGAAGCCTTCTAGGATGCTAACGTCTCCAATGTTGTGCACAGTAAACCACCTGGCAACCAAGGCTCAGGATGTGTGCAGAGCTTCCACCGGTCAGAAGATGCAAAAGCTCTTTCTAAAATCCATAGAGTAGAGGTAACAGCTTAAGCCTGGCCAATAGAATATGTAATGCTCTCTCTAAAATCCATAGAAAGATGCAAACATGGGCCAAAATAACATATAAATGTTCTCTCTAAAATCCATAGAAAGATATAACAGCTTAAGCCTGGCCAATAGACATTGGTCCTTATTAGGTACCATAACACAGAGCTTCCACCAGTCGGAAGATGTGAATGCTCTCTAAAATCCATAGAGAGATACAGACGGCAAAGCTTCCACCAGTCAGAAGATGCAACACCACCCCAATCTATACCATGTGATCCTTAACATGTATCACGGTATTAATAGTATGAACCCTTCTTAGAGTTATAACATACCATTCACAACTGTTGGCTCAATAGCTCAACAGATAGCCTGACCTTTGACTTAATAGTCATTCGGTCGCTTGATCGGAAGTCACTCACACTCATACACTGACTCCCAATCCCAAGGGCCTTTTAGTGTTTATCTTGATTAGGTTCTTCCCAACCCTCAAGCTCAACCCTCAAGTCATCATTTTATTATCTTTCATAAAATGATTATGTCTCTAAACCATCTAGGTTTATTAGTCGGGTTTTTCTTTACCATTTAAAACCTTTGCTATCAGTCAGCATAACATAAGGGACTAATGCCCTTAATACAGTAACATCACACACATACCAATAACACACCAATTAGGGCTTCAAATTATTTATTAAACAACCCAAAATTACTAAAAAAAGCCTATGTACCATTCTGGCTCTGTATATACCATACTGCATTCAATTACACAGACCGTCATGCTTCACCGTCAGTTGTGGGCAGTTTTAACTGTCGGTTGAGGTCCACTGACAGTTCAAAATCTAAACCGGCTTATGAACCGAATTTATTCTTGAACCGGGTTCGGTCTGAAGTGGACCGGGTTCGGTTTATAAATGAACCGGACTTATTTATTGAACCGGGTTTAGTTTATATCTGAACCAAACCGGGTTTGGTCTGCTTGAACCAACTGATTTACTGGACCGGGTTTGGTCTAATAATGGACCGGCCCGGTCCCGCTTGCCCTTGGACTAGACCAGTCGTCTTCCTCAGGAAGACGACTGGTTGGTCGTCTGTGTGCAGCAGCCGCCACGACGACCGCTATCGCACTGCCACCGGCCAGGCGACACTTCCTCCCCTTTTATTCCTTGACTCCCCTCACCGTTTGCCCGTGGTCCGACAAATTTGGGCAAAAATAGTCTGGCAGCAGCATAAAGCTGCTGCCTTTGCTTCCTCCACTGTGGCCGGCGGCGTGGCGGAGGTCAATTCGACTCCCGGTGACCCGCCATCGGCCCCTACCTCCTCCTCCTACTTCCCCGTCACTTCCATAGATGAAGATCCCAAAAAAAAACCAAAACTTGACGAGAGAGGTATGGGATCCTACCTCGTGCGCCGTCGATGACAATCCGCCGCTCGCCGGAGGTCGTCAAGGTCGCCGGAGGTAGACGAATGCTGCTGAGGATCTCCTGAGCTCCTGCCTCCTTGTGGGTCACAGTCACGGCGTCCGACTGCGGGTAGGGGACGCAGGTGAGCACCCACCCCTTCTCTAGCTGGTCATAGACGAGGAGGCTGCCGTCCAACTGATTGAGGGTGCTGCTCATCACCTTGCCAGCACAAGAAGAGTAGGAGCCGATCCCTGCTGATCCTCAGCCAGGTTAAGGATGAAGACAATCCCTCTGCTAAACAGCCCACCTGGTGTGATGAGATTCACCCGTCTCTACACTTGGCTGGTCTAAACGGCCAGGTGTTACATTCTTCCCTCCTTAAAAGAATTTTGTCCTCAAAATTCAAGTAGATTCTACAAACAACTCTGGGTAGGCATGCTGCATTTCTTCTTCTGTCTCCCAAGTGAGTTCCTCAAATTTATCATTGCACCACTGAACCAATACTTACGGAATCACTTTATTCCGAAGTACCTGATTTCTTCGGTCCTTAATCCTGATAGGTTTTACCTCATAGGTTAAGTCAGGTTTTAGTTCCAGCATGGAATAGTCAACCACATGTGCATCATCCCGACAGTACTTTCTCAACTGCGAGACATGAAACACGTTATTCACCTGATCCAGATTAGGAGGCAAAGTAAGTCGATAAGCTGAGTTACCAATCCGTTCAAGGATTTCAAAAGGACCTACAAACTGAGGACTTAATTTCCCTTTCTTACCAAATCGCAAAACTCCACGCGTGGGTGAGACCTTTAAGAAAACATGGTCATCAATTTCAAACTCAAGATCTCTACGCCTTCTGTTCGCATAGTGTTTCTGCCGCTCCTGGGCCAACCGAAGCTTTTCCCGAATGAATTTCACCTTGTCAGCACACAACTAAAGCATCTCTGACTTGATCATAACTTTCTCGCCGACTTCATTCCAACAAGTCGGAGATCTACAGGGACGTCCATAGAGAGCTTCATATGGAGCCATCTCAATACTAGATTGGTAGCTGTTGTTGTAGGCAAATTCAATCAAGGGTAAATGGTCATCCCAATTACCTTTCCAATCCAACACGCATGCTCTAAGCATGTCCTCCAAAGTCTGAATCGTCCTTTCTGATTGTCCATCAGACTGAGGGTGATATGCTGTGCTGAAATTGAGTGCAGTGCCTAAAGCATCTTGTATACTCCTCCAATAGCGTGACATGAATCAAGGATCCCTATCAGACACTATGGAGAGAGGGATACCATGCAATCTTACAATTTCTCTGATATAGAGTTGGGTCAAGCTTTTTGGAGTCTGCTTCCACTGAATTGGTAAGAAGTGTGCAGACTTGGTCAACCGATCTACTATCACCCAAATAGCATTATGCTTCTTCTGGGTAGGAGGTAAGCCCACTACAAAATCCATGGTCATATGCTCTCACTTCCATTGAGGAATCTCTAGTGGCTGCAAAAGTCCTCCAGGTCTCTGGTGCTTTGCTTTAACTTGCTGACAAGTGAGACATCTGGCTACAAAGTGACCAATTTCCTTCTTCATTCCATCCCACCGGAAGTTACGCTTCAAATCTTTGAACATCTTTGTCCCACCTGGATGAATGGTGTACTTGGAATGATGAACCTCACTTAATAACTCTCTGCGCAGTTCTGATACAGCTGGGACTACCAATCGACCGTTGAATCGAATACCCCCATCAGCTCCTCTAACAGAACCTGTCCTTTTTAGTAAATTCTGGATTTCTGGATCTGTTGCTTGCGCTAAAATAATCTTCTCAACAATTCCAGATTGTACCACAAAGTTGACCACAAAAGACTTCCCTCCTTTGGATGAAAGTTCTAGGTGTAGGCTTGCCATAGATTCTAGCAATTCCCATTCTTTGATCATCATAAAGGCAGCAAGGGTTTCTGACTTTCTACTAAGTGCATCTGCTACCACATTAGCTTTGCCAGGGTGGTAAGCTATAGAGAAGTCATAATCCTTGATATACTCAAGCCAACGCCTTTGTCTCAAATTCAGATCTCTCTGAGAGAAAATATACTTCAAGCTTTGATGATCTGTAAAGACCTCAAACTGCACACCATAAAGATAGTGCCTCCACAACTTCAATGCAAACACCACTGCAGCTAGCTCTTGGTCATGTGTTGGGTAGTTCTTCTCATGTGGCTTTAGTTGTCTTAAGCCATAAGCCATAACTTTGCCATGCTGCATGAGTACACAACCTAAGCCTTTTCCAGAAGCATTATTGTACACCACCAAACCCCCTTCTCCTGAAGGAAGAGTAAGAATTGGTGCACTAGTTAATCTATTCTTCAACTCCAAGAAACTGTTTTCACATTTTTCATCCCAAATAAACTTCACATCCTTCCTTGCAAGTTTGGTCAAAGGTAGGGCAATAGTAGAGAAACCTTCGATGAATCGTCTATAATACCCTGCCAAACCCAGAAAACTTAATCTCGGTGACTGTTTTTGGTCTTTCCCAATTGACTATAGCCTCGACCTTAGATGGATCAACAGATATGCCATCCTTTGAAATAATATGCCCTAGGAAGTTAACGCTCTCCAGCCAAAAGGTACACCTGCTAAACTTGGCATACAACTGATGCCCCCTCAACACGTCTAATACCCGCTCCAAATGCTTCGCATGGTCCTCGAAGGATGACGAGTAAATAAGGATGTCATCTACGAAGACAATGACAAACTGGTCTAACCAAGGATGATAAATCCTGTTCATCAAATCAATAAAGGTTGCAGGTGCATTGGTTACTCCAAAGGGCATTACTAGGAATTCATAATGACCATACCTGGTCCTAAAGGCAGTCTTAGGGATGTCTTCATCTCGAATCCTCAACTGATGATAACCTGAGCGAAGGTCAATTCGAGAGAAAACTTTGGCTGAATGCAACTGGTCGAATAGGTCATCTATCCGAGGCAAGGGGTATTTATTTTTAACAGTCACCTTGTTCAACATCCTATAATCAATGCACAATCGGAGTGAACCATCCTTCTTTTTGACAAACAGAACTGGTGCTCCCCAAGGCGAGACACTTGGACGAATAAATCCTTTGTCGAGCAACTCTTGCAATTGCTTCTTCAATTCATTCAACTCCGCTAGAGCCATCCTGTACGGTGCCTTGGACATTGGTGTTGCTCGAGGGCACAACTCTATTGTGAAGTCAACTTCTCTTCTAGGAGGTAGACTGGGTAGTTCTTCAGGGAATACATTAGAAAATTGAGACACTACCGGTATATCTTCCAACTTTGGTTGCGCTGATTCCAAGGTGATCACACTTGCTAGATAGGAAGCACATCCCTTCATAAGAAGCTTATGCGCCTTCAAGGCTGAGATTATACATGCATTATCTTCTGACTTCACTCCTTGAAAAATAAAAGATTCCTCCCCAGGGATGGTAAGGGTTACTCTTTTTTTCCTGCAATCCACTAATGCGGTATATACAGAAAGCCAGTCCATCCCTAGGATTACATCAAAGTCAATCATGTCTAACAAGACAAGATCAGCTGGAAGATACTTATCTCCAAAACAAATAGGTACTCCTAGAAGACAATCACTTACTCTAATAATGTCACCAACAGGGGTCATTACAAGTAAAGGTGAATCTAGCATGCTACAAGGGTGGTTTAAACTTAAAGCACACACACCCGATACAAAAGAATGAGTTGCACCGGGGTCAATTAAAACTTTTACACCTAAGTCGTAAATAGAAACCGTACCTCCCACAACTGCATTCTTTTGAGCATCCTCAGACGTAATTGAGTAAACACGAGCCTGTGCATGCCTACTGCTTTCACCTTGTTGTGCATTCTTTTGGTTTTCAGGGCAAAACCTGGCAATGTGCCCCTTTTTATGGCAGAAAAAGCAGATGCGATCCTTTGCCTCACAAATCTTCCCTGGGTGAATCTTTCCACAAGAGTAGCACTCTGACTGACCACTTGCCCCCTGAGGTTGAGGTTGTGGTCTCTGGAAAAATGGCCTCTGCTGACCAGCATTAAACTGTCCTGAGCTTTTTCGCCTCGGCTCAAAACCCCTCTTCTGTCTACCCTGGAAGTTATGTCCCTGACCAAATTTGCTACTCCCAGCATCAATTCTAAGTCTCTTAGCCTTTGGTCCAAAATCATTCTTGGCCATACCAGCATTAGCCTTCTGCTCCTCTCTATTTCTGTCCTGGTTCTTCTCAAAAATATACGCCTGCTCCACAGTGTCAGCAAAAGATGTAGTTCAGGCTCCCATAACTTTCTCTCGCAGCCCAGTTCTAAGTCCATAAATGAACTTCTCCATTCTTTCACCATCATCCTCTATCTTGGTGGTGAAACGCTCCAACTCTACAAACTTATTGTCATAGTCCTGCACGGTCATGTTTCCTTGCCTAAGACCCAAGAATTCACGCATCTTCTCTTTCCGAATGTGGCTCGGAAAATATTTCCCATTAAAAACTTTTAAGAATTCCTCCCAGGAAATCTCTTCAACTTTCTGATCTTTAAAGAAGGTGCGCTTGGCAGAACTCCACCAGTGATCAGCATTTTCTGTCAAAACAAAAGTCGTCATTCGAACTTTACTATCATCCTCTGCCGAGATAGATTCAAAAATCTTCTCGATAGCTTTTACCCAACTCCCAGCCTTTTCTGGCGTTTCTTTCCCCGTGAATGCTGGAGCCATTGCCTGGAACAATTTGAGATGAGTTATCTTTTCTTTCTCTACTTTCTTCCTGGCATCAGGACGATGTTTCACTTGAGCTTGCACTATTTGTGCCAGTCCTCTAATCATTTCCATTACATCCCCATCACCTTCTCCTCCCAAGTTAGATGACGATGCGCCATGGAAGGTTTTCCGTTGTCTCCCACTGCTTTCCGTAGACTCCTCACGGGAGATCTGATGAGGAGGTAGAGATTCTTCTGCCTGGCATTCCCTATCTTTACTTCTGCCAATATCCGAAATTTTCACTGTCCGGATGTTTCTCTTACGCGGTGCCATCTCAACCTACAAGATGAGAACACTTATCACTACTTCTACCCACAACCATAACTATAACTAGATATATCCTAAGAGGACTTCCAGACTTCCAGATAAAGGTTATGCTCTGATACCAACTGTCACGGCCCGGATTTTTAAAACCATTTTTAAATCAGAGTCGTAGCAGAAAACCAGAGGATTATTCCTCTATGCGATAAATCCTGAACTGAAAAATTTTCGACTAAGCATCTAGGCCGTGATAACTGGGTTTCATAAATATTGATACAAAACCATATATACATATAGTATTTATTACAAGATGCAAAGTCGATTAAACCAATGCAAGTCCTCTAAGTGCAAGTCTGTCATCCATCTCAAAATAAACTAGAAATAATTGGTGCTCACGCCTTAACACAAAGTCTAGAACAAACCCGAAGCAGGAGATATGCTCAGCAATCTGAACGTCCTCACCACCTAGCTCCCAAGTGCACGTGAAGTCAATCCTCCACAGCAGCACTACATCACATAAGGATGCTGAGTATAAAAATCCTCAGTGGGATACCATAACACAGCCATCAACATTACAATAAACCAGGATTTGCATTAACATATTATGCAACCTATTACAGAGTTCCACTTGAATCTTTTATTAATCTTTCAAGCAAGTCTTTTATTGCTTCCCAAGTTCCACTTCAATAATTAAGTCTTTGTCCCATATAGACAGACTCACTGAATGTCATACCTACATGACAGACAGCACGAAAACACCGTGACTATCACTCCGGTTAATACCGGTAATCACGGCACTCCCTGAATCCCTCAAGGGTGACTGCCTCGCCCATTCCTTACCTTAAAAGGTATGACCGTCGGAAGGGTCTGGCTCCACATCAGCTCCTAGACTCGATGTGGGTCGGGAAACGCAGCCTTCTAGGATGCTAACGTCTCCAATGTTGTGCACAGTAAACCACCTGGCAACCAAGGCTCAGGATGTGTGCAGAGCTTCCACCGGTCGGAATATGCAAAAGCTCTCTCTAAAATCCATAGAAAGATGCAAACATTGGCCAAAATAACATATAAATGTTCTCTCTAAAATCCATAGAAAGATATAACAGCTTAAGCCTGGCCAATAGACATTGGTCCTTATTAGGTACCATAACACAGAGCTTCCACCAGTCGGAAGATGTGAATGCTCTCTAAAATCCATAGAGAGATACAGACGGCAAAGCTTCCACCAGTCAGAAGATGCAACACCACCCCAATCTATGCCTTGTGATCCTTAATAGGTGTCACGGTATTACTAGTATGAACCCTTCTTAGAGTTATAACATACCATTCACAACTGTTGGCTCAATTGCTCAACAGATAGCCTGACCTTTGACTTAATAGTCATTCGGTCGCTTGATCGGAAGTCACTCACACTCATACACTGACTCCCAATCCCAAGGGCATTTTAGTCTTTATCTTGATTAGGTTCTTCCCAACCCTCAAGCTCAGCCCTCAAGTCATCATTTTATTATCTTTCATAAAATGATTATGTCTCTAAACCATCTAGGTTTATTAGTCGGGTTTTTCTTTACCATTTAAAACCTTTGCTATTAGTCAGCATAACATAAGGGACTAATGCCCTTAATACAGTAACATCACACACATACCAATAACACACCAATTAGGGCTTCAAATTATTTATTAAACAGCCCAAAATTACTAAAAAAAGCCTATGTACCATTCTGGCTCTGTATATACCATACTGCATTCAATTACACAGACCGTCATGCTTCACCGTCAGTTGTGGGCAGTTTTAACTGTCGGTTGAGGTCCACCGGCAGTTCAAAATCTAAATCGGCTTATGAACCGGGTTTATTCTTGAACCGGGTTCGGTCTGAAGGTGGACCGGGTTCGGTTTATAAATGAACCGAACTTATTTATTGAACCGGGTTTAGTTTATATCTGAACCGAACTGGGTTCGGTCTGCCTGAACCAACTGATTTACTGGACTGGGTTTGGTCTAATAATGGACCGGCCCGGTCCGGCTTGCCCTTGGACCAGACTAGTCGTCTTCCTCAGGAAGACGACTGGTTGGTCATCTGTGTGCAGCGGCCGCCACGACGGCCGCTGTCACACTGCCACCGGCCAGGCAACACTTCCTCCCCTTTTATTCGTCGACTCCCCTCGCCGTTTACCCATGGTCCGACAGATTTGGGCAAAAATAGTCTGGCAGCAGCTTAAAGCTGCTGCCTTTGCTTCCTCCACCGTGGCCGGCGGCGTGGCGGAGGTCAATTCGACCCCCGGTGACCCGCCATCGGCCCCTACCTCCTCCTCCTACTTCCCCGTCACTTCCATAGACGAAGATCCCAAAAAAAACCAAAACTTGACGAGAGAGGTATGGGATCCTACCTCGTGCGCCGTCGATGACGATCCGCCGCTCGCCGGAGGTCGTCAAGGTCGCCGGAGGTAGACTAATGCTGCTGAGGATCTCCTGAGCTCCTGCCTCCTTGTGGGTCACAGTCACGGCGTCCGACTGCGGGTAGGGGACGCAGGTGAGCACCCACCCCTTCTCTAGCTGGTCATAGACGAGGAGGCTGCCGTCCAACTGATCGAGGGTGCTGCTCATCACCTTACCAGCACAAAAAGAGTAGGAGCCGATCCTACTGCTCCTCAGCCAGGTTAAGGATGAAGACAATCCCTCTGCTAAACAGCCCACCTGGTGTGATGAGATTCACCCGTACACCTGGCTGGTCTAAACGGCCAGGTGTTACACTCATCATCAATATCATCAATATGCATTGAACTATTAGACATCTTTTATAGACTCTACAATATAACAAATATGTGGAAGGTATTAAATGCCATTCAATGAGAGCAAATAACACGAGATCATATAAAATGAAGGAGTTATAACAAAATAAGACTACTATGAAATGACAGACCCTAAATACTAAGGTCCACATAAAAATACTCCCTCTGTGGAATTATTATCACCATGACGTTTTCCAAAATAAACTAATTTTAATTCATTCTGAATATCCTTATGGTAATAATAATTGAAGATGAAGGGAGTAGAAAATTTGCATTGCCCATACTGTGGAGCCCAGTCAAAATAATTCTAGCTATAGTGACTTCGTCCACAGCCGCCCACTAACTCCTTGTCAACTTCATGTTGGAAAGTTTAAAAGCGACACAAAAAGCACAAGCTCTGTGCCCCTTGATACATCAAGGAATGCCTAATCATTAAGCTTAAGAAAATAATACAATTGTTAATCAGATTCCATAAGCTCATAAGTAGGACTTGGGCAACAGTTTCTACACCCAACTACCAGCTACCTTGCATGAATTTCTAAAAAAATTGACTATGTCCTACTTACTACTCAATAAATTAGGCTTTAGGATACTTCTGAATCAATCCAAGGAAGAACATATGAAGTATTATAAAACAAAAGCCCATGTAAAATGCAGCAAATCAGCCACTCAAGGATAAAAAAAGTGATTGACTTAGTTCAACCTAATTCAGAAACATAGAAACACATACATCTTCTCCAAGAAAAGCTTCCAAATGGCATGCACATTGCCGGCCAGTACAAGGACTCTTTTGCTTGTTCTGCCTGTCCTTGCCCTAAGTTTTAGTCTAGCCGCCAACTA
Source organism: Houttuynia cordata (assembly GCA_039654745.1). NCBI lineage: Eukaryota > Viridiplantae > Streptophyta > Magnoliopsida > Piperales > Saururaceae > Houttuynia > Houttuynia cordata. The sequence continues at coordinate 23,597,520 of CM077504.1, forward strand.
TGTTGAAGTAAAATCCTCAACTTGCAGATTCTTTAAACTATGTTGAAGTTCGCTGGACGTGGTTGGTGGTAGGCGGAGCTCCAGTGAGGGTGGCCGGAGGGGTAGATGCGGAGCAGGAAGAAACTGATGTAGACGGTAGTCTACATGAGAATCCATTATAGGAGAAAGAGTAGGATTAGGGCTAAGAAAGACTAACATTAAACTAGTAAATAAACTTCATTAATTTCTTTTGGTAATGAATTAGGGAAGACCCCCTTAATATATTTATAGACTTTAAACCATAATCCTAATTGACATAGGATAGACTCTAAATTATAGTCCTAATTGACATAGGAGTCTAGTCCTAAGAATCCAACTAATAAAGAAAACTATTAATCTTAACATAATTAGAATATGGTCATAACAAAAACCCTAGCAAAATCAATTGGGGGGAGGCTTTAGAAACAGTTCACGGGTTGTTATTGGCCCCTGTGGTCGAGCCCGAGATTGGCTGACTTTGGGTGAGCCCGTTAATAACCTGACCATTTATGGTTAAATGGGCTCGGGCTGGGCTAGTTCAGCGAGCCCTAAGCTTGTTTACCAGCCCTAGCCATGGGCATGATACAGGTGTTTTTTGCTTGAGCAAACAATACATGGTTGCACACACTACATGATGACCGATTAGGCGGTGACTAATGTTAATGGAGAATATATCCTAGCAAACTTCCTCTAAGCAGACCTCAAAAGTATTTTGCTGGCCTGATTGATCCGAAAACTCGCATGTAGTACCTGTGGCAGGCGGGCATGGGCAGCAAAACCGGCCAGCCACCCGTACTGAAGGCCATGACTGAGTAGAGCGTTCGCCAAAACTGTTGAAATTTGACTTAAAATTAAACGAAAATTAATTTTTTAAAAGCGATTGATCTATACATGAAATATGCATTTTATTATCTCCTAAACTTATGATTATGCTAGTGTTTAATTAGAATAGCTACTACTTTGATATAGTTTTTGGTTTTTGTAGGAAACAAGAGTAACACACAAAAATGAGGAGAAAAGTAACTCGAATGGTTAAATCATCATAAATTCGTGTACAAATATCGGATTTGACTGATTCAAGCTTCATTAAAGTTGAAGAAGTCAGCTTTCCAACGCCACCAACCACGCGCAATTCGGAGTTCGGGACAGAAAGTTATAGCCATTTGAAGTTTATGAACAGTAACTACGATCGATCGAGCCGATCGATCACCAGAGCCATAAAAGCAGTGTATTGAAGGAAACGATCGATCAGACCTCAAAACGATCGATCGTATCTACTGGAATTTTTGATCCATGCAAGACAGTAACTACGATCGATCGGTATCATACGGCATCGATCGGCAAAGCAATCGATCAGGGAAAAATAACGAAGGAATTGCGATCGATCTGACAGCGAACGATCGTCAATATGGAGCGATCGATCGCCGTATGCGGCAAACCGAAATAAGACCTATTTTGACTTGGATTTGGAAGGGGACTTCGTGGTTTCTCTTCACTATTATAAATAGGCCTTATTGGAGAACGTTTTGGCACCACATATTCAACCCTTGGAGAATCTAGAGCAAAATTGGAGGCTAGGGCAAAGGAGAGAAGAAGATGAAGAACATGAAGAACACGATGATGATTTCTCTTCCGATGGGAGGCTAAACACCTTTCCAAGGCATAGATGAAGCCCAATAATTTGGTTGTGTAGTTTCTTTTCTCTCATCTTATGTTTTTACTCTAGTTGGTGTATGGATTTTATTGTGTAATCACCATTAATTCAATAAAGATTTGTTCTTTGTACTCGAGAGAGACAAGAGTGAATTCTTGTGAGTTTCAATCCGAAGAATACTTGCGTATCCGAGAGGAACGTGAGTAGACTGAGGTGTTATATATAAATAATTCCATGTTAGCCAATTAGAAATCACAATTCCATGAGGTTTATACTCGAGAGAGATAGATCACAATTCCATGTTTTAATTGTTTTATGTGTTACATCCGAGAGGAGAGCACTATATTTTGAGTTGACAAGTGTATGTCCGAGAGGAATATGCTAGTCAATTAGAAATCTTTATTCAAAAGAGAGAGAGAGACGATACACTAGTTTATTGTGGTGGATTCGAAGCCTTGGTCTTCTCCATATTGATTAAATCTCACTTAGTTTAGTTAAAGTTCATTGCTTTCTTAGTCTAGAATCAACATTGCTACTTTCTTTTGAATTTGGTAAAAGATTAATCCGTCCCTGAGGTTCGACAACCCTTATTAATACTCGCCGTAGTACAATTGCCTTGTGCACTTGCAAGGGTTTTAATTTTAAACGATCAAGTTTTTGGCGCCGTTGCCGGGGACGGCACAATAGTTTACTAAATTCTTAGCATAGTTAGTTTTAGAGTAGTTTAGTTTAATTTAGATTTATTTTCAGTAGCTTAATTTCGTTCTTCTTCTTTTGCAGGATTAAGAGAGGACGCTGATTTTCATCATCGTTGGAAGGGCCATCCCTTCCCACTGTTTGCACTCTCTTAACCTTCTTTTAGAGTAACTTTGGGTGCTTGGTGTTTTTCTTTTCTTTGTGGGATTGCATGACGTGCTAGTTGTCGCTATTAGGTTGCTAGTTGTCGCTATCTAGGACTGATGCTTGCTAGTTGTCGCTATTACGATTGCACAGGTTTTGTTTGATTTTTATTGTGCATGCATGGTCGTCGTTCCCTGAACCCCGACCTTGCCTTTGATCATGATCCTGAGCGCCTATATAGAATCTGTAGAATTCCTAGCAAACCAATCCCTGAAATTCATCCTATGGCGGACAACATGAACCTTGGGGGTGGGAATGGCCTAAACAAGAGTCCACTAATGCCCCATGCCCGTACCCTGCAAGACTACTACCGTCCCACTGCCTACACCTCCCCTTCCTGTATCCTACTTCCTGCAACCGTGGCTAATTTTGAAATTAAGCCAAACATCATCCAGATGCTGCCCACATACCATGCCCAATTAAATGAGAACCCCTATAGGCACCTAAAAAATTTCCTAGAGGTTAACACAACCTTTAAACTTACACTATCTGATGACCAGGTGCGCTTTAGGTTGTTCCCCTTCACCTTAAAAGATAGGGCCAAGGAATGGCTATACTCCCTTGAGCATAACTCTATTTCCACTTGGGAGGAACTTCAGGCCGAATTCCTCAAGAAATACTTTCCTGTGGGGCGGACCAATAAGATCCGCCATGAAATCATCATCTTTACCCAGACACCTAATGAACAATTCCATGAAAGCTGGGAGAGGATGAAATCCTTACTCCGGTCCTGTCCCCACCAAGATGTGCCCAAGTGGCAATTAGTACAGAGATTTCATGAGGGTGTGTGCGATCAGCATAAGACCCTAATAGACGCCTCTTGTGGAGGCACATTCATGAAGAAAACCCCGGATGATGCTTGGGATCTATTAGAGGACCTGAGCGAAAACTCTTTACACAGTGCCACCCTCTATAGATCTGAAGGCCATATGCCTGGCAGGAGTGCCTCAAGGGGAGGTATGTATGATGTTAAAGCTACCACGAACCTAGAACACCAAGTGGCATCCCTTACTGAGAGGTTTGACAGGTTTTTCTCACAGACTCCACCTTATACGCCAACCTCTCAAGATGCCTGTGCCATCTGTGCTAGCCCTATGCACACTATAGTTGACTGCCCCTCTGCCTCCCAATATCCAGATCTTGTACAGGAGCATGCCAACTTTGCACAAAGATATCCTCGAGCCAATAACCCCTACTCAAATACCTATAATCCGGGGTGGCGAAATCATCCAAATTTCACCTGGAAACAACCTAACCAGGGGCCCGCCTTTAACCAGGCCCCAAGACAGGAATTCCAAAATCATGCTCAGTCTTACCAGCCAGCCACAATTCCCCCATTTGGCCAAGCCAACAGGAAACCATCCCTAGAAGACCAAATGAGCCAAATGCTAGCCGCCTTAACTGAGATGAAAACTGAAATAAAAGTTGATATAAAAACTGAGATAGAATCCAAACACAAGGAGCTGAAAAGTGAGCTAAGAACCCAAGCCCAGCTTGTTCATTCTCATACACAATCCATTGCCAAAATAGAAACCCAATTAGGACAGCTGGCCCAATCTATGAACCGTAGGGAAGTAGGAACCTTGCCTAGCCAACCACAGCAGAACCCTAGAGGCCAGTTCGCCGTTGAAGGTTCCCATTATCCAAATGAGCAGGTGCAAGCCGTTACTACCCTAAGAAATGGAAAACAAGTTGACAATCAGGTTAGGGACCCAACCATTACGAGTGAGGACGCTCCCCCTGAGAAACAAAACCAACCCACTCCTACTATGCCTGATCCTGTTAGTCTCCCACCACAGAAGGATGTTCCAGCTGAGCCCACCAATAAAAAATCCTATATCCCTAGGGCTCCTTTCCCTCAATGCCTCAACCAACCCTCCCCCTTTAGTAAGTCCCACCAACGAATGGAGAAAATGTTAGAGGTGTTCAAGCAGGTTAAGATCAATCTTCCCCTCTTAGATGCCATCAAACAAGTACCTGCATATGCCAAGTTCCTGAAAGACCTGTGTACCCAAAAGAGGAAAACCAAATCCCATGTCACCCAAAAGGTCTTTTTGACCAACCAAGTGAGCTCTTTACTGACCAGTGATATGCCACCTAAATTTAAGGACCCAGGTGTCCCTGTTATATCCATTGTCATAGGTGACCATACCATTAGCCGAGCTCTCTTGGACTTAGGGGCCAGTGTCAACCTCCTCCCTTACTCAGTGTATGAACAACTTGACCTCGGAGAGTTGCAGCCCACCTCAGTCACCCTTCAGTTAGCAGACCGATCCATTCGCAGACCTAGAGGTGTTATAGAAGACGTTCTCGTTGGAGTTGACCGGTTCTATTTTCCTGTTGATTTTGTCGTCTTAGACATGGAACCAGTTGCCAACTCAAAATCCCAAATTCCTGTTATCCTTGGCCGCCCTTTCCTAGCCACAGACGATGCCACCATTAACTGTAAGTCAGGGCTCATGAATGTCTCATTTGTGAACATGAAAGTTAAATTAAACATTTTTAGTGCTTCCCAACAACCCTCGAGTGAAGCTGAGTGCCTTATGGTTGATGACATAGATGATCTAGTCCAAGAGTACCTTCCCTTTGCTGTGCTTAAGGATGCCCTCGAGCACACCCTTTTCTATGACTGGATCGATCAATATGAGGTCACACCTGACCTTGAGGAGGTCCATCACCATTTAGTGGCTGCCCTATACCCTGACCATATCCCATGGAGACCCCACCCCGACCCTCTCCCTGTGTCTACCGCCCCACCACTTAAACCTTCCATAGAATCCCCACCCACACTTGAACTCAAAACCCTTCCTAGCTCCCTCAAATACGTCTTCCTAGGACCCAACAACACCCTTCCTGTAATTTCTCATCTAGCCTATCTATTGACCAGGAAGCCCAGTTGTTGGAGATCCTTACCACACACCGGCGAGCAATAGGATGGACAGTAGCTGACCTCCGGGGTATAGACCCCTCTGTGTGCATGCATCGCATAAACCTGGAGGACCAGGCCAAACCTTCTAGGGAGGGGCAGCGACGGTTGAACCCTCACATGAGAGAGGTGGTGATGAAAGAGATAGTGAAACTTCTAGACGTAGGTATCATATACCCTATCTCTGACAGCGAGTGGGTGAGTCCTATCCAAGTTGTCCCTAAGAAATCGGGCATCACGGTGAAACCAAACTCAGAGGGTGAACTTGTGCCAATAAGAGAGACCACGGGTTGGCGGGTGTGCATCGACTATAGGAAGCTGAACTCTAACACCCGTAAAGACCATTTCCCTCTCCCATTCATTGACCAAATCCTAGAGAAACTAGCGGGCCAAGAGCTTTATTGATTTTTAGATGGGTACTCAGGATATAATCAAGTGCCAGTTTTTCCAGGGGATCAGGAGAAGACGACTTTTACATGCCCCTTTGGTACATTTGCGTATCGTAGGATGCCTTTTGGTCTTTGCAATGCCCCTGCTACATTTCAGCGATGCATGATGTCCATCTTTTCTGACATGATTGATAAATTTTTGGAAGTTTTCATGGATGATTTTTCGGTGTTTGGCGCTTGTTTTGATGAATGCTTGCACAACCTAGCTTTAGTTTTAAAATGCTGTGAGGAAACAAATTTAGTGTTAAGTTGGGAAAAGATCCACTTCATGATTCAACAGGGGATTGTGCTTGGACATGTTATCTCAAAAGGGGTATAGAGGTTGACAAGGCCAAGGTTGACCTGATTGCTAATTTATCGTCACCTACATCAGTTAAGCAAATACGGTCTTTCCTTGGCCATGCAGGGTTTTATCATCGATTCATCAAAGATTTTAGCAAGATATCATGTCCATTATGTCACCTTCTCGGTCAGGATGTGCAATTTGAATTTGATGAGTCGTGCAAAGAAGCTTTTACCACATTAAAAACCCTCCTCTCTAGCTCCCCCATCATTAAGCCCCCTGACTATACACTGCCCTTCGAGACAATGTGTGATGTATCGAATTTTGCTGTAGGGGCAGTGTTAGGCCAACGCATCAACAAAATTCCTCATGTTATATACTATGCTAGCAAGACACTCACTGATGCTCAATTGAATTACACTACCACCGAAAAAGAGTTGCTTGCTGTTGTGTTTACATTAGATAAGTTCAGGTCATATCTACTGGGTAGTAAGATCATCATCTTCTTTGATCATGCAGCCTTGAGGTACCTTCTTTCCAAGAAGGATGCCAAGCCAAGGCTGATCCGTTGGATTTTACTCCTCCAGGAATTTGACTTTGAAATTAAAGATAAAAAGGGTTCTGAGAATGTCGTGGCTGATCATCTATCCAGAATTCCTATTCCTGATCTGCATAGCCATGACCCTCTAAGAGATGCATTCCCTGATGAGCAGCTCTTTGCTGTCTCTACTACATCTCCACCTTGGTTTGCACATATTGTGAATTATCTTGCTGTGGGTCAAATCCCAACCTTTTGGTCTAAACATGATAAAGATTTATTTTTCTCTCGAGTCAAACATTACTATTGGGATGACCCTGACCTATTTAAGATATGTGCTGACCAGGTCATAAGACGATGTGTCCCTGAGAGTGAGTTTCATAGCATCTTATCTTTTTGTCACTCTCAGGCCTGTGGTGGACACTTCGGTGGTAAGAAAACTGTGGCCAAAGTACTTCAAAGCGGTTTTTATTGACCAACTCTATTTAAAGATGCCTATGCTTATTGTCAATCTTGCGATAGGTGTCAAAAACTAGGAACTTTGTCAAAAAGGAATATGATGCCCCTACAACCTATTTTGATTGTTGATTTATTTGATGTTTGGGGTATTGATTTTATGAGACCTTTTCCACTATCTTTTTGTCAAACTTATATTCTTGTTGCTGTGGATTATGTGTCTAAGTGGATTGAAGCTGTTGCCACTAGGACCAATGATCATAAAGTTGTGCTGGAATTTCTGAAAGCTAACATTTTCAGCAGGTTTGGAACTCCTCGTGCTATCATTAGTGACGGAGGTTCTCATTTTTGTAACAGGTCTTTTGAGGCTCTTCTCAAGAAATACTCTGTCACCCACAAGGTTGCCACACCATATCATCCTCAGACGAGTGGCCAAGTAGAGGTCTCCAACCGCCAAGGATAGAAAGGATTGGTCCTTGAGACTGAATGATGCATTATGGGCCTACCGGACAGCTTTCAAGACCCCGATTGGTATGTCTCCTTATAGACTGGTATATGGCAAAGCTTGTCATTTACCTGTTGAGTTGGAACACCAGGCGTATTGGGCTATTAAGGCCTACAACTTAGATATGGATAAAGCCAGTGATCAGCGAAAACTCCAACTGAGTGAATTAGAGGAGATGCGCTTTGATGCATATGGGAATGCCAAACTCTACAAGATGAAGACCAAAGCCATACATGACAAGATGATATTCAGAAAGTCCTTTCAGCCTGATCAGAAGGTACTACTTTACAACTCTAGGCTACACATATTTCCTGGGAATCTCCGATCTCGGTGGTCTGGGCCTTTTATTGTCAAAGAAGTATTTTCACATGGTGCTGTTGAGGTCCAAAATCCAAAAGATGGGAGTACATTCAAAGTTAATGGCCACCGTCTAAAACCCTATCTCGAGACTGTTGGTGCCTTGGATGACGGGCTAGTGTATTTAGTTGATCCGATAATTACAGAATGATCGTGGCTCTGTCTGGCTGAAGACGTTAAACTTAGCGCTTGGTGGGAGGCAACCCACGTATTCAGGTGTATTCTCTCCTTTCTATGATTTTCTTTGTTATATGCTCATTGTCATGCTATATTTTGTTCACATTGAGGACAATGTTCATAATAGGTTTGGGGGAGGAAATATTACTTTTATAAAAATAAAAATCAGAAAAAAAATCAAATAATAAAAATTTGATTAGTTTTTAGGTTGTTTGTTAGTATTTTTGTTAGGATTTGATAGTTTATCCCGTAATGATGCATGTTACAATTCTTAGGAGATTAATTTGCATTGGAAGTGTGAGTATGTATACTGGAGGATAGATACACTTAACTGAGCATACCTTTCTGTTACAGTCCTCTTGGAACAGGTGCTTGAACTAAGAAAATTCACTCACACACACTAGTTACATAAAGTAATACCATCTAGAGATTTGTTGAATGCTAATCTACAGTGGGATGTCTTTAGTCATAGTCATTGGATGATGTGTAGTTATCTGTTGAGCTTAAAAGATCATGATAGACCATTTACTTGGCTATGGCAAGGGATTGGAACCGGAAATAGGTTGAGAGTATAATACAACCTGGACAAAATAAAGATGTGCTGAAAATGAAAATGTGAAAAAATGAAAACAAAATGAAAGAAAGGGCTTGCTTGACTTTATAGGATTAACTTAGGCTGATGCTCGGGCCCGAAGTGGTCTCTTAAAACCTAATGCCCTAAGCCAAATTGGCTGGGAGTCATTGGCCTGAGTCATTGTTAAACCTAAGCATCTTGAAGTCAGGCCTTACACAATCCTAACGAAAAAAAAAAAGAGAAAAAAAAAGTCTGTGGTGTATTATCCTCTCAAATCTAGAATGTTGGACCCGAATGAGGCGCGCAAGCATTTGTTCTATCATGAAACCAAAGATTACGATGACTATGTAGATTTTGATGTTCTTTGGTTAATGGGTAACACTGGATCTGTGTGAAACAGAAATTTAGAATGTATTGCTACAATGTTCTACACTTTCTACTATCTATATTATCATGCTATATCATATTTGAGCAGAAATTTCCAAGATGAAAGTGTGGAATAAACCACTTACTTGAGGGCTTCTATATTCCTGTTGATTATGAACCAAGTACATGTGGTTAATTCTCTTAAGCATTGTAGTTTGCATTTGAAGGGATAATAGGTTCTTTGTTTTGCAATGTTTTAATTTTTGCTTTGTTTTTGCACTTAGGTTAATTAGATTAATAAATACATGTTTGTGGGTAGCATGGCTGCAAACCCTCACGAGATAACACTCGTCCTACTAGGGACACCTAGAGGTTTAACGGCTTGTTGCATACGCTCAATGCAATCGTGTTCCCTACGAAAGTGGTGTTTACTTTTATGCATTAGTTCTTTTAGTTGATTGTTTGATTTTATTTTTGTTTTATTTTGCTAGGGACTAGCAAAATCTAGGTTTGGGGGTGTGATCTATACATGAAATATGCATTTTATTATCTCCTAAATTTATGATTATGCTAGTGTTTGATTAGAATAGCTACTACTTTAATATAGTTTTTAGTTTTTGTAGGAAACAAGAGTAATACACAGAAATGAGGAGAAAAGTAACTCGAATGGTTAAATCATCATAACTTCGTGTACAAATATCGGATTGCACTGATTCAAGCTTCATGTTAAAGTTGAAGAAGTCAGCTTTCCAATGCCACAACCACGCGCAATTCGGAGTTCAGGATAGAAAGTTATAGCCATTTGAAGTTTATGAACAGTAACTACGATCGATCGGCTATCAATGCGATCGATCGCCAAAGCCGTAAAAGCAGTGTATTGAAGTAAACGATCGATCGGACCTCAAAACGATCGATTGTATCTACTGGAATTTTTGATCCGTGCAAAACAGTAATTACGATTGATCGGTATCATACAGCGTCGATCGGCAAAGCGATCGATCGGGGGAAAATAACGAAGGAATTGCGATCGATCGGACAGCGAATGATCGTCAATACGGAGCGATCGATGGCCGTATGCGGCAAACCGAAATAAGACCTATTTCGACTTGGATTTGGAAGGGGACTTCGTGGTTTCTCTTCACTATTATAAATAGGCCTTATGGGAGAACGTTTTGGGCACCACATATTCAACCCTTGGAGAATCTAGAGCAAAATTGGAGGCTAGAGCAAAGGAGAGAAGAAGATGAAGAACATGAAGAATACGATGATGATTTCTCTTCCAATGGGAGGCTAAACACCTTTCGAAGGCGTAGATGAAGCCCAATAATTTGGTTGTGTAGTTTCTTTTCTCTCATCTTATGTTTTTACTCTAGTTGGTGTATGGATTTTATTGTGTAATCACCGTTAATTCAATAAAGATTTGTTCTTTGTACTCGAGAGAGACAAGTAGAGTGTTCGCCAAAACTGTTGAAATTTGACTTAAAATTAAACGAAAATTAATTTTTTAAAAGCGATCGATCGGCAATAATGACGCGATCGATCGTGACGAAACCGATCGATCGTATCTACTGTGATTTTCGGAAAGTTGTTTTCGCTTTGGAACCGAGCAATCGTGTTGAAACCGATCAATCGTATCTACTGGAATTTGACAATCTGTGCACCGTGATAAATCGATCGATCGGCTTATAATGCGATCGATCGGCTATACGGTTACAGTTGGGAAAATGGCCATTTCTCTGCGAAAAACTGCATCTCTTCTTCCAGAAAAGGCCTAATAGAGTCCCTATATATATTGAGAATAAAATTCTCAAAAACAGAGTTACAGAAACAACAAAAGAACTCATTCTTCTTCTCTCTTAATTCGTAGTCCATCATTGAGCAATAGAATCTCCTCTGATCGTGATCCAGTCAGTTTGATTTGAAGTGCACCTTTAAACTGACGGTGTTCGTTGTATCTCGGGAATGGAACACTATTGATTGCCTGTGCATGAAGGGCGGCGTATCTGTTTCAAAGACAGCGCATAGCGTGCCTCGAACCGGGTTTTAATTTCTTCATCTCTTTCTGGTATTTTCATATAATTATTTGTCAATTGAATTGAATGTTTGGTAGTATTCTAGCCCTCTTTTATGTGACAATCCCAACAATCTTGAAACAGATATAATTTGTTCTTGCTGATTGAATACTACTGCAATTATGGGTGTTGACAAATCATTGAAACCTGAGAAATTTGATGGCAAGAATTTCATGTGATGGCAAACAAAGATGAAATTTTGGTTGACTCAATTGAACATATTCTATGTGATTTCTGATGCTCGTGGATAAAACTGTCTTCTGAATCTGACAAGACTGCTAGTTCTTCTGATGTTGGAATTGCTAAGCCTGTTGATAGTGATAAATTCAAACAAGATGATGAACTGTGCCATGGGCAAATTTTGAGTGTTTTAAGCAATGAATTTTATGATCTGCATGTGAACACTAAATCTGCTAAAGAACTATGGGATACCTTTGATAAGAAATTTGGAAAGGAGCATGAAGGGGAAGAGAAATACGTAGTAGGCGAGTATTTTGACTACAAGATGGTTGATAACAAATCTGTTAGAGACCAAGTAGTCGAAATACAGAATTTGGTGGATAAGATCATTGGGAAAGGCATTCCCGTTGACAAGAGGCTCCAAGTTCATGCGCTTATCGATAAATTACCACCCTCATGGCAGGATTTCCAAGTTAACTTGAAACACAAGAGGGATGCAATGTTCGTTGATGATCTTATGGTGGCCATACAAATTGAAGAAAAATATAGAGGTAAGATGAAAATCTTACAAGGCTCATCTTTTGGGGTCAAAGACAGTGCTCAAGCAAATGTTGTGGAAGGGAAACCAAAGTTTCATGGCAATAAGAAGAACAACAAGAAGTTTAAGAATCGTTCTTTCAAACCCGGTTCTAATATCCATAAGGACAAGAAGTCAAAGGTTTGCTGGGCCTGTGGGAAACCTGGACATTTTGCAAATAGGTGCAAAGAGAAGAAAGGCTAAGACCATAGTCATGATGGGGCTCCATCTTTTGCTCAGGCTAACATGGTTATTTCAGATGACAGGTTAGTATTAACTAATTATGAAATTAACTTGGCATGTGAATCTACCGATTTGTGGGTTGATACAGGGGCTACTGTTCATATCGGTGTTGATGTTTCTTCTTTTTCTTTCTATCAGGAAGTGAAGGATAGGACAGTGACGATGGGGAACTCCTCTGAGACTAAAGTTTATGGAGTTGGAAATGTAGACTGTCACGCCCCAAATTTCCAAGCCTCGAATAATGCGTGGAAGCACTAACTCAGTTAAGGTTGTGAGGCTGAAACACGGGCCGCGACCGAATACTCGAGACTTCGTCTATCCCATTTGATTACATAGAACATGCAGGATCATTATGACTTAAACATTATTCACTTACACCAGATATAGAATAACTGAAAAGAAATCTAATTAATTATTACAACAATTCAAATTGTTCTACAAAAAATAACTTAAATTAAAACGGCACGCAGGCCGCGAGTTCATTCATTAAAACAAAACAATATTATAATTAAAGAAATAGTCTTCTCCAGTCTGGTAACTAACCACGTCGCTGCTCGCATTCACTTCTGCTCCTTAATTCCTGCATCAGAGGATGCATGAGTATTCCATAGGAAATACCCAGTAGGATACAAGAAAACCCACAATGGAATAATAGAATAAAAGAAGACTCCAAAATAGATATAGGTCAACAGACTCAGGTTCAGCAATTACCGAGATCGCTTACTTGGAAACAACTGTCCTTCAAGACACACGGAAGTCTAGGAAGGATAAATCGTAGACTCCAAACTTACGTAGAGTAATGGAGGTATGGGAGTAACATCTGCTCCGAACATCCAAAGTGTCAGATGTAACAATTTCTGCTCTCAGATCTGTCCATTTCCTCTATGGACATCAATACCAGATCATCCTAGAGGTTCTACAGAGGAACCCGGCCATGCATCTAGGGATGCTGGCCCCATCGGTGCTTACGGGCACAATGGGCGGAGATTGCAGACCTTCCGTAATGTCGTACAATCTAAAGCGCACGCATTTGCCGTCATCGGCTGAACTACAGAGGTTCAATAAAATCTGAGATCTCGCAAGATCTAGCAATGGCTCGTGAGCATACTATGATTCCAACTAAGAGCTCTCATAAATGCTACTTAGCGGAGAAACAATTCTTGGAAACATCTGGCCTTATCATCAAAAGGTTGAGATCAAGACTTCCTACATTTCGACTCTTCATAGGAGTAGAAAGCAAATATCGGACACAACCCGAATCGACTCACTAAGGAGTGTTTAGTATCTCAGAATGTATAGGTCTGGGAACTCGACTAAGACTAGACCAAGATGACTCATCAATGAGACCCACCACAGGGTTCGCCAAAGCTCCACGATCTGCCGCCTTCTCCGTACCTAACCCTAGAATTGACAATCCCCGACACAGAATAATTTGAATGACATGTCTCAGATAGATCACGTCAGAGATATCGAATAAGATTCAAGCTTTGAATACTCTTGAGTCATGAATAACCCAAGAAAAGAAACACAAAGGACAATTAATATGGGACACCCCATTTGGCTCTAGGACCCTTATTACACTTTTAGGGTTACTGATCCCAATGTCTTATAAGTATATTATACTTAATTAAAGTCTTAAGTATCATCTTAACTTAGGTTTCTTAACATTATTAGGGTTTTAGAGTTGATAAATGCAGGAACAGAGTTCTGTCCCAAACAGAACAGCCCTGTTTCAAAGGCCACTACGCCCTGTACACAGTGAACCAACTTATGAAATTTTTATCTCAGATAGCCTCAGATGTCTATTTTACAGATTGACAAACGGTTTAATTTTTGGATTTTTCTGCAATTAGTTGTCATTTTTAGAATAGGGTCTGCCTACGCAGGATTACTCCTGGCCGAGACCAATTAACATAAGTTATATTAGTTAATTAATTGTATAAACTTTAGTAATTCCTTAATTACCCTCTCTGACACTATTAACCCTTTCTTAATGTCGTTTACAGAACCCAAAGGTTCTGGAATTATTAGTTTTAATCCCACCAATTGGTTACATCTTATCACCCGATCACTATTCTTTTAATCCAATTCTAATAACCTAATGTATTAAACCGGCTAATTAAACCCGGACACCCCTTTGATCCAAAAAGCTCTGACATTATGTCAGACCCTTTCTAAGACTACAGAGAGTAATTCGAATTTAATCAAAACATTAGTCATATAATTAACCTAGGATATACATATATCCCTTACCCGATTGTTGAATATAAGTACTAGTGTAATACCCTTATGATATAACCAATAAGACACCTAATCTCAGACGCCACAGTGATTCATCATGCTGGACCACGACAAAAGCTTCAAACTTTCTATCATCAGGAAGTGAGTTAGGACTTTTAATGACATTTAAAAGAAGTATCACCAAGGATTACTCCGAAAATTGAATAACACATAGGATCGGTCAAGTATAATTCAAACAATAAGGTATTCAATAATCAAACAGGACAACTAGCTCTGGACAGTAGTCCGACATCAACTTCATGCAATAACGGTGACAACTTTATTAATTTGAAACAATGGGGGATGTCTATCTAGGCGTTAGGACGAAAATATGAACAAGTATGCCATACCGAAAGGAGTACTTCGATGATATAGATAATTACAACTATGGCATGGTCAATACTTCATGTCAATTGAAATTAAATCAGAGCATAGGATATACCATCACATTCATCAATGGACCACTCAAAAGCACGACAATTTCGAAGATCACATTTGTGGTAAAAGAATCCTACCTGACTTGAAGGTACCGAATTTTGACGTGCAAGCTTGTCTCCAAATGCACCGCACCACCACCTTGCCGGTCCACCTCACTAGGGCCACCACGATCACCACCAAATTGGACAATTGCTGGTCGGAAAAGGGGGAAGATGGGGTCGAGCAAAGGGGTGCACAAAAGCTGGTTCGATGGCCAAGGCACTAAAGAAAAACCGGTTCACTAGGGTGCCCTATTTATAGATCTTCTCGGCGAATCACCATCGTAGATCTATTCTCCAATCAAGGGCCTAGATTGCTCCCTCAAAAGAATATTCCAGAGCATCAGTCGATCCAAATTATCTCAAATCCCATTTCGGTTTCAAAATGGTAAATTTTTTAATTAATGAGTTAATTGCCTAGGATTGATTGGATAACTCCCAATCAATCCTCCACTAATGTAAATTTCGATCTCCCCCTTCCAATTAGATTGATTGGAATATTCTACAGCATCTTCTATTAACCCTCCTTGATTGCCAATTAATATTCTCTACTTATTCCCCAATTAGCCCAAATCAAATCGGTTGAGATCCTCTCCTTGATTTCCAAAACTGCTATGGCAGTTTTTACTCTCCCAAATGGGCGCCTATTCCAATTACTCCCACGATTTGCTCCATCACCACCTGGCGCCCTTTTTGATTGAATGGAATATGCTTTAGCATCTTCCTTAAGTGCCAATCAAACTCCCCAATTCTCATTCTTTCAATAATTACCAAATAGGCTAATTAGCAATCTTAATATGGTAACATCCATTAATTACAAGTAATGAGTTATCAAACGAAAAGGCTCCCCACAATTTGGTCCTCCAAATCGTGGGCCCAAGGGAGTCCACGTCATCCATGAGGTGGCGCACCACTACAGGGTCCACGTGGCCCTCTACTGGTTCTCGCGCGTCTTTGAACACAGTTCTCAAATGAACGGTTAAGATGACTTACACGCGTAAAGTGAAGTCCCACCATGCACGAGTCCCACGCCTGGTAGCACGTTCTCTGGCTCCGCCACACGCGTACTTGTACGCGTGACTAGCCCTAGCCCTGACACTCAAGTGGCCCTGGCATCAGGTGTACCCAACCCCTGGCGTTTGACGGATTACAGCACCAGGCCTAGTCCTCGCGCTCGGGAGAACCTGCCCAATCTGGTTAAACAATCTCATTGACCAATAAACATCAAGATAGGGTTACACATAGCCAAAATGAGATACTAGACCAAAAATTATTACAGATACGAAAACTTTCCTATTTTATACCAGTTTCTTAAAATAGCAGTTTCCAAAGACATACCAATTTTTCGGGTGTTACATGGACATCCGGTTTACATCGGAGAACACGTTGACTCTTCGTAATGTGTTGCATGTGCCTAGTGTGAGGAAGAACCTAGTTAATGGAGTACTTCTTAGTCGAGAAGGATATAAATTAGTGTTTGAGTCAAATAAAGTTGTAATAACTAGACATGGTACTTTTATTGGTAAATGCTATGTATGTGATGGCCTTTTTAAATTTAATTTGGTTTCTTGTAATAACTCTTTATTTCAAGTAGATGACTCTTTGGTTTATCATGTTGATTCTTTTGATGTGTGGCATATGAGATTAGGACATATGAATTCAAATACTATGAAAAGGATGATGAATCTTGATTTGATTCCAAAATTGCATGATAAAACTTTTGGTAAATATGAAATATGTGTTCAAGTGAAACAACCTAGGAAACCTTATAAGTCTATTGATAAGTCTACATGTTTGCTTGATTTAGTTCATTCAGATATTTGTGAATTGAATGGATTGATTACTAGGGGTGGTATGAGATACTTCATTACATTTATTGATGATTACTCTAAATTTTGTCATGTGTACTTGCTAAAATCTAAAGATAATGCTTTTGAGAAGTTTAAGATCTATAAGATGGAGGTTGAGAATCAAACCAAGAGGCCGATCAAGAGACTTAGGTCTGATCGTGGTGGGGAGTAATGTTCCATTGAATTTTGCAACTTTTGTGAAGATCAAGGAATAATACATGAGACCACAGCGCCTTACTCTCCTCAATCAAATGGTGTGGTAGAAAGAAAGAATAGAACTTTCATTGACATGATTAATTCTATGCTTTCCTCTTCGGGTTTACCGAAGAATTTATGGGGAAAAGCAATTCTGTCTGCAAGTGTGATCTTAAATCGTGTGCCTCATAAAGGACAAAATACAACCCCTTATAAATTAATGGAAGGAAGAAAGCCGAGCTTAAAATTCATTAAGGCTTGGGGATGTCTTGCGAAAGTGAAAATCCCAAACGTGAAAATGGATAAGCTAGATTCGAAAACATATGATGCAATGTTCATTGGTTATGCACAAAATAGTAGAGCATATCGGTTTTTAGTAATTGGGTCTGATCGGCAAGATTATGCACCTAATACTATTAAAGAGTCCAGTGATGCAATATTCTTTGAAAATGTGTTTCCTATGAAGGAAAAGAGTAAGGTTATTGTGCATAAAGAAGATGATTCATCGTCTTCTGTCCCTAGAATTAAAGATTCGGATACCAATGTAGAGGTTAGGAGATTTAAAAGAACCAGAATTGAGAAAAACTTTAGAAATGACTTTTATACTTTCATGGTGGGGAATGAGGATCCGTTGACTTTTAGTGAAGTTATGTCGTCTAGCGAAGCTCCTTTATGGAAGGAGGCGGTACAGAGTGAGATGGACTCAATCCTTGCACATGGGACGTGGGTTCTAATGAATCTACCTCCAGGGTTTAAACCTATTGGGTGCAAGTGGATTTTTAAAAGAAAATACTATCCCGATGGATCCATTGAAAAGTACAAAGCTAGATTAGTGACTAAAGGTTATAGTAAAAAAGAAGGTCAAGATTTCTTTGACACGTATTCTCCTGTGATCATGATAACTACAATTCGAATGCTTATTGCATTGACAGCTCATTATAACCTCGAGATCCATCAAATAGATATCAAAACAACATTTTTAAATGTTGAATTAGAGGAGGAAATATATATGGAGCAGCCAGAAGGTTTTGTAGTTCCTGGTCAAGAAAGAAAAGTATGTAAGTTAGTGAAATCTCTCTATGGGTTAAAACAAGCTCCTAAACAATGGCATCAAAAGTTTGATGATGTTCTTCTTTCAAATAATTTTATTGTGTGTACTTTTGATAAAAGCTTGTATTGAAAGTCCTTTAATTGTTCATTTGTAATGTTGTGTTTGTATGTTGATACATTTTGATTTTTGGTGATAATGTGGATCATATCAATAAAGTTAAGGGTTTCCTTAATGATAATTTTGATATGAAAGACTTGGGTCTTGCCAAGGTCATACTGGGCTTGAAGATTGATAGGACTTCTCAAGGAATAGTTGTGAGCCAATCACACTATGTGGAGAAGATTCTAAAGACGTATGATTACTTCGATAGAAAACCTATCAGTACGCCGTATGATTCAAGTGTAAGACTAAAGAAAAATAATGGGGAGAGTGTATCACAACTTAGATATTCACAGTTGATAGGAAGTTTGAGTTATCTGGCTAACTGCAGTAGACCGGAAATATCCTATGCTGTGGGAAGACTAATTAGATATACTAAGAGCCCAAATGAATCTCATTAGATTGCCATTGAGAGAGTGTTCAGATATCTGAAGGGAAGTGTAAATTATGGTTTACATTATTTCCGATTCCCTGTTGTATTAGAAGGATACATTGATGCAAATTGGGTATCAGATTTTGATGAAACAAAGGCCACGAGTGGTTATGTGTTTACACTTGGTGGTGGGGCAGTTGCATGGAAATCTTCTAAGCAAACTGTGATAACAGGATCTACTATGGATGCTGAGTTAGTAGCTCTTGATAAAACTGGAGGAATTGCGGAATGGCTTAGGGATCTATTAATAGATATACCCTAGTTGAATAAGTCAATTCCTGGAATTTTGATTCACTGTGATAGCCAATCAACTCTTGACATATTGAACTAAGTTTTAAAAGTAAGAATCATAATAAGAGGTCCTCCAGACATATTGAACTAAGTTTTAAAATCTTGCGCAAGTTGACTACCTCGGGAGACATTACCTTCAATTTCATACGATCAGTGGATAATTTGGCTTATTCGTTTACGAAAGGATTGTCGGTAGGACAAGTCCTTAACTCATCTAGGGGAATGGGGCTGAAAGCCTATGATTAAGTCATCGTTAGTAGCAACCCAATCTCTCTGCGTGGAGATCCCACGACAAAGATTCAATGGGTAACAACAAGCTAATGCGTGATTTGGAGAGCTCTATTTTAATAAATTGTATGCTCATTCCCGTGTTATGATGAGAGTGCTCTACTGCATATGAAACAGGTTGACGAAAGTCTTAATGAGGTTAAGGCCTAAATGGCAGGGTATTGTTATGCAGATTATCCTTGGAGATTGTCACCTATATAAGTGCCACTGAGGTCGCAGTTAAGGAGAACGGGGGGCTTGTTCTCTAATGTGCAACTCATGAAAAGATACAAGGCGCATGGCCGTAAAGCGCTACCCCAAATGATCTCGAAAAGGGAGTTACTCTAACTGTTAGGTTTGTCAAAGCTTTTGCTCTAAGGTTTAAGTTCAAGACTTAGTTCACTTCGAACTTGTGAGAGTGGCGGCTTACCAAACTAGGTGTAGGTTCAAACCCACAAGGTACCTATCGCTGAAAACTTAGAGTATTATTGCTCAATGTCTCATTCATGTGTCGATGCATTTTTAGTATGTAGACTGGTTTAATATCAAGTCATGGGGGGGATTGTTGAAATTTGACTTGAAATTAAACGAAAATTAATTTTTTAAAAGCGATTGATCGACAATAATGACGCGATCGATCGTGTAAGTAATTGCGATCGATCGTGACGAAACCGATTGATCGTATCTACTGGAATTTGACGATCTGTACACCACGATAAACCGATCGACCGACTTGAATAGGCTAAATGACGCGATCGCTTGAAAGCAATCGATCGGCTATATGGTTATAGTCAAGAAAATGGCCATTTCTCTACGAAAAACTACGTCTCTTCTTCCAAAAAAGGCCTAACAGAGTCCATATATATATTGAGAACGAAATTCTCAGAAACAGAGTTACAGAAACCAAAAGAACTCATTCTTCTTCTCTCTTAATTCTTGGTCTATCATTGAGCAATAGAATCTCCTCTGATCGTGATCCAGTCAGTTTGATTTGAAGTGCATCTTTAAACTGACTGTGTGGTTCGTTGTATCTCGGGAACGGAACACTATTGATTGCCTGTACATGAAGGGCGGTGTATCTGTTTCAAGGACAACGCATAGCGTACCTCGAACCGGATTTTAATTTCTTTATCTCTTTCTGGTATTTTCATATAATTATTTGTCAATTGAATTGAATGTTTGGTAGTATTCTGGCCCTCTTTTATGTGACAATCCCAATAAAAACAAGATTGCTAATGAAAAGTTTCCGTGTCTGCATTCAGTTGGAGGAGCCTGGAGCCCTACACATGCAGTGACTCTATTTGGTGCGGCTATATCATTGGACGTATTATACTTACCAGTCCATCTTGACTGGGAAAACCAATAAACATTAGACTGATAGAGAAACAAATTTCCCTTTTTATAATTTCTCTCTTTTATAATCAATCCAAATCAAACCACTCCCCACGCGTTTCTTGCCTGATCTTCCTCTCCAGCTCCTCCTCCGGTCTTCCTCCCCTGATCCCACGAGGACCTTGCTTCTACTCCCTCCCTCGCACTTGCACATTTCCTACTTTAATTACCCTCAGAATCTCCCTTTATTTCACTCCATTATGTTGCTTCTAATGTCTCATTCTTGCCTTTACAAACTAAATTTTATCCAGCTCGTGCACTTGTCTATGAGGGGTTGTCCTGTAAATTAACACTCTGGTAGCGATCTCCCAATGCACGTCTCTCTCTCTCTCTCAATATTTATATAGATGAACATGTCGACAAGTGCATCCAGCATTGCAATTTGCAGCTCTCAATAATGGATCAAGAACAAGTCCTCAGTGCCCTCACCTTGACGGCTGATTACGTTTACGCCCTCCCACTCTCCACACTCCTCACCATCTTAGCTGCTCTTGCCGCCTTCTCCCTCCTGTTTCAGCGGCGGCACAACTGGAGCAATGCACCTCCCGGCCCGAGGGGGTGGCCGGTGGTGGGATACCTGCCCTACCTGAGCGACCGCCTACACGAGGACCTGTACCACCTGGCCAAGACACACGGTCCCCTCTTCAGCCTCCGCATGGGGCAGAAGCCGGCCATAGTTGTCTCCTCCCCGGAGGTTGCCCGGGAGATCCTCAAGCACAAGGACACCACCTTCTCCAGCCGGACCATCACCGAGGCTGTCCGCTGCGTCACCTACGGTGCCACGTCCCTCGTCTTTGTCCCCTATGGAGCGCGGTGGCGCCTCCTACGCAAGATCCTCACCACCGAGCTCTTTTCCTCCCGCGCGCTCGAGCTCTTCCAACCGGCCCGTAAACAACAGGTAAAAACTATTAGCATTAGTTCTAATCAGCACCGTGAAGTATACACTTATTACAGAGTATAATTTATCTATTTTGTGAATGGTTCACGATAGTACAAGGAATGTCTGAACAGCAAGCGCAATACTTGATTCGCATAAACCTTGTACTATAACATAAATCAACATATCCTCCTATATGAATTTTACATGTACGTTCTATGTTTCACTTGCGATGTATGCATATTAGCATGTTACAATGGTGCGTATAATCATGTTGAGAAGTGTAGCACATATGTGACATCGTACAAGCTCCCAGTATGTTGGTGTATTAGAAGTAAGGGGGTAAACAGGCCGGGCCGGCTGGTCAGCTGATCCGGCTCTGCTTGACTTTGGACTCGGCTCATGTTGGGCTTGGCTAGAGCTCGTTTCACTATGAGCCAAGCCCGAGCACAATGATATTCGGCTCGGCTCGAATAAGCTCGCAAATATTTATTTGTAAGATACCTGAGCCTAGTAGGCACTCGAGCTCGAGTTCGGGCCAGGGAGGTTCGAGCTATAAATGAGTCGAGCCGAGTGTTGTGAACGCCTGGCCCAGTGTGGGCCGTCAGCAGCCCAACAGGCCATCACGTCAGCATTAAGTCATTAGGATCCTTGATTGATTATGTATCTAATTGTAATCAGCCCGTTTAGGCTAATTGTTAGGTAACGGGCTGAATGAGAATAATTAGGCTAATTAGTGGCCCATCAGCGGCCCATCAGCTTGGCCAGATGGCGCCCCCTAGGCAGGAGCGCCATCCCCTTTTCTATATATGTTGGACGTCTTCCTCAGGGGAGATTTATGCAATAGAAAGCTATTTCAGTTACTCTTTTTCTCCTTTCTCATTTTTACCGTCGAGATACCTTGTGACCATTGCCGGTCACAACATTGGTATCAGAGCGGTTACGAACTGTGACGACGATGCCGCCTCGCAAGCAGCCGTCCATGGCTGCCGAGGCACAGCCACAGCCAGAGCCAGAGGTGACCAACGAGGCTGCCAAGCCGGAGGCGCCGGAAGGAAATGACATGGCGGAGATCCGATCCATGCTTGTGCAACTGCTTCAATTTCAGATCGCGCAGGCACAAGCAACGGTCAATCAGACAGGGCCGCTGCCTACGCCGCCGACCTTCTCTGCAGCCCAAGGAGAGACCTCGCAGGCAGGGGGGTCGAGAGGGATCGATGGATCTGGAGCACGGATTCCTCCGCTGAACTCCCACATACAAGGGTTTCAAATTGGCTCCATGCATCAGTCCGCACATGGGGGTCCTATGGGCAGAGGGACGCAAGGCACACCAGGTGTTCGAACAAATGCCCCTATGACAACCCCCCTTCGCAATATGCAACAAGAGATTGATCGGGACTGGGAGGAGCCGATCGGGCTCCAAGGGGGCTCGCGAGGCGGAGCAGAGCCCAGATTAGCTCGTCTACAATTCCCTCGTTACAATGGAGATGACGATCCAACAGAGTGGGTCTACAAGGCAGAGAAGTTTTTCGACTACCAGGGAACCCGATCTGAGACAGAACGCCTGCGCATTGCAGCGTTCCATTTAGACGGGGACGCGTCAGTATGGTTCCGTTACTACGAGAAGGAGGTCCGTTACCCAACATGGGCGTCCTTTGCTGATGAACTCTGTGTACAATTTGGCCCCAATGAATTCCAAGACTTCAACGAGATGTTATCTAGCCTGCGACAGACCACAACAGTGCGTGCATACTACACGGAGTTCATGAAGATCGCCAATCGTCTGCCGGATTGGCCAGTCGCTGCCTTGGTGGGAACGTTCAAACGAGGATTGAAGCCAGAGATATCTGATGAGATGAGGCACTATCCCTGTCGCACAATGAGGGAGGTAGTACGTCATGCTCGCATTGAAGAGGAGAAATTGGCTAGGCAACAACGAGGGGGTCGTGGAGGGTTCATACCTCGCACTGTCCATAGCCCATCGCTGGGCTCAACACCTGCGCCTAGCTCAGTTGCCGGTCGAGCCAATTCTGCAGGGGTGACCAATTCACCTGTTCGTCGCCTTACCCAAGCCCAAATGGAGGAACGACGGGCCAAGGGGCTATGTTTCAATTGTGACGGGAAGTGGGTCAAGGGTCATAGATGTGCGGTGCCAGGAAGTCTGTTGGTGGAGGAGGTAGACGAGGACGTGGAGTGTTCCGTCGAAGAGGCCACCCATGCATACGAGGACGTGCAGCCTGAGATATCGGTTCACGCCTACTCGGGGGCCTTTACTCCTCGCACAATGCGCGTACAGGGGCTTCTCAAGCGCCAGGCTGTTACCGTTCTGATTGACAGTGGGTCTACCCACAACTTCATTAATGACAAGGTGGCACATCGACTGGGGTGTTGTGTGACAGATGCCAAGCCCTTTGACGTCCTAATCGGGGACGGCAAACATCTTAGGAGCGTTGGAGTCTGTGCTCAGGCCGCCCTTACCGTTCAAGGTAACATCTTTCTTACAGATCTTTTCTTGTTACCAACCAAGGGCGCCGATGTTGTCCTGGGAGTGCAATGGCTCCAGGAACTGGGAGACGTCGTCTGGAACTTCAAAGATTTGATTATGGACTTTGAGGTCCAGGGCCAGCGGGTGCGCTTACAGGGGGCCCAGCCTGGCTCATTGCACACGGCCCAAGCAATTGGATCATTATTCCGTTTTGCCGTTCAAGGAGTGATGCTACAACAGAGGACCATTATGGATGTCGATCAGCCTGATATTCCTGAGGACATGCGGCTCTTGTTGGAGGAGCACCAAGACCTTTTCTCTAAGCCCAATGCACTACCGCCAGCCAGGGATCATGACCATTCAATCCCTATTATTCCAGGTGCAGCCCCAGCTAATGTCCGTCCGTACCGATATCCCCACGTGCAGAAGACAGAGATTGAGCGCCTAGTCCAGGACATGTTGACGACAGGTATTATTCAACCTAGTACCAGCTCGTATTCTTCCCCTGTTCTATTGGTACGCAAGAAGGATGGAACTTGGCGGTTTTGTGTGGACTACCGTGCCTTGAATGCCATTACCGTCAAGGACAAATATCCTATCCCGGTGATCGAGGAATTGTTGGATGAGTTGGCGGGTGCTATGTTCTTTAGTAAACTCGATTTACGCTCCGGGTATCATCAGATTCGAATGAATCCAGCGGATATCTACAAGACGGCTTTCCGCACTCATGATGGTCACTACGAGTTTTTAGTTATGCCTTTCGGCCTAACCAATGCCCCAGCAACCTTCCAGTCTCTAATGAATGATCTATTTCGACCCTACCTGCGACAGTTTGTTCTGGTATTCTTTGATGACATACTTATCTACAGCACTTCGTGGGAGTCTCATCTACAGCACTTGAGGTTGGTTTTCTCTATTCTACGGACTCATACACTTTATATTAAACGTTCGAAGTGTTCTTTTGGAAGTCGACAGGTGGAATATTTGGGCCATCTTATCACCCATAATGGGGTGGCCACCGACCCTGCCAAGGTGTTGGCTATGACGGCCTGGCCCGTACCCACTTGCGTCAAGGGCCTTCGTGGATTCTTGGGCCTAACAGGATATTACCGACGGTTCATTCGACAGTATGGTATTATGGCCCATCCACTTACTGCCCTGCTCAAAAAGGGGGCCTTCAAATGGACTGCAGAGGCCCAACTTGCCTTTGATCGTCTGAAACAGGTCATGGTCACAACGCCTGTCCTTCTTTTGCCAGACTTTACTATTCCATTTGTGGTGGAAACCGATGCATCAGACACCGGTTTAGGGGCGGTCCTCTTACAAAGGGATCGACCTGTGGCATTCTTCAGTAAAGCCTTATCTGGCCGCTCATTGACTCTATCTGCTTATGAGAAAGAGATGCTGGCCATTGTTCATGCAGTAACAAAGTTGCAGCCCTACGTATTGGGACGCAGGTTCATTATACGCACAGACCATCAGCCTCTAAAATATTTTCTTGATCAGCGGGTGTCTACCCCTGCACAACAGCGATGGGTGAGTAAACTGCTGGGCTATGATTATGATATTGTTTACAAAAAGGGGGCTGAAAACACAGTGGCAGATGCCCTCTCTCGCATGCATACAAGGGGTACTTGTTTGGCTCTCTCAGTGCCCAGTTGTCCATTTCTTTCCGACATTCGGCAGGCATATAGGACTGATCCACACACTCAATGTTTGATTCAGAGCCTTCAGGAGCAGCCTGCTAATGAGCCATCTTATACGTGGCAGGATGATATTTTGCTGTGGAAAGGCAGGTTATGGGTGCCGGATTCAGGGGACTTGCGTCGACGCATTATTTCTCACTTCCATGACACTGTGCTGGCTGGCCATGAAGGCACATTTCGGACATATAAAAGGGTGAGTCACAGTTTTCTTTGGCCGGGAATGCGGCGTGCTATTCATGCGTATGTGGCTGCTTGTGACACTTGTCAACGTGCTAAGGTAGCCATCACTTCCCCTCAAGGTCTGCTTCAGCCGTTACCGATTCCTGACCAAGTTTGGACCGATGTGTCAATGGATTTTGTCGAGGCCCTACCAGTCGTGCAAGGGAAATCTGTTATCTTTGTGGTCGTGGACCGCCTCTCCAAGTATGCCCATTTCAGCGCCCTGAGTCATCCGTTTACTGCGAAAATGGTGGCGGAAGTTTATGTGCGCGACATAGCGAAGCTTCATGGCATGCCTCGAACTATTGTCTCCGATCGTGATAAGGTATTTCTCTCTTCTTTCTGGCGGGAATTCTTTGCTATGCAAGGCACTGACCTCCACATGAGCACGGCCTATCATCCTCAAACTGATGGCCAGACGGAGGTCGTTAACAGGTGTTTGGAACAATATTTGAGGTGTTTTGTGGGGACTCAGCCTCGTAAATGGTTGCAACTACTTCCATGGGCCGAATGGTCGTATAACACGGCCTTCCATACCAGGACAGGATTCACACCTTTTGAGGTGGTTTATGGCCGACCTCCGCCTTCTGTCCTTACCTATGTGCCTCAACGCTCTTCAGTGGCCGAGGTTGATTACTTACTTCAATCGCGAGATGATGTCTTACGGCAGCTCAAGGCTAATTTGGCCTCCGCCCAGAATCGTATGAAACAAATATATGACCGAAAGCACACTGACAGGGAGTTCCAGGTGGGCGATTTGGTATATGTGTCTGTTCTTCCTCAGCACCAGACATCTTTGTTTCGGACATCGAATGCCAAGTTAGCTCCACGGTATCATGGGCCCTATCATGTGGTGGAACGTATTGGTCGCGTGGCCTACCGCTTGGCTTTACCTCCTGACTCATTGGTCCATCCTGTCTTTCATGTTTCCCGTCTCCGCAAGTTTATGGGTGACCCTTTGTCCGTGACAGTTGACGGTCCCCTCCAGTTATATGACTCGCCTGGCCCAGATGCGCCTGTTCCAGCTTCGATTATTGATAAACGTCGGGTTCGGCGGTCTGGTCGTATTACTACTGAGCTTTTGATTGCGTGGCGTGGTCAGCCCATCGATGACGCGACATGGGAGTTAGAGGACATCATCATGGAGCGTTTTCCAGAGTTATCGCTTTGAGGACAAGGCGAACAGCGGAGCGTGGTGGATTGTTGTGAACGCCTGGCCCAGTGTGGGCCATCAGCAGCCCAACAGGTCATCACGTCAGCATTAAGTCATTAGGATCCTTGATTGATTATGTATCTAATTGTAATCAGCCCGTTTAGGCTAATTGTTAGGTAACGGGCTGAGTGAGAATAATTAGGCTAATTAGTGGCCCATCAGCGGCCCATCAGCTTGGCCAGATGGCGCCCCCTAGGCAGGAGCGCCATCCCCTTTTCTATATATGTTGGACGCCTTCCTGAGGGGAGATTTATGCAATAGAAAGCTATTTCAGTTACTCTTTTTCTCCTTTCTCATTTTTGCCGTCGAGATACCTTGTGACCATTGCTGGTCACAACACCGAGCTCGAGCTCGAATTTGAAAATTTGAGCTCGAGCATGGCCATGTCCAAGCTTGGCTTGTTTACACCCCTAATTCGAAGCGGTAATACTATTAAAATAATACGTAGGAAACAAACATTTCCTATATTAATTGGATGTTTAATTAAATAGTTAATCAAATGCTTAGCATAAGTTAATTAAGAATGCATTAAGGAAAATCATGTGATTTTGTGTTGTGTAGGTTAGGGGACTTCTTAAAAACTTTCACCATGCATGGAAATCCAAGACACCCATCAACATAGCGGATTCGACATTCGTAGTATCACTCAACCTGATCAGCAACCTGGTGTGCTCCAAGAGTCTGTTCGACGACACCAAGAAGGAAGGGAAGGAGGTGAAGCAGATGGTTTGGGAGATCCTCGAGGTGGTGGGGGCTCCAAACGTGGCCGACTTGATCCCGGCCCTCAAGCTGCTCGACCCTCAGGGGCTCAAGAGGCGGGTATGGAAGGTGGTCAAGAAATTCGATGACTTCTTCGAGAAGCTGATAGATGATAGATTGGAGGAGAGGAAGAAAGGAGTGAAGCTCAACGAGAATGGAAGGATGGACATGCTGGACGTCTTCTTGGACTACAGGAGCGAGAAGGATGATGACGAGCTCAAGGAGTTCAACAGAGTCGATATAAAAGGGATGCTATCGGTAAGAGCCCATTAAATCTTTCTAAAATTGATTAACTAAGTTTCCCAAAGGCTCGAGCTGTCAATTTACGTCTGAAAATTTTACGTGGAAAGTGTACTAATTCATGATCATGTAGGACATGTTCGTCGCCGGGACGGATACTTCTTCAAGCACAGTAGAGTGGGGGATGACGGAAATTCTCCGGCGGCCGGAGATTTACAAGAAGGTTGTGGCGGAGCTTGATGAGGTGGTCGGAAAGGACCGCTTTGTGGAGGAGTCGGATATCCCTAATCTGCCTTATTTCCAGGCAGCAGTGAAGGAGGTGTTCCGGCTCCACCCAGGGGTGCCGCTGCTCATCCCCCGCCGGACCAACGAGGCAACGGAGGTGTCCGGCTACCACGTGCCGAAGCATGCCATTGTGTTCGTGAATGTGTGGGGGATGGCGAGGGACCCCAAGGTATGGCCGGAGCCAATTGAGTTCAGGCCAGAGAGGTACATAGGGAGGGACATGGACGTGAAGGGGCAGGACTTCGAGCTTCTGCCCTTCGGCACGGGGAGGCGGTCGTGCGTTGGCATGCCTCTTGGCCACCGGATGGTGCACTACTCACTGGCCTCGCTGCTGCACGCCTTCGAGTGGGATTTTCCGTCAGAGGTGTTGAATGACTTGACGGAGAAGGTGGGAATCACCGTGCAGAAGGCCAAGACTCTGGTGGGGATACCCAAGCCGCGATTGCCTGACTTTGTTTATCAGTGAGCTAGCTTGTTCAATTACAAGGGGGGAAGAGAGTGCAGGGTGTGTAGCATGGTACATATATGAATGTGCTTTAAATGAATTATTACTTGGAGATGTTGAGTTTGTTTTGTTTTCTCTTTGAGAACATTTAAAGGGAAAATGGGGATGTGCCTGTTTACCAAAAATGGTGCTTAATATAGTAACTTACGTGTTATTAACGATCATACAAACCCAATGAGTACCCGTCCAATTGCTCAAGAATCAATATTGGCTAAATTTATGTCCCAATGTATATGCCATTTAATTACTAGAATTTATTGACTTCTAGACACCCGCATTCCAGTTATTAAGCTTTTTTAAGTACGTAGATGAAAATCAAGCAGCTTAACAACAACAAAATGGTTGTTTCCAGTTATCACGCGCTACCAACTAGTCTCCGCCACAAGAGCTGCTCGCCCCATCTGCCCTACTCTGAATCCAAAATACTATAAACATACATCACAGTCAAATATTGAACTAACTGAGATGATCCACATTGGCTGTTCCAAGGAAAATGAACCAACAACCCCCAACTCCCTTCCCCTCACCATCTTCAACCACATATCTCCTTCCCCTCTCTACCATTGTCACTATCCTCACCTCCCTTGCTACCTTCTTCCTCCTCGGGGCCCTCCTCCTTCGGCGCCGCAGCTGGCACAATGCCCCACCGGGCCCAACGGTCTGGCCGGTCATCGGCTGCCTCCCCTACCTGACCAACCGTCTCCATGAGAACTTCCACCACCTAGCCAAGACCTATGGCCCTCTCTTCAGCCTTCGGTTGGGGCAAAGTCCAGCCATCGTCGTCTCTTCCCCGGAGATGGTTAGGGAGGTACTCAAGCACAACGACATCGCCTTCTCCAGCCGCACCATCACCGAAGCTGTCCGCTACCTCGCCTACGAAGGCTCGACTCTTGTCTTTGTCCCTTACGGCCCTCGTTGGCGCCTTCTCCGTAAGATCATGACCTCAGAGGTATTCTCTTCGCGTGCTCTTGAGCTGTTCCACCCAGCTCGCAGGCAACAGGTAATGAAGGCTAAGAATTTTCTCGTATGGAAGAGGAATAGTGTAATATTCATACTACATGGTTGTTTGGTGCAGGTTCAAGTTCTTCTGAAAAGCTTATACTCTGCATGGGGATCCAAGACTGCAGTGAATATTGCTGATTTGATGTTCATTGCATCTACCAATTTAATTACCAATTTGATTTGCTCAAAGACTATGTACGACAGCAGTGAGGAAGGGAGGGAGCTGAGGGAGATGGTATGGGAGGCATTAGAGGTTGCTGGGACACCAAACATTGCAGATCTGATCCCGGTCTTCAAGGTAGTAGACCTACAGGGCTTGAAGAGGAGGCTCCGGAAGGTGGCCAAGAAATTTGACGATTTCTTTGAAAGGTTAATAGATTGCAGGTTGGAAGAGAGGAAGAATGGCGTCAAGAGCAACGAGAATGGGAGGATGGATTTGCTTGATGTGTTCTTGGATTACAGGAGTGACAAGGAGGACGAAATCAAGGAGTTCAGCAGAGTGGACATCAAGGGAATGCTAGCGGTAAATAGTTTCAAAGAATATAGGAGTTTAAGTGAGAAATTTTGAATTTTACTGTGCACATAATGGGTCCAAATTGCCATGTTCTACACTTTCACTATTCACTTATTTCTAAATTAATCATTCATATGATGGTTGTGGAGCAGGACATGTTCATCGCCCGATCAGACACATCTTCCAGCACAGTTGAATGGGGCATGACTGAAATCCTCCGGCATCCTGAGGTCTACAAGAAGGTAGTTGTTGAACTAGATGAGGTGGTTGGAAAGAACCGACTGGTGGAAGAATCCGACATCCCCAAGCTGGCCTACTTCCAGGCGGTGGTGTGAAGGAGGTTTTTCGTCTCCATCCGCGGTGCCTCTTCTCATTCCTCGTCGGACGAACGAGGCAACAGAGGTTTTTGGTTACCATATTCCCAAGTACACCACTGTCTTTGTGAATGTGTGGAGTATGGGCAGGGACCCCAAAGTTTGGCCGAAGCCCACAGAGTTTAGGCCAGAGAGGTTCATAGGGAGGGACATGGACGTGAAGGGCCAGGACATGGAGCTGCTGCCCTTTGGCACAGGGCGGCGGTCGTGCGTCGGCATGCCGCTCGGCCACCGGATGGTGCACTACTCGCTGGCCTCGCTGCTGCATTCCTTCGAGTGGGATATCTTGGGGAACATGTTGAATGACACGACAGAGAAGGTGGGGATTACCCTGCATAAGGCCGAGTCCTTGGTGGGAATACCCATGCCACGCTTGGGAAACTTGGTTCATCAATGCTAGTACTGTGCATGGGAGATCCGTCCATTGGATGAAATCAATGATCAATGATTCATTGGATCTATGTAGGGAGATCCTTCAAATTTGTTAGTTTTGCACTTGAGGAGACCTTGTTTCCATGTATATTTGGAGAAAACGCTCTGGAAGAAAATGTGGTTTCGCGTTTCTTGGCTTTGACGGCATGACATGCACAAATTTACTAGTTGAAAACCTCTTTTGCAAAGATTTTCTTGGGTTCGAAGTCCATCATTTAGAACCAACCAAGCAAATAATAAATATCTATTACTTCAGTATTTATGCTACACCAGCTTAAACCAAGGCACACAAGGGTCATGATGCCGAATTCCAAGATGATTTTATACTTGCTTTTAATCTCTATCAGGCTGATTTACGAGTGTCGGAGAGGAGGCTCTTAACAATTCCATTGTTTTTTAGTTCTAATGCATGGTTCCATCTTCATAAGAAATTTCAACTTCCACCATAAAAAAGAGACAGACAATCTATCATTTATATGACCCCCCGTATTTAAAATGGTCGTAGAATTTTGTTGGAGGTCCTATCTGTTTGGATTCAAGGGGTATAGAGAATCTCTGCCCGTCTAGTAGCTATAATAAATACTTCACTAGCAAAACTGCAATATATAATACGAAAAAAATATAACCTAACAAACAACCACAAACTTAGAACAGAATAAATGAGACATATAACTATACGCCACAACAGACAAATGAAACCAACCCCTTAGAGCATTGTATCCCACCACCAATTCCCTTAATTGTGTATATGGGTCACATAACATATGCACCGGTTGGTTAAGTCTAAATATAATCCTTGTGGGTTGCCAGCATAGTAAGAGTTCAAATTCAGGACCTTTGCTTCAAGGTAGTGCCTTGGCCATCACACCAACACCCTCTTGATATTACCTCATCATAAAACAAGAATACGGTTTTTTTTTTTTTGGAACACCTAAATTCTCATTGCATTAGCATGCCAGTTATAAATCAATGTGGTATTGGTAGGATGCCCAAGACCATGCCTAAGGAAACAGAGATCATATCTTCAAAGCCATGTTTCCATGTCTTCACTCTTCTAAAATTGATAGTTGTACAGCGGAAGTAGAACTATTTGATTACGCAAAACTTTGGAAGCTGCCGCCAATGAAATTTTGCTCAAGTTCGTCTCAACCTAGAAAAAGATATGGACATTTTTGTCATTTTGAAACATAGTTGGAGTACTCTCTTCATTTCATATTAATGGGCCGCCTATCTTGACACCCACTGAAATTGCAGGGGCCCATTTAGAGATGTCCTCATTTGTCTTATTAGCTATGAGGGGCACCTGTCTAAAAGAAAAAAGAATACTGCATTAAAAGCAATGTGAAAAGGGGCGGGCACCCATATGTCATGCAACGATCGGCCAACACCCACTTCTTCCGCCGGCCACCCTAACACATGGTCCATTCTTGACCATCAAGGCCGGCCTCCCTTCACCTTCTCGGCCCCCGTTCGAGCGCTCAATCAATTGGCGCGCATTACCCAACTATCCAGCCCCGACTCCTGAGCCTTAGCAACACAACCTGAACCTGCGTTTATTTCACCATAGTTCTACAACGTCAAATGAATCCATTTTGGGCATCCTTGGATTTCTAAAGAGTGATGATAGTGTTTTGGGGGCCCGTGCAAAATAAAACTTCAAAGCAAGGGTGTCCCAAGAAAAAAACCTAACTAATCTTTTTTTAAAAACTTGACGAAAGAAGAAGCGGATACGGGCGTGATAAGTGATGAAACATAAGATGATTTTTACACAATTCGTTCTGAATTTTCGTTCCATGATGAATGATATGAAATTTGTTATCGTAATGTCAGTTACTTCATCTTGATGTAGATTTAATGTGCTAGAATTTCTTATACTTGAAATAATTACTTCTTTGCCACTATGATTAATGAATCGATGAGATGTATAGTAGTTTTCCATGTATTATTTTGTTATACATGTTAGGGTTCAATAAAAACATGTCCTATCATGATCTCTCATATGTTGTCTTGATTATTTTCACCCCAGTTCGTTGAGTATTGGTTCTGGTGTGTCTGTTATTAATTGTCCCATAGATAGATCATGTATTGATTGGAAATAGATGTTAAACTTTCCTGTTACAGTTCTATCAGTACTAAATTGCTTTCGATTCTATTGAAGGCCTTGTTGGTCATTTAGGATCACTCATCATACACGTTGTCAATACCCTGTAGAGGAGTCATCAGTGTTCAACAATTGTTGTCCAGTTCTTCTAATTGATCTAGTATAAGTGATGATTATACAATTGCATATAGATATTGAAATAAACCTAAGATCATTCTAAAATACTACAATGATAGACTAATAGGGATTTGATATAATGAAAGTGTAATGTTAACTTGTACTTAAGACCATTAAGTACCAGAAAAGTAAGTACTATAGATGGTAATTAGTCTCATTAAGTATGTTTAATGGAAACAGTCCTCTCAACCAAAACCAGTTATGTGTCGACGACCTGTACAAAGAAAATCATAACTAATTCTAGAAAAATCTTAAAAATGTGCCGCTAGTTTTAAATGAAACTAGACTCATAGAGAATTGTAAAAATTTTCAGTGTCAGTTCGATATGTACTATCTGTGACAATTGTTTGATTTCACCTAATTTGTCAAAACAGCATACCTTCCTTACACTAAAAGTAACTGATATTTGATTAATATAAGTCCTTATACTATAAGTAAGCATATGACTTATCTAATGAATGTTACTATAGTCTATATAGTAATTTCAGTAAAATTGACTAAGTCACAAGTCCTCTAATAATTTGCTTGACCAATGTTCTTTCGTTCGTTTGACAAACTTCATTTATCCTGTTCTTGTATCTGCCTGATTCAAGTCCTCATTTGAAACTTGAACTTAATATTCTTCATAATTTAACTCTGGATTCTTGGAGTCATGATAGGCAGTTCTTGATCAATTCTTCTCCCATAAGTTTTTATCCAATGTTAGTCACGTGTAACATGTTCATTGGTTGGTTATCTCATTTTGTACTCCTGTTGTGAGTCGACAATTAGAAATGATGTAATGTTCACAGAGGATATTCTTATATCTCTGTTGTTGATATTATTCCTCAAGAAATTCTCCACAAGAGACCTTGCGAGGATCTCTCCAAAGTGGATTCATAGAATGCTCAAAGAGCCATGTTTATATTTTGCGAGATCTTCATTATTATTTAGAACCTTGCAAGGCTCCTGCCTAGCACGAGACGTACATATACCTATGTTTTTAGGCTGTTGAATTTGATACACACTACATACTAGTGCTCTAGTTCTTGTAGCCTAGGAGTTGTAGTTTTGCACGATGGTATTAATTGAGATTTATGATGAACTTGTGATGGATCATACCAATTCTACAATCCAAATTTAGGAGTAATGTAGAATGGGTTGTATGTGAAAGTGTTCTTTAGTCCTAGAGGGGGGGTGAATAAGACAACCACTTAAAGGACTCACTCTATTTTACTAACGGATATTAATTTAAACAATCATTCCATACAAAAATCTCACATTAGTAAGCAATTGGAAGCGCATGAGTGAGAGAGACTTATGAGGTGTGGAGTATGTGTGTGTGTGAAACAATATGCAAAATGAGTAAACACAATTAACCACACAAGGATTTATAGTGGTTCGCCGCCAAGCAACTTGCTTTGACGGGTACGTCCACTCTCGGAGCACCTAATCCAAGGGACCTCCGACATCCACTAAGTGATGGTTTTTAGTTCACTCACAACATCATACACCTACTGGTTTTGCTTGGACCACCGGAAACCATACAAAAGTGATTCCACACTCACTATGGGTCACACCGACCCAACACTCTCAAATGAATGGTTCGACCCTATGGTCTACTACACAATCTAACACAAGTAAATGAGAGATCTTAAGAGTACTTACTCTAGGATGGAACAATGACTAGAGTACTTACCCTTAAAGGGAGGATGTGAGATATCCTACCCGGTTTGCTCAAACTAATATTGAGCTAATGGCCTTCCATTGTCCATCCTTAGATTCAACTAATGATGCTCCAAAATTGTAGAGGCTTTTTGGACAAAGGATTGGTTTCTCTAAGGTTGGATCATAGAGTATTTAAGAAACCTAGCCCATATGGAGCATTCTTTCTTCCTCAAGTTATGTGGATAGATTCCGGTGAAAACTTGAAATGGAAGAAAAATAACCCACAAACACAATCACTTCTACAAGTGGCACTTAGCCTTGGCTCCTTGGAAAACCAAGTGAAACCAGTAAAAGGATATGTGCTTCCTTAAGCTATGACTCAATGATAACATGAGAGAACTTAGTAGCTTAAGAACAAGGTGGGTGTTCCATAGATTCACTTTTCATATTCTCTATAAGATAGAGAAGTATGTTCTCTTTTTAGGTATAGACTTCATATAGAGTAGGAACTCAAAAAGCAAGCTATACAAAAGAGAGAAAGTGAAGATCCATTGATGGAATGACTTAGCACTCAAGAGCTTAGCTATAGATGAGGAGAAGAGAACCAAGCTAAGCCCAAGATACTAGTCAAAATCCATGCCTAAGA
Organism: Houttuynia cordata; assembly: GCA_039654745.1. Taxonomy (NCBI): domain Eukaryota; kingdom Viridiplantae; phylum Streptophyta; class Magnoliopsida; order Piperales; family Saururaceae; genus Houttuynia; species Houttuynia cordata. Next base: position 23,633,371 of record CM077504.1, read on the forward strand.
GGAGAAGGATAGAGGTCTATTTATAGGTAAAGATCCTCCTTGGGATGGTTTAGGATCACTTGGGATCACTTTGGTTCAACCAATAGATTAATGATCTATGGTTGTGTCCTTGGATCACTTGGGATCACTTGAGATCACTTTGGTCTTACCCAATTTGTACATGTACTCAATTCGTACATATACCCCATTTTTCCTCTCACATACCCCATATATTTTTGTACATTAAATTGACATACATTAAGAGACAAAATCATACTCCCAAATTTTGCCCTAACAGTATGAACTATAATAGTCCATGATTCATATATTATATTTATTGCCCCTTTAAAATGGGACAAATTTATTTTGAGCTATTTTAGTGGGACAAATTTTAACGATGCATATCTCCTTTAAGGCCTCTCGGGTTAAAGGAAAAAGGTGCCGGTTGAACCGACGAGTGCGACACGTGCCTTAATAATTTTTGTCCCATTTTAAACGGGCCGTCACTTCAACAATGTATATCTTTCTCATTTCTAATCCGTTTTTACACTTTTTTTTATTCTTACTTATTTTTAGTGCTCTTTCTAGTTATCATGATATCACAAAGATATTGAGCCATCACATACTATTTATCATAGTTTTTGTGGTATTTTTTTGATAAATAGCATGCAATGGATCAACATATTTGTGATATCATGATGACCAGAAAAGGCACTAAAAATAAAGAGGAATAAAAAAAATGGGTGAAAACGGATCTGAGAGAGATATACATCGTTGAAATTTGTCCCACTAAAATAGCTCAAAATAAATTTGTCCCATTTTAAAGAGGCGATAACTTCAACGATGCATATCTCTCTCATTTATAATCCGTTTTTGCCCATTTTTTTCATTCTTCCTTATTTTTAGTGCTCTTTCTAGTCATCATGATATCACAAAAGATGATCCATCGCATGCTATTTATCAAAAAAATACCACAAAAACTATGATAAATAGTATGTGATGGCTCAATATCTTTGTGATATCATAGTTACTAGAAAGAGTACTAAAAATAAGGAAGAATGAAAAAAAAAGAGCAAAAACGGATTAGAAATGAGAGAGATATATATTGTTGAAGTGACGGCCCGTTTAAAATGCGACAAAAATGATTAAGGCACTCAAAGGTGTCGATTGGCATCGGTTCCTTTCTCCTTTAACCTGAGAGGCGTCAGTTTAACCGACGCCTTTCGGGTTAGTTTTATAAAAAAAAAGCTACCCAAGCGCCCCGCCATGCGGTCGCCTGCGTGGCTTGTCAGAGCACCTATTTGGGAAATATTTGCTACATTGCTTCATTTTGGAAAAATCTAAAAAAAACAATGGAACAAAGGGAGTAGAAGTTTTTTCTATTTGTGTATCATCCTTGCTGAAGGCTATACTAACTTCTCTTTTAAGTGCATCTTCTCTGCATCTTAAATGGAAGTTTTTTTTGGGTAAACAAATGGCGGGGCAATCGCACTAACACTCCTGATGATTACGGAACTACACGTACACCCTCTAACGTTAGGAAAGTTAAATTTACACCTGCTAGGTAATGCTTGCAGTTGAGCCATGTTTAACATTTTATACGGAGTCTAATTTTTTTATTTTAAAAAAAAAAAAGCACTCCCACGATGACATATTAATAGTCCGATTTGGTTTATCCAAATTGTAGATTGGGGAAAACCAAATACTCCTTCTGTCCGGAATTATTACCACCATAAGGATTTTCAAAAATGAACTTTTTTGAAAATCTTATGGTGGTAATAATTTCGGGCGGAGGGAGGACGACTATTAGTATAGAACGGAAGGGAAAAGATCGATAAATATGTTAGGTGAGTTGGGACCAAATGTGTGGATCCAAGATGGAAGGGGGGATGGGCTTCCGCAACTTGAAGGCTTTTAACAAAGCGACTGCACTCGGCCAGGAGCGAGCTGGCCTCCTTCATCGGCCATGTTGCCCATCTCCTGCCCCCAGCACCCTCTTCACCACCCCATCGAGGCAATTGCCAGCGCAGCCAACCTGGTCCAGTTCGCCGTCCTACCTGCATCGAATGCCGGCTGCTCGGTGCAGCCGGGGCTGATCGACAACTTGGCAGACGTTTTAAGCTTCACTAACAATGACCAGGCAGAGCAAGTAAGCGTTTTAGTATTCGTTGCTTTGCTCTTATGCTTTACTTGATTGTATTTCTCTGGTTTAGGAAGAAATTGGATCAAATAGAAGCCAGATTTTAGTCTAATTTTTATTGTTTTTCAACATATATAGTCTATGCTTGATGGTTTTCCAATCTTGCTTGTCGTGTATTCGTATAATGGCTTTGATGAAGAAGCAGGAGACGGAAGAAGAGTATGAGCAGCAGCAATACCATCAGCTCAATTAGCTTGCGCAAACAGGAAAGAGTGAGATATTAGCTTGCGCAAGATCATCTTTCATACCTGCCTAGGATGATAAATGGCACTATTGTTTGGAGGCTGGAGGGAACATGGGCATGCGCAAATGGGACCTGAATATAGCCAACCTCATTGCTGCTATTGGACCTTCTGCACCTCTATTCTGTTTCATCTTTTCTTTACAGATTTATTAGAGTTTTTTGTTTGGCACAAAAGATTCATAGAGTAATTCTAACATGAAAAACGGTGAATTTTATTTGATTTTATATACATGTAGACTTATCATATTTTTTTTATTTTATTTTCCTTTTTCATAACTAAGGGTGCCGACTATAAGGGGCAGGGCAACAAGCTACTTAGAGCATCGTATCCACCGCCAACCTACTAGAGCTTGTGCAAGGCCACCCTACGCACCGGGCAAGAATATAATCTTGGGTCAACAGGGCTTCGTAGATTTGTCAACTTTTATTTTGTTTTGGCCATTTTTTTTTTCGGTGTACAGTTGATGCTAACGAGAATTAGGAGGTTCTTTCATTCTCATTAGAGCAGGTGTGAAATAGTCTGGGGGTCAAAATTCTTAAACCCCACTTTGTTATGAGGCATGAGGAGGTTGTGTTATTGTTGGGTGGGGTGATAAAGCAAGGGGGGTAGGAAATTTGTATAAGTACCGAGTACTGACTACTGAGTAGTAGTACGCTAACCCTCATCTTTTGCCAACTCACCCACCTATACCATGATGTAGGGCTGGGAATTTCGTACCCGACCCGACCCTATTGCAAAATAGGGTCGGGTTACGGGTTCAGTATTGTTACCCGTTCGAAATGCGGGTCGGTTCGGATAATTACCAGCAGGTAATGTGCAACCCGACCCATCTCAAACCAAGTAACCGACCCTAAATGCTTCCTGTCCTACCTTCCTCTGCCGCCTTCTCCCCCACGGGCTTCCTTCTCCTCTACCTCGTCTACTCGGCAGTCGGCCCTCCTCCTCTTCCTCACCCTCTCCGCCGCCGCCACCCTCTCCGGCAGCATCATCGATAGCTTTTTCGGCTGCTCCGTCTGCCTTGCTGCCTCCCTCAGACCCCTCCCTTCCCTCCTCCCCCGGCTCGCCTGCGCCGCAATTGCCACCTTGCTCCACTTCGCCGCCTTCTTCACCAGATCTCATATTTGTTTGAAGTCTTGTGGTTCTGTAACTACTGAAAGCTTCAATCTTTATGTGACTTGTTTCCTTCTTCAAATTAGTACTCATATACAACTGTTTTGTTACAATAGATTCTCAGTTATTGGTTAGTTTTTCCCATTGCCTGAATCCATCCATTGAAGTTGAAATTGCATGATCAGTTTGTTGCACAGATTGTAAGAGATTACATTTTAGTGATCTGCTTCGAATCAAATACTCCCTCTGTCCTGTTTTAGATGCCCCATCTGAAAAATGTTGGTTTTTATTGGATGGTGGACATCCCTCCTAACGGGGGAAGGAGAGAATCCACTTAAACTGACCATATCGAGCAGTCCTTTTAGATTCCATATTTTACAGATGGAGCATCTAAAATATGACATATGGAATATCATTTATTGGTATTCTGTCAAGATTGGCAATTGAAATAGCTGTGCCCTGTTTTTAAATGTTTGTTATGTATATCAAGCTTTTGTGTTTTACTGATGCAATTTCGTATTACGTTACTGGGATTCAAGGTTTAGGCTTTTGGTGTTGAATTGGTCAGTATTTGGAGATCATATTTGGAGATGGAGTGAGTAAATTGGTCAGTATAAATGTAACTATTAATATGCTTTTCAGTAACTCTTAGGTCATTTTGAAAAATCATTAAGTAGAGAAGTTGAGACTGAAAATTCTTCATACCCGACGGGGCTAATTTGCTGGGCTGCATCCTGGATTGTGCTGAGATGATGGAGATAGTGGAGAAGAAAGACTTCTGGTATAGCTATGGAGATCACAGGTTAATTTTGTTCATTTTCCAAAAATCAGTGTTTTTTCTAGACTAGTGCCATTTTTACCTTAATACTTAAGTAAAAGATTTCAACCCCAATGTAATGCAAATGGTTGTAGAAGCCTATGGGAATATCCCATATTTCCTAAGCTCTGTTTCTTGAATCGATAAACAGAGTGGGACAAGGCATACCCGAGACTGTAAAGTTTGTGCTCTTCTACAAGTTTGATATCAAAACGAGTTCATGTTAAGGGTATGTTGGTTTGCAGGTCATCAGATCTTCAATGGCTGAGGGTGCAGGTCCGATAGGCTTAAGCTTCCTGCCATGTGCGCAATTGCAACTTCAAGTTGAATATGCCCATGCCGACTTATGATGGGTATAAAGTGCTTGTGTTGAGTTCTGGGCTTGCATGTACTTGCAATATGTAACCAGAAAAGTTGTATTACTGTTGTTATATGTATAAACTCCAGCCAGCCGTCAGTCAAAAATTTTGGTGGCTTGAGACCACTAGTTTTGGTTAAGGCTGACTTTGTTTACATTGCTTTTGGGCTTTTGTGCTGCTTGAAGTTATGAACGAAGGGTCTCATAAAGTTTGCTTATCTTTTGAATGTGCATTATCAAGTGTAGCATATGTTGAAAGGTTGGCTTTCATCCGCAAAACTGTTTGGATATAATTCTAGGATAATATAAGATAAGATATGTCTCGATGACAGACATTTAGCTTTCTCGAAGATGGCTCTGTTAGAAATAATAGTTCTGATTGCATTCTTCAATTGATCAGAATCAATAGAGCTAACTATTTCCCCAATTCTTTTTGGATGTCCAATAATTTCCTTTTTCAAATTGTCATGGGATGGTTGACAGTTGGAGGTAAAATAGAATAAAAATAATTTTTTGATTTTTTTTTTTAAAAAGTAGGGTCATGTTATTACCCGACCCGACCCGAGCCAAGTAGGGTTAGGGTCGGCCATTCTCGACCCTACTCATGAATAGGGTCGGGTAATTACCTGACCCTATTTAGGTAGGGTAATGGTCGACCCGACCCTATTTTACCCGACCCAACCCGATTCCCAGCCCTGCCATGATTGCAGATACGTAAGATAACTATGTTTCACAAAAGGTCGAGTTGGAAATATTCAATTTGAATATTTAACTCTACTCAGGGGCCGTTTAGGGAGTGAAAAAACCAATACATCTACAGTGAAAAATCTTATTTCACTATTCATTTCTGGGTTTTTTCATTAACTATTTCAGCTGGTTAGTGAAAAAAACTGGGAATGAATAGTGAAATAGGATTTTTCACTGTAGATGCTTTGGTTTTTTCACACCCCAAACGACCCCTCAATAGGATATGCAGGGATGTTGGATCTCTGCCAGTACATGTTAAGTGCATGTGTTGGCAAAAACAAGGAGTGGTGAACTACTGATCCTAATAGTCACGTGAGAAAGATTGGATTTGCATATACAAATTCAGATCACCGTTGGCAAAATTTCAAAAACTTCAGAGCATTTTGGCTCAAAATAATCAAAGTTCAGCTATTTGTGTGTTCAAGCACACCATAGCAGGCTGAAACTTGAACTTTGGGAATCATGAGTTGAAATGCTGAATTTTGTAAATTTTGGCAGCATTGATCCAAACCAGGGCAAAATACTAAGCCCGCAGCACCACCATGTCTAATTGAATGATTCAAAACCGAACAAAAGATGCTTCAAGTTTGTAGACATTGATGGTTACAATCTATCTGTGATCAACAAATTGGCTAATGAAGTGGAGGAGCTAACAAGGGGAATCTGTTCATTCAAGAAGGTATCGCGCCCTTGTGGGGGTTTGGAGTCGTTGACTGTTAACTATGTCCACGGAACCAAAAATGGGGTGGCTCATGCACTTGCGAGGTGGGCCATATCATTCGCGGGGCTGATGGAATGGATCGGGGAGCAGCCACCTTTTCTTTTGATTTGTTTTGATGGGGTTTCCTCGTAAGGATTTGAGATCCGTCGTTCACTAGGATATCCTCCTTATAACGGGGGCCATCAAATCTTAATGATCGACGACTCCTATCTGCTAAGGAATATCCCAGTGGAGAACCTCAAGGTGGACAGAAAATATTTCCAATTTCATCACTGTAGAATACTTGGCTGGGCTTTTTACATATTACCTGGCGCCAACTATGGTTTTCTCATATTACCTGATTTTTCTCGTAAAATTTCATATAACCTGGAATCGGTACCTAGAGTACCAAAAATGCCATTTTTTTATGTTTTTTATGTCTTTTCTTTCCGAAATGCTTAATTCTTCCCAAAATTAGTGATTTACAGGAGCATCAAATTAGGGAAGAACACATTCTGGCAAAGGTCCGTCCATAATCGCAGTTCAAACCATCGTCGGCGCTATCCAATCCGAAAAAAAAATTTCATGCCTAAAAACTGTAAAAACAGCGGGAAAGACGAAAAAAAATATATGATGAAGGGATTTTGATGTAAGATCAGCGGGGAAGCCCTCCCAACTATAAAAATTAAGATCTACATGTAAAGAAACACATATAAAGGCCACCCATTAGTGCTCGACCGCTCATTGACATCAAATAAAAGGATAAAAAGGGGCAAAAGTGTAAAATACTCGTCAGCGAGCGACAAGTTCAATTTATATATATTTCTATGATCCTAATGAGGTGGAAGAAGATGAAAAATAAGGAAGAATGCAAAAAAGGGCAAAAACGGATAAAAAACGAGCGAGTTGTGACATTTTGAAGATTGTCATTTTATCGTGTTGCAGTCGATGCAATTTTTAAAATATCATAACTCACTCATTTTTCATCCGTTTTTGCTTATTTTTTTGCATTATTCCTCATTTTTTCCCCTCTTCCACCTCCTGAAGATATATTAAGCTGAGAAAAGAAGAAAAAATAAGAAGAAAGAAGAAAGTAGAAGCTTTCTGACATCCGGAGCTTTCTTCTTATTTTTTCTCCTTTCCTCAGCATAATATATCTTCATGAGGTGGAAGAGGAGGAAAAATGAGAAAGAACGCAAAAAATGGGCAAAAACGGATTTCGTGTTATATAGTACACAACTTAAATCCAAGTCGTGTTGTCGACAACACGATAAATGGGCAATTTTTAAAATGTCATAACTCACTAATTTTTTATCCGTTTTTTCTATTTTTTTTCTTTCTTCCTTATTTTTCCTCCTCTTCCACCTCATTAAAATATATTAGAATGAAAAAAAAAAAAAAATAAGAAGAAAGAAGAAAGTGAAAACATTCCGACATCCCAAAAGCGGCCTCCCAAATGCACGCCCTTAGTCTAGCCAAGTAGAGCTCTTTACATATTATCTAGCGCCAACTTCTGGTTTCTCATACCTAGAATCTTTTCTTTTCTTCTATATGACCTGGAAAGTGTTTGAGAGACATTTTGCGCTAAATCGTGTTTGAGAGACATATTTTTATACAAAAGCAATTTTGCTATAGAAAAGGTAATTTTTCTTGGACCTTAATCCGAAAGCCGCTTTTTAGGAAATCCCTTCTCGAGGAGATTGTGTATTAAAGCGGCTTTTGTGTTAGAAATAATGTAAAAATTGAGGTTCATTATTTCTTTCTCTCATTAAGAGAGTAAAATTATCAAATTAGATATTTATTCTTTATCCAAAATTTACCCCATCCAAACATGCATTAAGGATTAACTTTTGACAAAATTACTTTAGAGGTATCACATGGGTCACATTTTAGCATTAATATAACAGAAATAATTTTTATCCAAAAACCGCATCACACACACACATACACTCAGGATTGCCGCACAACTTTTTTCTTTCTAGCCACTAGCCACTAGCCACCATGCACAGTGCATCTCTTGTTTCATATTTAAATTTCCCGACTGCTCATCGGACATTACAACCCTCGTAATGAATCTGAACTAATTTTCCAAAAAATCTGAACTCCAGACAGACACATAAAGTGCTCTTTCAGAACGGGCCTACGTTCTACACCCAAATTGGTCTAGCTTTGCTCATCTAAGATCACAATCCTAATTTGAATCTGGACCACAGAGACACAAAAATGTGCTCTTTCAGAGTGGGCCTATGTTCTACACACAAAATTGGGGTAGACCAATCAAACAGTCAGGGTCAGATGTTACCACAATTTGTCCTTTGCCGTACCCTTATGCCCCTACCTTGTTTTTTTTTTTTGATAATACCCTCTAGGGCCCCTACCTTGTTCACAGTATTAATCACAATTTAGAATAGAATACAAGTAAGATTCTCTTCTGCATTAGCCTCGCAAGAACATTTGCTTATTTGGGAAGACAAGTCAAAGCAAAGTCAGCATGGGACCTAGACAGCGATGCACTGCCTGTGTACTAGATTCGGGGAATTTAGCAAGTATATTAAAATAATAATAAATTTCAATTAAAAAAAATAAAATAATAAATTAAGCTCAAAGGGCACACTGATCTATTGCATGAACTGTGGAAGGCTGCTGTCTGCCTCCAACATTATGAACTAACCCTGAAAGCAAATATTTATCAGTAGTTTTCATTCTTATTACTGTATTATTTTAGGCATTGTACCAGGAATGGTTGTTCTCTTCACGACAAGAATGGTGTACGAGTATCACATGCACCACCTCCCTCGTATAAATTATAAGAAACCTCAACCTTTAAGAACTGCTGCTTCTCATTCTCTCACATGTTCTACTCTAGTTTGCGTACTTAATGTAGGTTTTGTGCTGGTGGGAAAGTATACAAGTATATGCTGGATCTGCATCCACTTGACGAGAAAATTAAAAAGAGGATGCACGAGCAATTGATGATATTTGTAAAGAACTCAAACCCAATTGATGGATCTGCATCCTAGTCAACAATATGCAATTTCAACATGTTTGTACCCAAAAAAAAAAATCAACACGCGGTCCCTAGTAATATGCCTTGAAAACAGAGGCTACTATTGTTTCAGGGAAAATGTGAGGGCAGTAGTAACCTTACCAATCAACATATCAATTTTTACTCGTAATCAGTTAGAGCGTTTTTTTACATGATGTTTCCAACCGATGGGTCATAATCATCGAAGTTTAGGCCACATCCTAGTCAACAATATCCGCTAATCATAACATGATGTTTCCAACCTTAATTTTGTAATTGACATCTCCTAAGCTTGCTTAGTACCCAGGAGACACGCATGTTAGAATGTCCCAACCATTGGGTCCCCGTACTCTTCTACCGTCGATCTTATAAACGCTGGCAGAGTCCTCTAGATTTTGTCACGAGGCATGGCAACTGGACAGTCCTACTTATGGCGATGGCCTGAGTGCTTTCAATCCAGTCACCCCTCTCCTACGAGGCCACCTCCGGAGGGAGAGGGCCTTCTGTCTTCTATTTTTCCCAGATTTCTCCTGCCCTCCGCTTCTTACCTTCCCATATATACTTTGCTTTGCTTCCTTCTTTCCCTCACCGACAGATTTAGGGTTGGTTTTTGTCTACTTGGACGGCCTCAAGCTGCTTTGAGTCTTTGTTTGGTTGCAGAGTTGAGTTCCAGCTGCACTGTTGTGTTCTTGCTTTTCATTTCTTTAGATCTTCATGTTTTTCTTCCCATATATCCATGTTTTTCTTCATTTTGAGGTTACCCATTTGAAGACCCATCTCTTCTTTTCATTTGTTTAGGCTTTGGAAGAGCCAACTTGCTTGCATTGTTTTTGTAGTGAGTGGTTTCTTTCTTGTGTATAGACAGAAGACATTGAAGTTTTGTTTGATTGTCTCTGATTTTTCTGTAAGTGATGCTCAGAGGGGGAGAGGTGGAGGCGGTGAGTAGAAAAAAAATAAAGAGAATGGCGGGCTCTGCCTCTGCAACTTCTGGTTGAAGTTCACGTGGCTCAACTGTGCGTCTTTACGGCTTTCAAGGCTAAAACCAGAAAATGAAACATTTTCTCTTTTTGATTCTTTAGATCTTTCAAATAAATGCCTGCAATTCAATGGCTGGATTTGGCTCTTACACCTCACCATCTTTTTGATGATTTTGAGTTGGCAAGTGTTCAAGCTGCCAGAGAAGACCTTCTTGTCCCTTTTCAGCACTGTTCTTCCCTCCCTGCTGCTCTGTTTCCAGGAATCTTAGACCGGAAAATGGCCGATTTGACGGCTCACCTCAACCAATGATTGGCTCTTTTTAATCCATTTCTTTACTATCTGGGTTCTTCAATTGAATTAGGTGACCAAGAAAGAAGAAGAATGATGCAAAATTTCTGAACCAGGATTTTCATGGCGGTTTCAGAGCATTTGCACAATCCAATGGATATTACGTTGAGTGCCCACTTCCTGCTCTTGGTCTTCTTCCTCTTCTGTCTCATGATTTCTGCAAATGCCGGGGACTATGACTCGCTTCTTGCCCTGAAGTCCTCCGTCGACCCCTCCAACTCCCTCCGATGGCCGCAAGGCGCCGAATTCTGTAGGTGGGAGGGGGTGAGAGCTTGCTTGGGAGGGAGGGTGTCCAAGCTGGTGCTAGAGTTCAGAAACCTGAGTGGAAGCTTGGACGGGAAGACCTTGAACCAGCTCGACCAGCTCAGAGTTTTGAGCTTCAAGGCCAACTCCCTCTCCGGCCCCATTCCCGACCTGCGCGGCCTCACCAATCTGAAATCCCTATATCTCAGTGACAACCAGCTCTCCGGTGAGTTCCCCGCCTCTGTGTCCTCGCTGCACCGGCTGAAGATCATTGCATTGTCCGGCAATCGAATCTCCGGCCAGATTCCGGAGTCGCTCAATAAACTGGTCCGACTCTACGCCCTTTTCCTCCAGGACAATTTGCTCACAGGTGAAGTCCCCTCACTCAACCAGAGTAGCCTCAGTTTCCTCAATGTCTCCCACAACCGGCTTTCCGGCGTGATTCCGGCGACCCAGGCCCTCCTCCGTTTCAATTCTTCGTCTTTCTCAAACAATCCGAATCTGTGTGGGAAGCCGGCAGAGAAGCCATGTCATTCGCTGCTGCTACCTCCTCCAATTAGCCCACAAGGGTCTTCTTCTATGGAGCGACCGGGAGAAGAGAATGGAAAAGAGGGAAAGAAGAGGAAGAAGAAGAAGAAGCTTATTATAATTTTAGCAGCCTGCATTGTTGGGATTCTTCTTCTTTTGATTTGTCTCCGTTTGTTGTGGATAATGCTCAAGAGGAAATCAGGGGAGAATGGTAAGGTGGTGGAGGGAGGAGGTGGCGTGGGAGGCCGGGAGGCGAGTGGCAGTGGAGGTGGTGGTAATGCGGATTCAAAGGGTGGTTTTGCATGGGAGGAGGGTGCGGTGGGAAGCCTTGTGTTCTGCGGTGGCGGGGAGAGGATGACATATACAATGGAGGACCTGCTCCGGGCCTCGGCGGAGACTCTGGGGCGGGGGACGACGGGAAGCACGTACAAGGCGGTGATGGAGTCGGGGTTTATTGTTACAGTGAAGCGCCTCAAGGATGGGGCGGTGGGAGTCGGCGGGCCGGAGGAGTTCCGGCTACGTGTGGAGGTGCTAGGGAGGCTGAGGCACCCCAATTTGGTTCCACTCAGGGCCTATTTCCAAGCCAAGGAGGAAAGGCTCCTTGTTTATGACTACTTCCCCAATGGCAGCCTTTTCTCCCTCATTCATGGTATGCTCATTGCCTTCCTTCTATCAAGTTTGTGTAATTTTCTTCTACAGCCTTTTCCTTCAGGGGAATTTTATGCCCAAATCCATTGTTCAGTATCTTAACTATGCGATTTTACATTTACCTCCCAATTTAGAAGTATATATATGTTCAATCAACCATGATCTCATTAGCATGCCTACGTTCTTCTCTACATACTTTGTTCTTGTTTAGCTACTTGTATGCCATTGTTCTAAAATGGTCTGGTCAAGACTACTGAATTAGATTGCCCATGGCCTTCTACTCTTATATTTGGATGATCAAATTCTACTAACAAACTTCTCAAAGTGTCCTCTTGGGACAGTTATTCTTTGCTGATTTGTTGCATATTGGGGGTTTCCAATCCCCCATTTCAGTAAACATTAAAGAAATCTGTTAAGAACAGTTTATTGGATTTCATTCTCTTTAGATGTTACATATGTCGTTCATGGTATAAGATAGCATTCCTGCTTCCTTTATCTGCATGAATCATGATAGGTTTCAAATACTGAACCCATTATTGGAGGGCCATTGTTTCTAGTGGTTGGGTGGACAAGCTGGCCCCTTCAGTTACTTTTTACACTCAGATCTTCCAACCTTTGAGGTGTCATCAATTGGATTCATTACTACATAGGCCAACCAACCACCCTGGAAATGGATCTCTTGCATTTCTACCTTTCTAATGGCTTTCCCACCTATCTTTCTCCTTTGCTCTTTTTCATCTCAGCTGCTCTTTTTCAAAAGGGTAAACAAACAAACCTTAATGATGATAAAAATCCTTTTTAGATTCTTTTTTATAATATTTCATCTTATATTATTAACACCCTTTGTATGTGGGTCTGTGAGAAACAAAGTAATTGTAGTCCAATTTTGCAGGATCAAAGCCTACAGGGCGTGGCAAGCCATTGCACTGGACATCCTGCCTGAAGATTGCAGAGGACTTGGCCTCCGGACTAGTCTATCTCCATGAAACAGCCGGCCTAGTCCACGGCAACCTCAAGTCCTCCAATGTCCTCCTGGGCTCAGATTTTGAATCCTGTATCACTGATTATGGCCTCCATGTCTTCAAGTCCCCTGACTCCCTTGAAGAAGGCTCCAGCGCCTCCTCCCTCTTCTACCGGGCTCCAGAGTGCCGGTCATCCCGAAGACTATTCACCCAACAATCTGATGTCTACAGCTTCGGAGTTCTCCTCCTGGAGCTCCTCACTGGCAAAACTCCATTCCAGGACCTTGTTCAAGAGCATGGGGCCGATATTCCGAAATGGGTCCGATCTGTCCGAGAGGAAACTGATTCCGGGGATGATCCTGCGTCGGGGAATGAGGCATCTGAGGCGAAGCTGAATGCGCTATTGAATATTGCAGTATCTTGTGTCTCTCCACTGGACGAGAGTCGGCCGGTGATGAAGGATGTGCTGAGGATGGTGAGAGAGATCCGGGCTGAGGCGCATTTGTCATCAAACAGCAGCGAGAACTCACCGGGGAGGTGGTCGGACACGGTGCAAAACTTGCCGAGGGACCATGGATCAGAGCATTTGAATTTCACGGAGAGGGATTGATTTTGAATGAATAATTCTTGTATTTTTGTTTTCATTTTTTCTCTTGGCTTTCTCTGATTAGTAGCACTTGACTTGCAAATTCTCCAATTAGATGTTGCAGATTGTGGTACATAAATTGACGCCATCAACTCCTTCCAGAAATGGAATTTGATTTCTCGCGGGAAAAAAATTGATATGTACATTCAAATCCTATTTTTATTGTCTGAACTCTGGCCATGCCATTTTTTGCAAGTAAATTGAATTCCCATGTTTAATCAGATTGAGGCCAACTAAAGGTGCTCAATCTAAAATCGGACTCCATCCATGCCACATTAATAGTCCTATTCGGCTTTCCAAACATCAAAAACGGCTTTTTGCTTACTTCTTCGAAATAGCCATTGGCATTTGCATTCGTTGTACATTGGTGTGAAGGTGTAATCTTTTATCTATGATGCTTATACTCCCTCTGTATAATAAAGCCTGTCTATATTTGAAAATGACGGGTCCATTATTACATGGCCGACTTTGCTCTCAACCAAAAACACAGAGGAAAAGGAGGGGAGACTCTTTTTTTGTAAGGGCCATAGAGTCTGATATATTTAACTGATTTTCAAATGCAGACAAGCTTCACTGCACAGAGGGAGTATTTAGTTTGTGCTCATGTACGTCTGCCTATTTCGCCTGCATTGCTTATATTATGTTCGTGTTTCTTGTTTGTGTAATGTGTTCATGTGTGACACTGGCTTCCTGTGGCCTTCTTATCATGTGTAATGCCCACCCTGTACCTTTTGTATTAAGTCCCCTTCTTGCTTCCTTCAGGCTGCTCTCGGTCTTTGGAAGACAAAGTCCTTGTCGTATACTTTAGCAAAAGAAAAGAAAGCCCTTGTTGTATGTACACTGTCTCCGTCCCATATTAATAGCTCAATTTAGGTACTTCTTACAACTCATTTGCCTAACTCTTCCATTCTCTTAGCAGTAGTCCTAACATTAAAAGGAAATCACTAGTATTCCAAATAGAGCTATTAATGTGGCTCAGATGGAGTATTTTTTTGGCATCGGAAGATGCTGGAAGGGACCACAAGCATGTGCATGACAAAATCCCGATGGAAGGAACCATCCCATTCAAAGAGTATTCCATGACTCGAGGTTTCCCTCAGGAAGTAGCAACCGCGTTAAGAGGTTAACTTGAACCGTCATGTTCTCAATTGATTCAATTCATCATATGCTCCAAAATCTAAGCGATTATGCTTGAGTTTTCCCATCCTTTGTCTTGCTTAGCACAGAATTCCAAATGACTTTGCAAGCAAACATCATTCTAGAAAGATAAACTAGAAATAAACAACTCTTATCATACAGAGGTGAGTGGGTAGGTGAGATGGTCACAAAGTTATCTAAACGCCAAGCACGTTGGTTTTTCTTGTTGATTGAACAATGCACGCTGGACAAGACAAACTCTCTCCCCTGATTCCTGAAAGAGAAACTTGGTTTTCCTTATCCAACTATGAGTGCAATTGAGTGGAGGGTGGTTTGTCCCCATAAATAAGTGGACGGTGGTTCATACTTCATATTGCTTACGGCAGCTACTATAAGCCTTCTTCTGTCCATGTAACGTGTTCAAAGCATAAGCCCTTTATTTGAACAACCTTCTTTTTTGTTACAAAATGTAGACATGGAAAGGAAATCACCACACTGGAGCTAACATTTGTAATGGGGGTCCAAACCGATGATATGGCAGATCGCTGAACCATGGGATCCATAATAAGACAACCAAATTGGACCATTAATACTGAACAGAGGGAGTATTAAGAGAAGAATTATTGAAGTGGTAAAATATTTATATACTAGTTCTCTTCAAAGCAAAATAAATTGAAAGAAAAAGTTGCTAGCCACACTGTCGAGGCAGAACATTAGTAACGATTTTTTTGTGAGCGGATAGACCCAAAAGGCCTCATTTTTTGGCTGTATCACGAGCGAGCTCTTGTAAAATAATGGCACATTGATGGCAGATTTTCCTCCACTCTTTTGGTGCCTTTCTGCACTCTTGTGACCTTCATTAATATCAACTTTAATCAGTCGGAAAAAAAATTATTCATTTTGGGCGGTAGCTTCAGCCTTTAGCAATGTGCGAACTGAAGGCCTTCATAATCACAGATACCCAGCACAAAAGCGCTGTAAACAGACTCAACCTGGGCCAAGCTAGGTATGCAACTTCTTTCAAGAAGTAAATCCCAAAGTACATGCTGATTGTGAAGGAAAAAACACATCTCAATTATCAGAGTATCTATACTCACGACATAATGATACTTGCAGCTGCCTTTAAAATATCAAAACAAGATGAGGACACAACTGAGGGAAAAATGAGAAAAATAGGAGAATAAAACTTAAAAAGGATGCGTTTCTTAAAACTTTTCTACGAAGCCTCGCCTTTGTCTGCAGCCTCTTCAAAGGTTTCCCCAGGCACAAGTTCAGGAACCTCGTCATCATCGTCCTCTTGGGCAGCGCCAGCTGCAGCAGTTGCTCCTGGAGCTTGTTTCTGAAACTGCTCAGCAAGCCGCCTCAGATTATCTAGATTATCAGGCCCTGCATAATTAACATAAATTTTAGCACAATTAAGACTAACATATTTCTCAGACAGTTTTATTTGCAGAACAAACAAAAGACACTTGACAGAGATCAAGGATTAACATACCCAGCTGATTAATAATACCGGGAAGGATATCCTGGAGTTCTGAGACAAGACAAATTCAAACAAAGTCAGTTTGAAAAATCAGACTGAAGTTTAGAAAGTAAAAACTTGTGCACATTGACAAACATATAACAAGGCAAAGGAGTGTACTTTTTGTCTGTGGAGCACCGCTGACAACCCATGTGTTAGCAGCAATTGATGCTTGAACTGAAAAGGAAAGACACCGAATATTAGTGAAGCAAACGTGGGAGGAGCATAAAGGCACTTGCAAAAAGATATAGAATACAACAAAACAAAAGCTCTACCTTTTGGATTTTGAAATTGGATGACTATGTCATCCTTAAAAATGTTAACTTCTTCGATGGCTGGAATCGCATTAACACCTATTCTCTTCAGAGTGCTCTGAAGCCTTTTATCATCTGTAGTTGTTGTCTTGTGAACGGCCTTCTTCTTTCTGCTCAGAGACAGCAAAATGTAAGAGAAATCCGCACAAAAAGAACAAAAACCTCAAAACTACAGAAAACTTACAACAGAATTTTTCCATATCTAAGACAGAAGAAGAAAAAGAACACCTCGAAAGAAGAGAAAACATGCAATTATTAACAACATTCCACAAAACTATGAAGATAAGATGATTTGAGCTCAGAAGAAACTCACTGCATAATGCTACGGAGTATGTGCAATTTTTTTAAATTTTGGTAAAATATAACCCTATATACAAAACAAAGAGAGAATAAAATGGAGATCACCATACATAACATAAGAAACCACTGCGGGAGGCAGATTACTGTATCCACAAGCCATACCCATGCCATGGTTTCTCAAACTTCATACCATACCATACATGTTGAATAAAAAAAGTCCCTGGAAGATGAATGAGTTCAAAAGTGGCAGAAAAACAAAAAAATTGAGCTCAGAAGAAGCTCTCTGCATAATATTACAGGGGAAATACATTTTCATAACCATACACATGGCATGGTTTCTCAAATATCATATTGTTTTAATTAATTAAAAACATACATAAGAAAAAGAGTAGAAAAGGAGAGGTGCAAAACCTTCTCATGCTGCCCTTTCCGCCAGTGCGGACAGCACCAGCCATCTTCATGAGCTTCTCTCGATTCATCTGTGAGAGGAAGAATAAGATTTCAGCAACGATGACAGCAGACAATTGAAGAACTGTTTGAATAAACATGTTTATAAATATAACATGAAACTGCACAAAGAAAACTAGAAGAAGAAATATAAAATGTGCTGATACCTATGAACAAGAAGGTCAAACAGCAAGCAATGACAGATGCATTGAAACATTTAATGTTTCAGATGTGATAGTCTACAAGTTTCGTTGAAATGTTATTGTTAACAGCAACCTTTCAAAGATTACTGGGAACATAAGGCTAAAACACCTTGATATGCAAGCTTTCTTCAGCTCAAAATTAGATGCAACAAGTTTTAATGAAAAAAAAAGATCCAATCGTCCACAAGAAACGAGATAAAAAAACATTGAAGGACTGGTTGAAAAAGAGTACCTGAAGGCAAAGTCAAACAGGATCAAACCAATTTTCAATATAAAAAAACACTATCTGCTAAATCTTCTCCTAAGATGTGCACCCTGATCATAATCTTGTTTTGAAGACACTGTCTGATATACACCAAACAACACTGCCAAACTAAAACTACGGTGTTCTATGGCACCCGTAAACATTCATTATGTTGCACAATGCAATTACACAAGTGACAGCTTGAAGGACTGCCTACCAAACGCCCACCCCTCAAAAATATGAGTGAAAACAAACCCGGTCCATAAAAGCAACAAATCAGCACAAATTCATTTCAAAACACCAAGGACCCTATTCTTCAAAACCAATAAGGAATCAACCAGTACTCAGCAACTTGCGTCCATCAAAGCACAACTCATACACTTAACTAAAATTAAAAGATTCATTGCAATCCATACATTTCATTTGTTCCAATAAAGCATTTTCAAAGCCCTCGTTAACCCAACTAACACCTATAAACAACACTGCCTTCCTCTAAATGGACCAATACCAACTAAAACTGCAGAAACCCAAAACTCCACTTACAAAAAATAGAAAGAAACAAACGATTCCACTCCAAACCCCCAACAATCAGTTCAATTTACAAATCCTAAACCTAAAAGCAGCTACAGCACAACACACAAGCCAACCGACGGCTAAACCCTAAACCCTAATACCGTCCAGAAAGCAGCATATACAGAGTGAGTGAGCTAAAACCCTAGCATTTCAAAGGAAACCCTAAAAATCCAATCTTTCGCCCAAAAATTGAACAAGAAAAGATACAGAAACAGTAACATAGCAATGGAAACATGTGATCGGATTTACGTCTGAAGAGGCGGAGGAGACGGCGGAGGAGGAAGGGGTTCGCCGCAAAGAGGCCGAGCGGAGCTCCTGAGACGAGGAATGGGGGTGAGTGGATAACGACCATTTATATCCGATGGAGATGATTTGGTAAATGACCCGATGGAATGATGGTATTACGGGTTCTGCCCTTGCCAGATTGGGCCTCTGGACTTCTTGACTGGGCTTGTTGGGTAAAGGATTTTATGGCCCACTGAGTTTGGTCCAAGCAAATTAGCAACGCAGCGTGTTGGCCCACTGGACAACTTTCATTTGAGTGAGCGTGGACATTTTTTGTGTGGGCCTAGAGAGCATTCCCTTTTTTTTTCTCAAGGCTGCTTCCAACTTGTTCAAACACATCATACGTGCATGACACAACTCATCATAATTGACACAACTTATTATAATTCATAACAAGACTGATTAAAGTTGTCGCAAAAAAAAAACAAGATTTCAAATTCATAATCATCAAGCACCATCCATTACAACGATATGTTTCATTTTCTTAAAAAATAGCTAGTGAAATTTGACATTTTTTATGA
This sequence comes from Houttuynia cordata, assembly GCA_039654745.1. Lineage (NCBI taxonomy): Eukaryota > Viridiplantae > Streptophyta > Magnoliopsida > Piperales > Saururaceae > Houttuynia > Houttuynia cordata. The sequence goes on from CM077504.1 coordinate 23,652,451, forward strand.
CCTACCTTTGAGTGTTACGCTATTAGCTAGAGGTAAACAATTAGATTTATGATAAAATTAACCCAGAAATCAAGAGACGTCATTGGAATAAAAAAGGGGACGTTATTACATCCGAAAAATATTAGGGCTGCACCAAAAAACCGGATCCAACCCAAGCCAAATCGGTTCCAAGATTAACCCAACCCAAGACATTAACCTAAGTCGGGTCCTATTTCGGGTACGGTCGGTTCCAAGATTTAAAAACCCAGTTCTATCTCGGGTCGGGTCAAGTTTGGCTTTAAAATACCAAAGAATCGACCCTACCCGAGATATATAATTTAAATCTCTTATTATAATTATATAAATTATTTTATTAAAATCTACGTTCTTATCTCGGGTTCTCGAGTATTACTGGTTTTATCTCAGGTAGGGTCGGATTTAGGATTTTCGGGTCCTACCCGACCCAAGATGTAACCCTGAAAAATATGTTTAGTACTTTTATTTTTAACATTCAATGCTAAAATTTTTATCAATTTCGATTTTTTTCCCTTAAAATTCCTGATTAAGCTAGATTTTTTGTTTGACATCATGATTAAGCTAGAGTAGGTAGTCAATCCTCTACTGGTTCATGCCCTATTTCTACAGATTTTTCTCGACGCCTTTCTATTATGTATTGCGAATACGAAATGAACTGCACCACACACATGACAAACATTTTTTTTTGCTAAATACACACATGACAAACATGATAGCCATTGATATGCATGTTGTGCAGCTCTCGGTATTTTACACCCTTATCAATGTACGAGCAACTAATGACTTCTTCTAACCAAGATTATATCCCGATTTACTAGGTGTCTATGATGCATTGGTATTGTGTGTACCCAAAGAGTAGTTTAAAAGAAAATAAAAGATGACAAGGTAATTGTGGAATCGGCATAATCATACCCCTATGCATGAATGGAGCGGCAGGCAACATTTACGCAACATTGCAGTAATTGCCAATCACATCAGTAGCAATCTGTATCAGCGACACCGCCAATGTTCAATAGCAATTTAGCAATCTGATTCACAGGCAACTTGCTTGCAATAGTTCGTCAATCATATCAATAGGGGCGACCTTTTGATTCATATAGGGTCAGGTGTGGCAAACAATTGCGATCTTCTGACTTAGGGGCTGTTTGGATAGTGAAAGAGGGCTGAATTCACTGTCAATTCAGCCCTCTTTCAGGTGAAAGAGTGTGAAACAGGTTTGTGTGGTGAATTTCAGGTGAATTTTTTGAAAAATTCACCTGAAAGAACAAATTCAGGTGAAAGAGCACTTTCAGGTGAAAGTCCTCATGAGGACTTTCACCTGAAAGTGAATTCAATTCATCTACGAAAATACAATTCTGCCCTCATCATGATTTATGAACAGTATTCCCTCCATCCCAAATTTGTACCAAGATTTAGTTTTCCAAATTAAACTAAAATTAATCCATTTTGGAAAATTATATGGTATTACTAATGTCGGACGGAGTGTAGAAAAGAGGTCATGCAGGGGTAAAATGGTCAAAATATAAAAAATTACTTACTGTATCACATTCACTATCCAAACACATGACCAATTATATTCATCTTAAAAATTCCACTATCCAAACGAATTTCACATTCATCATGAAAGCCAATGAATTTTTTCACCTGAATTTGATTTCACATTCATGACTCTTTCACTATCCAAACAGCCCCTTAGACTCACGGTGATACGGTGAGTTTTTACGTATTAGATGGCACCAAACTTTTGTTTTTCCATATTACCTAATTTTTCCTGTAAAACCTCATATGACCGGGAATCGCCATCTAAAGTACCAAAAATGCCATTCTTTTACGTTTTTCGTACATTTTGTATCCCAAATGCTTCATTCTTCCCAAAATTAACGATTTACGGGAGCATAAATTGGAGAAGAAGACATTCCGGCAAATGTCCATCCATCATCGCGGATCAAATCACCGCCGACGCCATCCAACCCATAAAAAATAAAATTTCATACCGAAAAATTACAAAATTAGCGAAAAAGACGAGAAAAAATCTATGAGGAAGGGATTTTGATATAAGAGCAGTGGGGAAGCCTTCCCAACTACAAAAATTAAGATCTACATACAAAGAAACATATATAAATGCCACCCATTAGTGCTCAACCACTTATGGATATCAAATAAGAGAATAAAAATGGGCAAAAGCATGAAATACTCGTCAGTGAGCGACAAATTCAATTTATATATCTTTCTGTGACCCTAATAAAATGGAAGATAAGGAAAAATAAGGAAGAAAGCAAAAAAAGAGCAAAAATAGATAAAAAAATGAGCAAGTTATAACATTTTGAAAAATGCATTAATATCGTGTAGTCGAAGACACAACTTCAATTTTAGTCGTGTATTCGACAACATGATTTTATTGCAATTTTTAAAAGGAAAAAGGTGACCTGCAATCGAGCGGAGAGAGCTTCTCTCCACTCGATTGCTTTAATAGCTGTCCGATCAAATCGAACGGCTGTGACAGAGAACTCCTAAGATGTCGGAGAAGGTGACAATGCCGGCGTAGCGCCTGGATCATCACCGCCACCAGGGAGCTCCCCCTTATGGCACACGATTACCTCCGCCCTTCTCCCCATCCTCGCCGACCGCATCCGCCGCAGCGAGCCATTCGACTTCCTCGGCATTGTGGGAGGGAAGTCGTCGTCCTCTTCGTCTTCGGAGGACGAGGAAGAAGACAACGACAATGACATTGATTCTCCTCCTGGCAAAAGCTCCAGCATTACCTCCGGGCCCAGCTCCCTGAGCCTGCTCTTGACAGCCCGAACCAGGTCCTCCGGCGGCCCGCCGCAGTCGATGTAGGCCTTGAGCTTGGAATGGTTCTTCAATGGAAGCTGCTGCTCATAGTTTTGGCAACGTGAGCTTTGCCTGCTTTATGATGGTGAGCTAGTTGCGTTTGAAGTCAGAAAGGAGCTATCTTTTGTGTTCTGCTCAGCTGAGAAATGGCGGAGCAGGAGAAAATTCGGGTAGTTTGATGCCTCAAGTGCGAAAATCTTCTCCCTGAGCTGCTTGATTACCCTGTTTATCGCTGTGGCGGCTGCGATGCAACTCTTCAGGGCATGCAAAGGATTTTGAGTTCTGCTTTTTTTTTAATCTGTTTAATCTATTTTCATGTCTATGAAAGTTTGTCATTTTGATTCGGTAGATCGAATAAAAGTCTATGTGAAGATTGTTTGCTTCTGCTTCGCCTTTTTTGTTCTTCGGTTATATTTATTGGATTGCACTTTGTGGTTCGTAAGATATTTTATTGAACACGAATGTTACCTTCATAATTTCAGCAAAAAAACTGGTACCCACTAAGTAAGCCAGGTCAATGGAGAAATCTGATGAAGAAAGAATTAGGCTTTTTGAAATTACAGAGAGTATATCTGACTATCTGAGGGAAGTGCTTCCCCTTGGCAATGCCCTTTTCAGAGGGAAAGAAGAACTGCATTTAGAACTCCTCGAGCTGTGACTGAAGGTATGGAGTTCTCCCGCTACCCGAATGATGGTCCCTCCAATCATCTTCCTAGTTCTAATCATAACTATGGTGAGGCTCAAGCTACTTCATAGACACCCACATACCGAGCTAAAATCTCCCTGACGGCCTCGTCGCAGGCAGAGAGGGTGGATGGAGAAATCCCCCCAACGAGGGTGCCGTCGGGGGCGAGGACAGCGACGGAGGTTTGGAGGGAGTGGGCTAGGGAGATGGAGTTGAGAGCGGAGACGGCGGGTTCGTGGTAGCCGACAGCGAGGATGTCATCGGAGTGGATGATGCCGAGGGAGTCGACGGAGAGGGCAGGAAGAGGGGAGGAGGGTGAGGGAGAGGGTGAGAGGTATTCGACGGAGGGGGGTGGCTAGTATTCGAGGGAGGAGGGACGGGTATTTATTAGAAATCCATCATAGCCGTCCGATCAAATCAGACGGCTATTAAAACAATCGAGCGGAGAGAAGCTCTCTCCGTTCGATTGCAGGCTACCGGGGCTCTTTTTAAAATATCATAAGTCGCTAATTTTTTATCCGCTTTTGTCTTTTTTTTTATTTTTCCTCATTTTTCCTCCTCTTCCACTTCATTAAAATACATTAGGACAAAAAATAAGAAAAAAAATAAGAAGAAACAAAAAAGTGGAAGCTTTTCAACGAAGCTCCACTTTCTTCTTTTTTCTTATTTTTTCTCGTCCTAAGATATCTTAATGAGGTGGAAGAAGAGGAAAAATGAGGAAAAAAGGGCAAAAATGGATAAAAAAATGAGCGAGTTATGACATTTTGAAAATTGCAGTAAAATCGTGTTGTCGAAGACACGACTAAAATTCAAGTCGTGTCTTCGGCGACACGATTTTGCTGCATTCTTTAAAAGGTCATAACTCGATCATTTTTTATCCATTTTTGCCCAATTTTTTTTTCGTTATTCCTTATTTTTTTATCCTCATCAATTTCATGAAGATATATTAGGATGAAAAAATAAAAAAAATAAAAAGAAAGAAGAAAGTGGAAGCTTTCTGACGAAGCTCCGGATGTCGAATTCTTCCACTTTTTTCTTTTTTCTTATTTTTTCTTATTTTTTCATCCTAGTATATCTTCATGAGGTGGAAAAGGATGAAAAATAAGGAAGAACGAAAAAAAAGAAGGGCAAAATGGATAAAAAATGAGCAAGTTATGACATTTTGAAAATTATAGTAAAATCGTATAGAAAAATACACAACTTAAATTCAAGTCATGTATAATCTACACGACTACTCGACGACGCGATTTTACTGAAATTTTTAAAATGTCATAATTCGCTCATTTTTTTATCCATTTTTGCCCTTTTTTGCGTTCTTCTTTTTTTTTCCTCCTCTTCCACTTCATTAGGATCACAGAAAGATATATAAGTTGAACTTGTCATTTGTCGACGAGTATTTCATGCTTTTGCTCATTTTTATCCTCTTATTTCATATCAAGGAGCGGTCGAATACCAATGAGTGACAAATGTGTTTCTTTATATGTAGATCTCAATTTTTGTAGTTAGGCAGGCTTCCCTGCTACTCTTATATCAAAATCCCTTCATCATAGATTTTTTCTCGCCTTTCCTGCTGATTTTGCTGTTTTTTGGGATAAAATTTTATTTTTTTCGGCTTGGACGGCGCCGGCGGTGATTTGAACCGCGATGATGGACGGACCTTGGCCGGAATGTCTTCTTTCCCAACTGGATGCTCTTGTAAATCCCTAATTTTTGGAAGAAGGAAAATTTATGTTACATTTCGGGAAGAATGGCATTTTAGGTAATTTTTAGGTCATATGGAAGAAACAAAGAAATTTCGAGTAATATGAGAAAACAAGAGTTGGTGCCAGATAATATGTAAAAAGCTCCGATCAAGGACTCGAGCTTCTTTGCATCTCAGCAAAAATTGTACGACAAAATTATTTGCTAGTTTAGCATGTATGTGTTAGTCGTAGTAACTAGTAACTGCAGAGACAATGACAACAGAAGCTCAGCCTAAAAAAGTAGTACTTGTAGATAAAGCAGTAAGCTCATAGTTTGTTGCTTTCTTATGTTTTTAAAACTTGCTTAGTTTGTTACTATATCTCTATGCTATTTCTTTAACTGTTTCTTAAACTTGCCTAGTTTATTAGTCTCTCTTTCTCTCATGTTTCCTAAACTTGCCTTCATCTTTCTATCGTACTTAGGGGTGTAAATAAGCCGAGCTGAGCCGAGCTTGGGCATGGCTCAACTCGAGCTCAAAATTTTAAATTCAAGCTCGAGCTCCGTTCAGATCAGCTTGGCACGTATCCTTCCGGCTCGTAAAGAATTCTGGAGCAGGCTCGAGCTCGGCTCATTTGAAATTTTTATGGAATTAGATTTAAATAAAAAATAATATATTTGTATATATACATATTTATATAAATATATATATATAATAATGAGCCGAGCTCGCGGGCTCGCGAGCTTGCTTGAGCCGGGCCAACCGAGTATCATTGAGCTCGAGCTCGGCTCGCAATGGGATGAGCCCGAGCCAAGTCCGACACGAGCCGAGCCCAAAGTCGGGCTGAGCTGAGCCGAGTCAACCCAGATCAACTGTTGTGATCCGATAGGACCACAAGAACTGGCGTCAGCGAGAAGTGAAGAAGAAGATCTAGGAGAGGAATTGGAGTTGTTAATATTGCATAGTTTCAAAAGGGGAGAACGACCTCCATAAAAAGGAGAGGATGGCGCGTCTCCCAAGGGGGCTGCGCCATCTGTCTAAGCTGATGGGCCTCAAATTGGGCCTGATTATTCTCTATCGACCCCGTCATCTACAATTAGCCTAAACGGGCTGATTACAATCTGATACTTAATAAAAAGGAAATATCCTAATGACGGATGTTGCAGACGTGTTGTGTGGACGTGCACAACATTCCACCATGCTCCGCTGCCGCTTTGTCCTCAAGGCGTCCATGATGGGAATTGAGCCAGAAAGTCATCCTCGATGAGCCAGGTAGCATCGTCTAACAGCTGACCTTGCCAAGCAACCAGCACCTTTGTGACAATACGACCGGTACGACAAATGCGGCGGCGATCAATAATAGAAGCAGGCGACGGTGCAGTAGAAGTAGTAGCCGCTGGCGCAAGAAGTGGAGAACGTGCACTGTGGGCCACGGTAGAAGGATCACCCACAAACTTGCGGAGACGGGAGACATGAAACACTGGATGCACCAAGGAACCCGGCGGTAAGGCCAGACGATACGCCATCGGCCCAATGCGCTCAACCACCTCATAAGGCCCATGATAACGGTGGGCCAATTTGCAGTTGTCAGTTGGTGCTAAGGAAGTCTGGCGCAAGGGCAGAAGAGACACATAAACCAATGCACCCACCTGAAAGGTACGATCTGTACGTGCGCGATCATAAACCTGTTTCATACGATTCTGTGCCGACTGTAAGTTGTGCTTAAGTTGTCGCAACACTTCATCGCGAGTTTGAAGCATATAATCCACTTCAGCAATAGCAGAGCGATGGGGAACATAAGAAAGAACCGTAGGTGGGGGGCGACCGTACACAACCTCAAATGGAGTAAAACCCGCTCGAGTGTGGTAGGCAGTGTTGTAGGACCATTCAGCCCATGGTAGGAGTTGAAGCCAACGGCGGGGTTGATCGCCCACGAAACACCTCAAATATTGCTCTAAACAGCGATTCACCACCTCTGTTTGCCCATCTGTCTGTGGGTAGTAGGCCGTACTCATATGTAGTTGTGTACCTTGTAGAGCGAAGAATTCGCGCCAAAAGTTCGACAGAAAGACGCGGTCGCGATCCGACACGATGGACTTTGGCATGCCATGGAGCTTAGCGACCTCGCGCACATAGACCTCCGCAACCGTCCGGGCCGTGAATGGATGGCTCAATGCACAGAAATGAGCGTACTTAGATAACCTGTCGACAACCACCAATATGACGGACTTCCATTGAAACATCCTCCCAAATGTTATCTGGAATGGCCAGCGGCTGGAGGAGGCCTGCCGGAGATGTGGTCATGGACTTGGCCCGCTGGCAATTATCACAAGCTGCAACATAATCCTGCACTGCACGACGAAGCCCAGCCCATAAGAAACTCTGGCTCACCCGCTTATAAGTACGAAACGAACCTTCATGGCCTGCAATGAGTGTGTCGTGGAAATGAGAAAGGATGCGGCGATGCAAATCAGCATAATTGGGCACCCACAAGCGATCTTTCCAAAATAACAGGTCATTCCGCCACACATAGAAGGGCGCAGAGGATGGTTGGGCCTGGATACGCTGGACCAACTCCTTGGTGGGCGGGTCTTCCACATACGATCGCTGTAAGTCTGGAATGAATGGGCAAGTGGGTCCGGATAAAATCATACAAGAATCTGTCATGGGTCGACGAGACAGGGCATCTGCAACAGTGTTCTCGGCGCCTTTCTTGTAAGTAATCTCGTAATCATAACCCAATAGCTTGCAGACCCACCTCTGCTGGGCCGGAGTAGACACCCTTTGCTCCAAGAAATACTTCAGTGGCTGATGATCGATCTGTATGGTGAACTGCCGGCCCAACAGATACGGGCGCCACTTAGTCACTGCATGAATGATGGCCATCATCTCCCGTTCATAGGCCGACAATAAGAGAGTGCGACCCGACAAAGCTTTGCTCAGAAATGCAATCGGACGGTCCTTTTGTAAGAGGACGGCCCCGAGACCAGTACCAGAAGCATCAGTCTCCACCACAAACGGAAGATCGAAGTTAGGGAGCCCCAAGACAGGTGCATGGGCCATGGCCTGTTTAAGTCTGCCAAAGGCCACCTGCGCCTCATTGGTCCAGTCAAAGGCGCCCTTTTTTAATAAGGCCGTGAGTGGCCCAGCAATAGTTCCATAGTGACTGATAAAACGGCGATAATAGCCCGTTAGCCCCAAGAAACCGCGCAACGCCTTGACGCACTTGGGTGGCGGCCAGGATAACATAGTGGCAACCTTAGAAGGATCTGTGGCGACACCTTCATACGATATGATATGACCCAGATATTCTACCTGTGAACTGCCAAACGAACATTCGAACGTTTTAAAAATAAAGAATTAGCACGTAGGATTGAGAAGACCGATCTGAGATGCCCCAAATGCTCCTCCCATGAGTTACTGTAGATCAGAATGTCGTCGAAGAAGACCAATACAAACTGGCGAAGAAGTGGCCAAAAAATATCATTCATCAAGCTCTGGAATGTGGCGGGGGCGTTGGTCAGCCCAAATGGCATAACTAAAAATTCGAAGTGGCCATCGTGGGTCCGGAACGCAGTTTTATGCATATCCGAAGCCTGCATCCTGATTTGGTGATACCCAGAACGCAAGTCGAGTTTGCTAAAGACTTGTGCTCCAGTTAATTCATTGAGCAACTCTTCAATCACAGGAATGGGATATTTGTCTTTGACGGTAATCGTATTCAGGGCGCGATAATCCACACAAAAACGCCAGGTGCCATCCTTCTTGCGCACAAGCAACACATGGGAGGAAAATGAACTGTTGCTGGGTCGGATAATACCTGTGTTCAGCATATCTCCCACCAGACGCTCAATCTCTGCTTTCTGAATATGGGGGTAACGGTATGGTCTAATGTTATTTGGTTGGGCCCCTAGCACAAGAGGAATGTGATGGTCATGGGCCCGCTGGGTAGGAAGGCCGGTAGGCTCGGAGAAGATGTCCGCATGGTCCGCCAGGAGTAGGCGCATGTCCGAAGGAAGTTCACCCTGCACCACGTCCCCGATTGCACGCTGTTGAAGAAACATCCCTTGAGGTGCAAATCGACACAAGGAATCCACTGTCTGAGCGGAATGCAGGGTGCCGGATTGCGTTCCTTGTAAGCGCACCCGTTTCCCTTGGACTTCAAAGTCCATAATCAGGTCACGAAAATTCCACAATACGTCGCCCAACTCTTGTAGCCATTGGACGCCCAGTACCACGTCCGCTCCTTTTGTAGGGAGGAGGAACATATCCATGGTAAATGTGTGCCCTTATATGGTCAAGGACGCTTGAGCACACACACCCGAGCTCCGTAAGTGTTTGCCATCACCAATAAGGACATCAAATGGGGTGGCGTCAGAAATATAGCAACCGAGCCGTTGGGCCACCCTGTCGTTGATGAAGTTATGTGTCGAGCCGTTGTCAATCAAAATTGCCACTTGCTGCCGCTTTAACATGCCTTGGACTCTCATGGTGCGTGGGGTAAAAGTGCATGTATAGGCGTGCACCGATATCTCTGGCTAAACATGGTCATAAGCAGGGGTGAAATCTTCGACCTGGGGAGGTTCATCGTCCTCAACTTCCACAATGAGTAGGCTACCCCGAACTGCGCATTGATGGCCCTGAACATACTTTTCGTCACAGTTGAAACATAGGCCCTTGGCCCTCCGGTCTGCCATCTGAGCTTGGGTGAGACGACGGATAGGATTGGGGTTTGACCCTGGCAATGCTGGACGATTAGAACTAGAGCCATGTGTAGGTCCGGTCGGAGGTGTGGGGTAGCCAGACGGTCGTGGGCTCCATACCCCACGACTACCTCTTTTCTGACGGGCCAGTTTCTCCTCCTCAATTCTAGCATGACGCACTACTTCACGCATCATGTGACTGGAAAAGTGGCGCATTTCATCAGCTATATCGGCCTTCAGTCCACGCTTGAATGTGCCAACTAATGCAGCTACTGGCCAGTCGGGCAGTCGGTTAGCAATTTTCATGAAGTCGGAGTAATAGGCCCTTACCGTAGTGGTTTGCTTCAAGGTTGACAACATCTCATTGAAGTCCTGAAACTCATTCGGCCCAAATTGAATACACAGCTCATCGGAGAAGGACACCCAAGTGGGAAAACGAGTCTCCTTTTCGTACGCCTGGAACCAGATGGAGGCATCACCATCCAAGTGGAATGCAGCCACCCGTAAGCACTCATCATCGGAGTAGGTGCCCTGGTATGAGAAAAATTTGTCAGCTTTATAGAGCCATTCAACAGGGTCGTCTTCTCCATTGTACCGAGGGAACTACAGGCGAGCCAGTCTGGGCTCTGCGCTGCTGCACTGGCCTCCCCGTGACTCTTGGGTGTCGTTCCAGACATCCTCCATCTCATCTTGTAGGGGACGAGTGCGGTTGGTCATTGTGACATTTCGTCGAACACCTTGTGCGCTACGCATTGTTGCGCCATGGTGTCCTCCGTCTGCGTCAAAGTTAACGGATCCCAGTTGGATCCCATAAGGAAAAGGCTGACCGCTGGCCTGGCCAAGCAGAGAGCCTCCTAGCGCCGAAGATCCTTCCTGTCGGCTAGGGCCTCCCATCTCTCGTGAGGGCGGTGGCAGAGTCAAAATGGCAAACTTGAGGGGCTGCTGGGGAGCCTGTGCGAGCCTCATCTCCCAGAGTTCATCCTTGATCGAGGCTAGGAGAGACAGCATGGTTGTCTGAGTGGAATCGGCGTCAGCCTTGGGGCTAGAGGTCTCCTTGGCGACATCGGCCTCTGGAAAAATTTCGGATACCATGTTGGACTGCTTGCGAGGAGGCATGAGTGCTCGTGGATCGATGCTCTGATACCAATGTTGTGATCCGATAGGACCACAAGAACTGGCGTCAGCGAGAAGGGAAGAAGAAGATCTAGGAGAGGAATTGGAGTTGTTAATATAGCATAGCTTCAAAAGGGGAGGACGACCTCCATAAAAAGGAGAGGATGGCGCGTCTCCCAAGGGGGCTGCGCCATCTATCTAAGCTGATGGGCCTCAAATTGGGCCTGATTATTCTCTATCAACCCCGTCATCTACAATTAGCCTAAACGGGCTGATTACAATCTGATACTTAATAAAAAGGAAATATCCTAATGACGGATGTTGCATATGTGTTGTGTGGACGTGCACAACATCAACTCGTGAGCTGGCTGGCTGTTACACCCTTAATCGTACTTCATCTTGCCACTTTTAATTCAGACAATTAGTAAAATAGTGTACCAAAATTAGATGATATCATTCACTAATTATCCTCCGACTGGGCGGCCTCTGCGATGAAAAGCCACTCCCTTGGCTTTCAATGTGAACCCCACATCCTAATAAAATTGACCAATTAAGGGGCCGTTTGGGGCGTGATTAAAAGTAAATATCAAACACCTGGATAGGAAAAAAACATAGATGCTACATTGTAGCAAAACATCCACTTTGAATCACGCCCCAAACGGCCCCTAAGTGGCGGTCTCAATTGAAAGTGACCGAAGAGAGAATCAGTCTTCTAATTATAAGCAATGACCTTATCACCTATACACCGTGCGTATGACGGTGAGAGTCGGAACCATATCCGAATCACAATTGAGGGATATGTCGTGTGGTTTCGTTCTTTCAGGTTGGTAGCAGCTACCTATTTGTTTGAGTGTGTTTGTCTGGATTAATGGTGACTCACTTGAAATGTGATCCTCTTGACGACGCTATTATTGGCAGTCAGTAGTAGGGTCAGGTCGATCCGATTATATTAGAATGATTGGATACTGAGGAAGGAATTTGTTTCACTGCTGAAGTGATTGGAGCAGCCACCTGCAAGATCTGCCGACGATGCGAGAAACAGCGTAGAATTGGAAGATGGGACTCTAGAGTGGCGGTGGTTGTATTACCTTCATTCACACTACATGCCAAAACCCGAAATGTATGCCTGAAAGAGATGGAACAATATATACCAATTACAAGAAGACCGGATTAGGGATCAGGTAGGTTTCAGACATATCCTAAGCATCAAATATGTATTTTACAATATTGTTATGATAGTGTAAGTGTTAGATTGTATGATAATGTAGAATTATGACACTGAACTACTTAGATGGTAATATTCTCACAAAAAAAGATAATTACATAAAAGATAGTTAATGCACATCCATTAGTAACTTTGTCAGTCATTTCAAACCATGTGCGTTGCAACGGTTTGAACTGTTTGCTCAAACTCTTTCATAGCATGAAACAGTGTTACATGATCGCAAACTGATCAAGCAGTTGGAGTGAGCTTATTGTTTATGGTGACTTGAACGATTGAACATGTCCATCTCTTTTGGCGTTTATGTTTATGCTCGGCATGAATTTGTTTTTTAGTGACAATTAGATTAATACCTATGCAGTTGGTCCTTTCAATCATTATCTACCTCATTATTCTAATAACCACACGTTTACTTTTATAGCATGTTTTAATATAGTAAAAAATCACAAGTAATTGTTACATTATACAATACTTAGACAGGTAACTGGCCGCCTTATTATAACAATGATCAAATAGCAGTTGTCAAGAGGGTGGGGAAGTGTTGAATTTGAATTAATATGTGCTCGGTCAACTGAGCTTGTGACTGACTACTGCCGCCTGCCATTGGCCTCAATTAAAGTATTTTAAGGAACATATCAACTAGGAGCCTTTGCATTAATCCTTCCAAATATCAAATAAGGTATTCCATGTGAAGGCAGATATTGATGACAGTATCAGTTGATAGTCACCTGGGTGCCTGTATTGTTCTAATCCTCACAATTAGAATTACTTAGTCAACACTAATCTCAATCCTCTGATATACTGCATGTATAGTGTATAATAAGCTAATATGACTCACCCTGCATCAACCAAATAGGTCTGTTTAATCTCTCACCAAAGGTTCATCTAGAATAAGCAATGCCATGCATGAAAGTCCAACTAGATTGATTTCACCTGCTTCATGCTATAGAACAACGGTCTTTCAATTTAAATAGTGCATCATTTGGCCAATACCTTCCACCAAAGAAAGATAGAAAAGTAACTCATCTGTTCATTTTCTTCCTCTCCAAAAGAAAGCAAAAAAGAGGAACTGTTCCCGTGTCTCCATCGAGCAGGCCACTCAGTACACTCCAATTTCTTCTCAGAGAATTTTTTTTTTTGTTTTTTTGGTAAGGTCTGAGAGACAACTACATGCAATCATCCTACCAGCTAGCATTTTAAATTGTTTCTCAATGGTCAATAAGAGGCAAACATGCCCTGTTTTGTCCTTCTTTCCCTAACTACAAAAACTGTCCTTCCAAAAGAATAGTGAGCATCTCTCTCAACATCTTCCAAAAGGAAGAAACACAAGTTCTTCTGAATGGGAATAGTTCAAGTCATTCATGAACTATTTAAACTTGGAAGATGTTAATCTTTGAAGGAAGTAAAAAGTTAATTAGTTTATGTTTAAAAAAACGACTACTGCAAACTATTCTAAGCACCTGATGCTGTTCAAGTGGGCTTAAACAATAACGATATATTCCGCCTAACATAGGTCTATTAACCCAATCTACACATTCATATTTAAAAGAGACCTAGAACTATATAACTTATAGTAGATTGGTAGTTGCCTCTTACAGGCTTTCCCACACACGTGCTTCCTAAAATAACCAGATCATCCGAAAAGGTTGCAACGAAATTGACATTGACCACGATAATAAGCTACTTTCTAGCAATAATCATGCGCTTCGGTCATACTAGCCACATGATCAGGTACTCATCTTCTGGTCATTTCTCGTGAAGGCTCATAACATGTCAGATTCCACCATTTCTCTACTGGATATCTTACATTAGATAGGCTTTTTGAGGATCACCAAGCAATTAGAAGGAGAATATATCAGTCCACCTAATCGTAAGTTCAAATGGCTCTCAGTTTGGAAACAGAATCCATACTTCTTGATTAGCATGAGGCTGATATGGCTTTTCCTTAGATTCCACATCAAGTGCTTGTCTGCTAAATTCACAAGGATATGAAATTCTGATTTGATATTGCCCTTTACTATGCTAATAATTTAAGGTTTTGTCTTTCTCATAGAGGTAACTGCTCTCTTACTTATTATAGTAATATGCATATTGACTTGGTTTGTTACAAGACAAGACTAAAAGAAGAGGCCCTCTAAAAGACATGTGTCATAATGTCAGAGCCGTATCCTTGTTCTCTTCTCCTTGTTCTCTTTCCAAATAAGAATTGAATCTTCCTTATTTGGACTTTCTGCAGCAGGCCTACTATACTCTAAATTCCCATATAAGTTCCACTTCCCTTCTCCCTGATCATGAGTACTGAATCTCCTCTCAACCTTTGCACATCTCTGGTTCCTTCTGCTCCTACTCTTGTCACAAAGAGAGCAAGATGTTGGTTACAAATACGGAGATTGACCCACCATTTGTTGATCGTTTCCAGAAGCTGTTCAAAGGCTGCACTGAGATTGGCCACTCTGAGGATGTAAGAGAGTGTGAGCTTCCACTGATCGATCTAGGGCCTTTCTGGGGCCATGACAAGGAAGCGAGGCAGGCGTGCGTCGCGGAGATTGTAAAGGCGGCCTCCGAGTGGGGCTTCTTTCAGGTATTGAATCATGGCATAAGTCCTGAGCTGCTGGAGGAGATGAAGACAGAGCAAGTGAAAGTATTCGAGCTGCCCTTCGAGAAGAAGATCAATTGTAGGCTCTTGAATGACTCTTACAAGTGGGGAACTCCAACGGCTACATCTCTCAGGGAGTTCTCATGGTCTGAGGCCTTCCATGTTCCTCTAACCATGATTTCAAGTGAAGCTTGTTGCTGTGGAGGACTCCATTCACTTAGGTAATTAAACTGCTTCTCCAAGTATACCTGTTTCATCAACTTATCCTGTTAACCATTTTAAATTCTAGTAATGTGATCAACTTGCACCCTCTGTAGTAAAAAAAACACAGAGTAATCAGTGGCAATCTTCACTATTGGTGCAACCTCACCATAGTATGATAATTCGGCAGGTCATGTACTATGACTAGATGTGATTGCCAAGACCTCTCTTCCTATAGCACTTGATATGTGAAGTCAGAGGTTTCGCCTACTACTCCTTAATATGTCTAATCCACTTTCCGCCGTTACATTTTCTGGCCAACCTCACTATGACATCTTGTTCAGTAGCTCAAAGTAGTAGATATGATAATGTGCACAAGCTTTGCATATTTGGAGTTTCAACTTCAAAGCTGAAGCACCACTCCTTCACAACTCTAGTAAATTGTTTGAACAAGTAATAATGATACTTGTTTTCATCAAAGAAAAGATCTACAAATTTTTCCGAAACATTGATGCTATGGCTTCTGCTTACAGAGAGGTGATGGAGAGATTTGCAACATCCATGTCAAAACTAGCTAGAATGCTGGCTGGAGTTCTGGCAGAGAACATGCATAAGCCAGAGCAATTCTTTGATCAAAATTGCAATGAGAGCACCTGCTTTCTCCGGCTTAATCGATATCCGCCATGCTCTCTTTCACCGGAGGTTTTTGGCTTAGTGCCCCACACAGACAGTGATTTCCTCACAATACTCTACCAAGATCAGGTCGGCGGGTTACAGTTGATGAAAGATTCCAGATGGGTCGCCGTAAAACCCAACTCCACTGCCCTTATAGTCAATATTGGCGACCTCTTTCAGGTAACAATGAAGAAAATGTTATCGCCTTTCACTTTCTTTTTGACCAAACAGAACATCCATCGTTGTTTTTCCTTTTTGAGTATGTGAAGGTAGAAAAACAAGTTCATCTTTTGACATTCTTACGTACGTTTCCAAAAGAATCCATTTAGAAAATCAAGTCTCCTACCTTCTCATCATATGTAAGTTCCCAAAGGCCAAAAGAGATTATATGGTCCAGTTTGTCTTCTTCTCATTGTTGGTCATCTGGGCTGTGGCCAAGAAGAAACCAACAAAAAACATGAGGAAAATATACTGAGGGATGCAGCGCGCGGATCCCAGCAGGTTTGAATAAAGGTGGGGACCTCTCTGCAATATTGATTGGGGCCTACTATTTCTCTGGACGGCACCGAATTTCACCACCAAACAAAGGCTAGAATCTGCAAGGCATCTGATTAAAATGTTTCCTCAACTCCAGTACTTTCCCTCTGATCATATTGTCATCAATGTGTTCCTAAATATTGAAACATAAAATCAATTTCACTAAGTATAATTGGGGACAAGCTTAACAACAATGTCACAGTAAACCTAGCATGTCGCAGAAAAAAATAATATATGCATAAGAAACATAATCACTTTCGCTTTCAATAAGTAGAATAGTTAAATGGTACTGTGGCTTGCTTTTGTCAGACAACTGACGTGGGTACATTCATCTCTCTGTAGGCTTGGAGCAATGGGGTGTACAAGAGCGTAGAGCACAAGGTGATGGTGAATGGAAAGATGGAGAGATATTCCATTGCGTACTTTCTTTGTCCATCATACGATACAATGATAAGGAGTAGCATGGAGCCTTCTCTTTACAAAAAGTTTACCTTTGGGGAGTACAGGAAACAAGTGCAAGAAGATGTCAAAAAATACGGCCATAAAGTTGGCCTTCCTAGATTTCTCAGATAAAACATATAAACCTACACTCTGATGTATTTATAGTATAATACAGTTATAGATGCATATACATGCATACATAATACACCGATTTGAAGTGTGTATTGTGTATGTATATATGTTTATTAGGAAAAATGTGGAAGATTGTTGCTGTATCAATTCATAGTAAATCTCATGTAGTGAGTAATAAGTCAATGGTTTATTTCAGATTCTTGTTTGGAAGAGCTGATTGCAGAAAATATATCTGCACTTATAAGTATAATACATGTACTGCACTATGCACATAACAGCATAAATAAATTGAATGAGCTACTAGTACCACCTTTGCATATGTATTGATTTTACCATATGAAAAATTGAGCAGAATCTTGTACACCTTTACTTCATATACAGCTGATCAAAGAAAAATCTTAAGCAAAAAGAAAAGATACAACCCTTTGACTTGGTCATGTTATTATAAGCCAGTTTTATCACGGTTCATGTAATCAATTTCGAAAAATAACCCATTTCTTATGAAATTGCTTATTTGTAAAGGTAGCAAAACGCTCTGCCACAACTCCATACTCCCATTTCTTATCAAATTACTCATTTTCAAAGGTAGCAAAAAGCTCTGCCACAACTCTATACTCCCATTTCTTATCAAATTACTCATTTTCAAAGGTAGCAAAAAGCACTTCAACCACATCTCTTTGTTTTTACACCTTGTTTGAAAGAATAGGGAGTGAATGAGTAAACAAGGATATAAAAGTGAGAGGGTAGTACCTCTTCAGCCATGTGCATAAGATCATCCATAGTTAATTCTGCTCCACTATCATTGTCTTCGCCACTTAAAGATAGGATCTCAATTTCATCACTTTTCTCAGCAGAATTGCCTTCTGTTTTTCGTCTTTTATGAGCGATTCTTTTAACACTTTTTCACTTATTCTTACCATTGTTTCTTATTATATCAACGTGCACATTCCTTTTGGTTAAATTCTTGGACCTTTTTCTTTACCCATTAATTTCAAGAAACTCAAATTCAATTTCTGAATCCTGCTCCTCAGTTGAAACTTCTTCCTCAGCCCTTGTCAAACTTTCTTCTGCCAGATTATTCACAGTTTGTGGTTGTGAGAAATCCTCAAATTTGCCACCTTCTGTGCTTAAGGACCCGTCTTCAATCTCTTCACTTTCTTCTCTTAATCTACCACTCACGTCTTTTTCAGAAAAATCTTGTTTACAGCTACCTCTTTCCTTTTTTCCCCTTCTTTTGGATTTTCTCTGTAATTCATTGGTGGTTATAGAACAACTGGTTTCTATGTCTCCTTTTGGGTTTACTGCTTTCCTTGTCTTACGCCTTGAAAGGTTTGAATCATCATCCTTGGACGTAATATTCATTCCCAAGGAAGGCTGATTTCCATCTTCGCTTGCAGACTTTCTTATTTGGTCTGCAGCAGCTACCTCTAACATCCACAAAGGTAACTGCCGTTTTCTACCATCACCGTTACCAACTTCCATCATGACCGCTACAATTTTTGCACACAAAGAAAATGAATAAACTGGTCACAAACATCTAAATAGAATTTAATTCACCTTTGTCTTCTATGTTTAAATAAAAATGGAACGTAATTATTTTCAACTCAAAATGAACAAGAGAAGCTAATAAACTAAACAGCAAAAAAAAAAAATCCTCTTTTGATCCATTGATTGAAGAGAACATTCAGGTTTCTAATTTTTTAGCCCATTCTTATGCTTCAATCCATGTTTCTGACTCCTTTTAGGATTCATATGCCCACTCACTAATCTTATCACCTAGCAGTAATAGTATAGAACCCTAACCAGTAATTGATCCAACATAGCCATGAAACAATATATAACATGTGAAGTTATCCAAACTTCACAATCACATATAATTATGTGTGTATAATAATTCCTAGTTTGGCTATCTAAAAATTTGACACAGTTAACAACATAAAAAGTTATCCAAACTTCACAGTCACACATAATTATGTGTGTGTAACAATTACTAGTTCAATAAGCAATTCTATAATTAAAAAAACCCACAAATCTTTACTAAAGTTTTACAATATATGTTCCTTTGAAGATCCACAAAATTCTGGAACCATGCTCTAATAACCCAATTTTATAAAGATTTAAAATCCACTTTAATCCCCTTTCTCTGTGAACAGAAGCGTATTGTTTACCATACTTTGAAAATTTATGCACAATAAAAAAGCACTGAATGAAAGAACCGATCGATCCATGATAAAAAAAAAAAACAGACAAAACGCAGACACTGCCTCACTATGTTCAGCTTAAGAGGATAATTACAATCGAAGCACAAGAAAAACCCAAACATGACCCAGATAACAATTGAGAAATTCAAAATTTCTTAGATAACCCACAAAATTCTGCAAGCATGCTCCAATTATAGTCCACTTCCTCCCTCAATCGAAGTGTACCTTCCCCAAACTAGAAAATTCCTTCATACAAACAGCGCACCGACCGAAAGAAGTGATCAATCCAAAATGATCAAATTAGACACTGCCTCATTAAGTTCAGCTTCAGATAATACTCACAATTCTGCATGGAATGGAACGGTCATAAGAGAGAGAGAGAGACCAGAGGTGAGATTCTTACATCAATTTGGCAATCCAGAGGAGGAGGAGATCGCCCAAGCAACGATTAAGATTTGAGAGAATGAAAGGCACTGTGTTTCAAGATATTTATTACCCCGTCCGTCACAGCCGCTGACGCTGAGTGCAGCTGTTCCAGCCCGCTGGCCGCTGGCCCAGGCTTTTCAACCGTTGGATTTAAATCCAGCGGCTGACATGCTACACCGACGGCTCCGGGCCAGTTCACTCCATCGCTTCACCTCCGTCGTCGGAGCCGGTGGGTTATTCCTTACCTCCTCCTCCCCCCCTTCTCTCTCTCGCGCGCGCGCGCGTGACAAAAATTGATTTTTTTTTTCAACTGGTGTTTCTTGCAGAGCTTCAAATGCTTGGTTGCTACAGAAAGCTTGCAGAGATGGAAGGTGTTTGAAGCGGCAGGTCAGAACAGATTTCTGGGTCTCATATGTATTGAACAACATGAATTGTTTCCAATTAATCAGAAAGCATGATCCTTTTTGCAGAATCTGTTTTTTTAGATCATACATGTTAGCTGTAAATTGATTAATTCTCCTAAGCTTGAAAATCAGTTGTTGTTTAATTGATGCTAAGA
The DNA here is from genome assembly GCA_039654745.1 of Houttuynia cordata. Taxonomy (NCBI): domain Eukaryota; kingdom Viridiplantae; phylum Streptophyta; class Magnoliopsida; order Piperales; family Saururaceae; genus Houttuynia; species Houttuynia cordata. The sequence continues at coordinate 23,672,470 of CM077504.1, forward strand.
AAAATTGAATACTCTGCTTGCAATAGATGATATCTGATTTTTTCATATAACATTTAATTTTGGCGTTGAATTTCTTTTTTATTTGTATATCTACGTGGGATTATGCATTGCTAATGTTAGCAACCCTTTGTTTGAAACAGTATTTTGTTGTAGCCCGGTGGCTACAACGGGAAGAAAGGGAAGAGAAGAGGGAGTTTAGAGTAGAAATTAAACTAAGGACTGATTCATTCATAATTGAAATTAGAGAAGCCTTACATACTTATAGGCTTATGCTTATTTCTAAACTTGGAATCTTAACCTAAGAAAGCAAATCATAATAAAGCAAATACTATAAAAAGATCACTCGTAATTGGAAACTACTTGGGCTCAAATTACTACTATAACTATGGCCTCTACTAAATATGGAAGAAGGAATTGCCGTTCATAACGCAATACAATGGTGCTACTCAAACATGGCTTGTATGTGAGTGGAAACTGTATTGGTGTCTTCTTTATGTCAAATCGTAGAGAAACACATTGATTGATTCTAGCCAGTGATAATGTGAGAAAGATTGTTTGATGCAAGAGTTTTCTTGAGCATATGATTTATGTGAGTTCATGCAATCTAGTTTCGGGTCTCTGTTGTCAATGTGAGGAACAAGAAAGATGGAAGTCTTCTGGTTTGGCACAACATGTAATTTTTGAGAATGAGTAGAATGCGTAATATTTAAATTAAATGCAATTATCAAAAATATATATATATTTAAATTAAATGGTGATTTTAATGATGGAGCTGCTTAATTGAACAAGGTACACTACTTTGAAATGTGCATCTTATCCCTGTGAAAATAATTGACGTGCTATGTTTGGTTATCTTGTCCGATAAATAGTTCAATAATTGATGGTAATCTTTACTTAAGACCCTTTCATTTTGAAACTAAACTTGGGTAGGACTAACCTTACACCCTGCCTTCTTTGATGTAGATAGACCCGCCGATTAAATCTGGTTGCAGTTCATCCTTAGATATTAAATGTTCATGGGATCAACATAGGCACATGATCCTCTTTGAGTGGAATGTTGTGTGCTTGTACCATTCCTGTGAGTGAAATTTTGTGTGTTTTTGTTTGTATTTATAATGGTTATGTGTCTGTTCTTTGTAATTTTCTGTGGGTTTTCAAAAGCTATTTTAGTTTCATGATTGGATCAATGTTTCAACTTTGTGAAGCACATTGATCCGAAATAAGTTAAGACTTCTGTTTTGTTTCTTAAATGATAACGTACTTGTGATGGACTTGATCTGTGAAAGGATTGTTATTTCAGTCATTTTTTGTTTCCAAATCAGTGTATCTGAACTGTTTCTCAGCTTGCTTTTGTAGAGTGAAATGTGCTATATAACATTAATTGTAAGATGATGAGTTTTTTGTGGTAGCACTGTGGATACAATGAATGCACAATGTCCAATCTTATATTAATTGCCAGAAGAGTTAGATCTTTCAAGCTAGTCTTTATTTGCAGCCATCATAGAGATGATTACCAATAAAAAGTTTACTTTTTTGTATCATCCTTTCGGGGACTTATCTGAAATTTGTTTTTAATCCAGTAAAATTGCTACATCAGCAACGAAAATATATTGGGCCGTTTGGGGCGTGATTATTGCAAAACATCCAGATTGGATTTTGGATATCTACTGTAGCATCCAGGTGGATTTTTACATCCAGCTGAAACGCATCCTGAGGTGTTTCAGCTGGATATATAAAATATCCAGATGCTACAGTGTAGCAAAACATCCCATCTGGACTTATCTGAAATTTGTACTATATCAAAATTTGGGTTATTGTTTTCTTTTGTATCCGACTTCTTTACTGTTTATTGTTCCTAGTTTACATGCTTTTTTGTAATTTTTTTATTAGTTATCTTCTATTTTATTTTAGTTTATAAACCAGATTTCTATCCAATTTCTTCACCTTGTCACTTCTACAATATTGGCAACTGACTTGTCTTCTTGCAGGCATGAACACTAATTAAAAGGGAGCTGCAATGGTTGGATCAAATTGGAAACCTGCAAGTTCTTTTGCTGATTTGTTCTTGAGTTGTTGGGCAGCATTTGGCGAAGCTGCTTATGTAAAGTACAAAGACCCCAAGCAGCCCATCAATGCCGGGGTCAAAGATCTAATGAAGAGGATGACAGGCTGAAAATATTGGTCAGATTACCCAACTTGATAGAACAGCTGCCACTCCCGATATTATGAAAGAATCCTTTTATCGGTAGTGATCATTGTGGCCTTCTAGCTTCAACTTCCTTATCTTCAGCTCGTTCTTTCTAGGCAGTAGTTGTTTTTCTAGCAGCAAGCAGACCCTGCTTTGCTTGCTTTCAGTTTTGACGAGCAGCTTTTGTATGGTTTATCTTTAAATAACAAAATAGGAAGATGGACATTGATGATTACATGATATTTTCCTCCAGAGCACGCGTGTCGGTGTCCGTTTGTTGGCATTTTTTAGCTGCCCGTTTCAATCTGGCATCGGGCTCGTTTTTAATCACGCGTCAGCCCCTTTGATTAATGCATTATGTTGGATCTTGATCTTATGGCTAGCACTATCCAGGCGCACGCCGGAAAATATGCCAAAACTCGGGTCCACGTCCACAATGCATAAACAGAACGACCCTTCCTGTCTTGGATTCATTATCGGGATGAAAAAACAAATTGGATTGGGTGTTTGGTTGCTTCCACTCTCAGGAGTTGTGGTAAAAAAAATGACAGTTAAGACTTGCTTGAAAACCATGTTAACTGTACACAGCACAGAACGGCCTCTTCTTCTGGATGCAAAAAAATTGAGACATGTAATGGTCTAGTTAAATGACTTCCCGCATTGCAAGAGAAGCTGCTATCATAATTTGCATATGCACATTTAGACACACACACACACACAGCAATTTAGGTGGAAAATACAACCCGCTCTTTAGATCAAGCCATTATCAGAACTGTAACAGGCAGACAACTATCGATCAATCTCATGTAATGTATTAGAACGGAATAGCCATATTAATCACTATTCAGCCCAAAAATATTGCTCCAAACTGGTTGATTCGTATGCATTTGGAGACATGCTGCGTGATCCCACAGGTCTGATGTAAAGCTGGTGTCTAACAAATCGCTGTAGCGACATGATCCAGGAAAAAGGAATTAGTGAGGAGAAATGTAAAGATTATTTAAAAAACAATGTATTAAGCAAGAACTTACAACTAGCTGTGTAATAATCTCTAAGCTTGTATCAATGTGCCAATCTGACTCCAACTGCCGAACAAAAGATATTCTTCCATTTTCAGTACTGCAAAAGAGAACCTGCGGAGCAGTTCAGGAAACATGTAACTCAAAAAGAGATAGAAGGACCTCACGATTCTGCAACAGCATCTGTGAGCTTTAACTAATCTTCTCACAACTAATCAAGATAGAACTGAGGAAGCTGTACTTGTTCAGCTAGATTAGATACATTTCTTTCACAGCATAGTACACGTGAGTTATTGACTTACCGGCTAAAAACAAGCTAAACAGACTAGACTAGAATGTAACAGGTGGACACCTGGTTTTAACAAAGCAATTTGAACTTTAAGAACCAAGAAGGTCTCAGCATCAAATATACCTTGTCCTTGATCAGGCCACCAGCTCTGAAAAATGCAGCATCCTCCAAAGCTAACAAAGCTCTTGCCTGGAACCACAGATGTTATGAGTGTTATACAGAAATGCAAACGTTGCATGTGCCTAATGAGCCCACTTAACCCAACAGAGTAAAAAAATATACTACACAGCTCACTCCTGTAGCAATAAAGAGAAAGCACTGGCTCACCTCACTTTCATCATCAAGAACTGTTTCCATCAAATACAGATCACAGCATTTTGCAATTTCTAAAAGTAATTCAACTACAGAGGGCCTCACTGATGCATGTTTCTGCAACACAGAATATAATAAAAACAGTCAGGTTTAACTCAAAAGATATATAAAATAGGTCTATCTATCCAAATATCACCTGAAGCTCCTCAGGAGAACTTTCCTCAAAAACCACGCCCAGGAGTTGGCAGGTCATCTATTAGAAAGAAAAGTTAATAAGAAATAATGATTTGTTCTAAAAAATATGCAAGTATACAAGAACTAACTGGAGGCAATCTTTGTCATTATCTATCTTCTTTTGAAAGAAAATACACATTGCACGCAAAAAGAAAACATCCATTGTCATCATTATCGTATGTCCTAATCCCAACTATCAGTTCTTGTATTCAGAAAAATTAATCTTTTTTTGAGACCTATCTAACTCCAATCAGAGCCTTCTTAAAAACTGACCATGTTCAACTTCGTGATCATGACAAGAAAGTCCGTGACCAAACAATTTTTGCAAAATGATCGGCCTCCTCAAATGCAGAAGAATATGCACTTTGCAAAACAGAACACTTGCAGTATTTGAAGCCAGTAGGAAGGGCCGTGAAAAACATACAATAGCAGTCACACAACTTACAGTTTTTGAAGCAAGCAGGAAGAGCCATGAAAAACATACAACAGCAGTTATACAGCTCCACATAAGATTACATAGGCCCTTGAACTGAATATGACATCATTATTTTTCAGTCAGTGTTAATTCATTACCATTAGTTTAGATTCAAGGATCCTCATAATATTACAGATTAATTAGGCTTTCACATCCAACACAATGACCTTGAGAGATAACAGTCAGCCACAGATGAATATAAGTTTCATGAACTAAATTTCTGGAAAAAATTTCCGTAATACTCCCTCAGCCCCTTTTTAATCGCTTCATTTGAAAAAATGGTAGTTTTATTGAATGCTACATTTTGCATGGGCAGTAGTGCTTTTTTAAGAAGCCAGCCCCTTAAATCAAGCAAAATACAGCTATTAGTATCGAACAATCGTTTTTTTCAAATGGAGTTTAAGGCTCCTCTACTTATCAACACATTACTAAAATTGTGCACAAACAGGGGCCCTGATAAACTGATTATCTCTATGCTTCATATTGGTTATATGGTTTCATCTATTGCCTGAGGCTGATACTGAAGTGGAAGAAGCAACTAGTTATCCATGACAGATTTTCTTGAAACAATTCAGTAGAAATTTGGGGCCAAAATCATAAATTCACAAGAAAATCCGTAGAAATATTCTTTAAAACAAGACAGTAAAGGGGAGAGTACCTTCCTACTTCCTTTCAGTTTACTTCTCACAATTTGCTGAAGACTTGGCTAGAAAACAAAGGAAAATAATGGAAATAAGAACACGGACAAATTTTTTATAAAAAATACCATTGGCTACTCACATTGTATAATGTTCACCTCTGATTGAGACAGGAGCTCGCCTGTGGAATTACTGTCCGTTAACAAATCTTCCTCAGCACCAGGATCAGCTCCAGAAGAATGAGTAGAACGGCTGGAGGTAGCTGCAGAACCCAACCGTTTCTGCTGATTTATATTTGTTCTACTTGAAGACCTCAGAAACTTCCATGTAAAAGCTAATGCAATAGCAAACCCAGCAATAGCTCCAAATGAACCAGCACTCTGGAAAATGGGACTTACAATGGGTTTTAGTCATGTCTGACATCACACTTTTGCAGAAAGCTGTACTTTTTAATTGACATTTTAACTAGACATAGTAGTAATAATGGCCAAATATGTGGCACAAAGAGAAAAAACTTTTTCTTGATAAAAAAATTGAAAATAAATAGATTGTATATGCAAACTAACAGATTGAATTAAATTATCTTAAACCAAACTCTAATTGTTTTTTCCATGATACAAACTTAAATTATCATACATATCAAGATCCCCGAGGTATTCACTAATATAAAATTTTGATTCCATAATCCAGCTATCAGTATCCAAGTCTCTTGTTTTTTGGAGTCTGTGTGATATACTGTCATAATTCTACATTATCATACAATCGACTCTACATTATTATAGCAATAACATATTTTAAAATAGCAATTGGGCAGCTACCATCTTGCTAATAATCCCTTTGAACTCCTGACCTCAAATTTCCTCTTTTTTTGGGGGGGGTGGGGGGAGAGGTTTACCAGTATCAAAATCACTATTACAGGCAAGCATTTGAACCCCTTTCCGAAATTTAACAGAAGTAAAAAAAATAATAATGATAGTTGCGTTACAAAAATTATTATCTGGAACGGAATAGATGGCATATCATATGAATTTCAATTCATCTTGACTATGTACAAAAACATATAATTTACAAGAAATTTGAAAAAAAAAGGATGTGGGTGCAGGCACCTTGTGATTGAGCAAAATCATGAGAACTTGAGAGGCCTTGCGGTTGAATTGTTTTGCTAGTCTACTGATAAAATTCGCCACCTGCTCCAATACGGAATCCACCATCTCAGAGGAATTAGTGAGAATCTAGCAAAGGTCCACGAAAACAGATTTTCAGTCCAAAAGATAGAAAATTAGACAAGATGCAAACAATAAAATTTGGGGAGAACGGCGTGATTGTGGATTGAAATGGAAATTCAAATGGAGCATCTCAGATTTTGTAGTTGGAAGGTGTGAATTGATGAAGGTCTGAACTGCAGTTGGGTCTTGGAGGAGGACGATGACATACTCCCGAAGAAATTATCCACGTGGCATGCTCAGCCAATGAAATAAAAATAATAGTTCTTCTCCCGCTTTATATTTACGGCCACGTCACAAAAAATTCTGTGGCTCATTTCCTCCTACCGTATCAGCACGTGAGGTTTGCCGTGATAAAAAAAAGCGGGGGGGGGATAGCATTACTCAAAAAATTATACACTGCGCTGGGGAGAAATTATTGAGTTCAACAGGCGAGATCGACGGCTCATACTCTATGTATGTGTAGTTTAATTGTTTGACATTAATTTAATAGAGCAAACGTGTCAGTTGCCTTGGAGTATTGTGCCGGTTATTCCTAATAATTTTTCATGAGTAGAACTTGCGGGTTCACATGCCATCGATATTCAAGATAGACAGCTCCTCTAAAGTGAGCTTGGCTTGTTGATGTTCTCACTTGCCTAAGGAAGTGGAAGTGGAAGTGCAAGGGGGCTTATTTTGTTTAGGACTTCTTGCTATGGAATAGAAGCTTTGTAATCTTGTTGATTGTAAATTAATTTGATGTTCTTAGGAGTTTTATGTTGTAAATTTGTAATGCACTTTGATATCAAAATAAATAAATAAAAAGTGCGAGCTGCGTACATAAATTAAATTGCTACATTCATTGATGATTTGGGTTTTTCTTTTGATGTCTACGATATATTAAACCTTTTCAAATCAAATCTAATTCCTAGGTGAAGTTACACTATAAAAAAGTCAAATGTTTCAAATGATTAATGTTCAATATTCAGCAACATCTTTGGTTTATAATAACTTGTGCTACGTAATTATTATTACTATGCTCCTTGGTGAATCCGACTTGTTTTTATATCTAAGTTTTACAACATATTAAACTTCATGATCAAATTCAGAGTTCCTCAAAGAAGTAATTATTCCCTCCATCAAAAAATGCATGTCCTCTTTAGAAAACCTAAATGAACTAAAATCAGTTCATTTTAGTTTTCTAATGAGGACATGAAATTTTGGACGGAGGAAATACAGTATATAGTCATTAGTGTCAAATAGATTTTCATTATTCGAACTAAAGTTTGGAATGTCCTCAGTTGTAAATGTTTAACTTCTGCATTCTTTTATTGTGTGGCATTCATCTTTCCAAGATCTTCAACATACTAAATTTGAAATATAAGGGAAGTTTATACTCTAAGAAATGTTCAAGGATAAGCAAGGAGGTTAGGGAAAGATGGGGGAAAGGTGGTGGTGGCTGCGAGAGGCAAAGTGGTGGTAACAACAACAATATATAGGATACGATCGTTATTTGCGGAGGGATGGGTGTGCGACAGTGCGAGGGAAAAGAGAGTTATGTATAGTGAGAAGGAGAAGAGCAAATAGAAAATTAGATAGAAGGAAGAGAAGAAGCCTAGATATGCAATGTGGAACTTCCATGAAAAACTAATATAGAAAGCATGCAACATTGAATTATTGTAATGTGGAACTTCTTGAGACTTGCCTTCAACTTGGATAAAGTACGAAAAAATCCACCATTGAAAAAAATACGGAAAAATCCCAAGAATTGTTAGATGCATGAACATGCTGGAGTTAAACAGAAGGATGGGTCCGGATATATGGAAACTTCCAGTATGTAGCCATTTCATATACCATTTGACAAGGCATAAGTCCTGGCATGGTTATTGACCTGACCTCTCTAGACTTTGGATTTTTGACCATTTGTGTCTTCATGCTCATACCGGGTCCAATTTGAATGGAGATGGTCTCCTTTGAACTTGACCATATCCATATCACTTCATGTTCCATATCATTAAATCTACCAATGTTTCAATCAAAGATTAAACATGAGATATAGAGTTGTCAACAAGTTCCTCTTGAAGAACTCAACTTCATGTCCAAATTCCGTTCTCTGGTTGGGTTCCAAAGACGGGTAAGGTTGGTTCTTGTTCAACCCAACCCGACCCAAATTGAAGCCCTAGGGCAACAGCAGAGCTGCAAAAGCTTAAACATGTGTCTAACACATGAGCAACCTACGGACACGCGTAAGCTGAAAAAGAGCGTGTAAATAAAGCTGCAAAAGCTTAAACATGAGCCATATAGAGATGATTGATCATTTAAATTTTGCATAGAGTTCTGTTTGTACAAAAACACGACTCTAGCTCACGCATGTTTGCGTGAGTCAAAGCGCCCGAGCTGCCAGATTTCACTCCAATGGCTGACATGAAATACGATTTAACCCACCTGCCTCTAGCACCGTCAAATCAAAATCCAAGAGCTTCCCGTGATTCTAGCACCCGTGTGCACCTGGGCATCACAGGTTTTCTGCTTTCAATTCAACGACACACATCAAATTAAGGGGGACCAGGCAGGCTTAATCACCCACCCAGTTGTTGTACTAGCACGCATCATCAGACAGCTCGCGGTGGCTCGACGCATGCTAACTCACATAAGCCGGGTCATATTTACTCTAGGAAGCACGGATACTCTAAAATGAGAGTATCTATGTCCCCATCGGATACGGTTGCATGCCTGTTCTATCTTTATATCACCCAATATAAATTACTTCATTAAATCCTTATTAAGTAATATAAATTTTAAATAAATATTAAATTTTTATTATAAATATGCTTTTAATGTAAGAACTAACTTAAAATGTATTTAAATATGTAGAAAACCTAACGTTTTAACATAATTATCTCTCCAGTATCATATCCTATTTTTTGAAATTGTTATATCGCTGCATCCGTATCGTATCATCCTCATGTCCTGTATTTGTGTTTATGATTCCTTGCATTTACTCTCTTTTTCTTCAATTTCAATTACAACTCAAAATTAACTACTACCATTTTTGGCTATTTCCTCTGCTCGGTAATTAACCCTTGAGTAATGACTCAGATCATGAGATTATTCATCAGAAATGTTATAAGAAATAATGAAGCTATCATCATCTTTTGCAATATATAGAATCATTGTATGCAGAACACGGTATTGGTGTGATGGCCAGAGTGCTATCCTTTGAAGCAGAGGTCTTGCATTCGAACCCCCACCCCATTGGTCACCCATATGGATTATATTTTCAATTTAACCGGTGTGTATATTGAGTGGGGTCGGTTGCCCTGCCCCTTCTAGTCAGGTCCTAAGTACTCGGACATCCCTCGTTATAAAATAAATAAATATATATATATATATTAATATGTATAAGATATATCATGTGTGAGTAATTATAATAACCATTAATTAACAATAACACGCCACTTATGGCACATGAATGACCCTAAATAACCACTAATATGTTGTACCCAAAGTCCTCAAGTCAAGTCCAATAAATCAAAGTTCCAGGCTCATGGCTCCCCAGGTTCATCTCCCTATCTATTAACCAGGGGTAATATAATATTGGGAATAATATCCATCCTGCCCGTGAAGGAGGGACCCTGGTCAAGCTCCGCCACTATCTCCGGCTAGGCCACCGCAGAAACTTCCTCCGTATATTTTGGCTCTTGCCCCGTATACTGTCTCAAGTATTCCTACGGTCAGGTACTCCACCTCTTAAACCTATTTAGAAAAGTCCCTTTTCTTCATTAAAAATATCAATTCTATCTTTCTTCCTTAAAGATGACATAATCCATCAAATTATATAAACACATTATGTTAATTTCTAATTATATATACTTATTATGTGCATACACATGTGAATAGATGAATATGTGGAGTAGTTAGCCTTGTTTGGATACTGCGGTTCTACGGTGCTAGCTGACAAAGAAGTCTTTCTGATCCTTCTTGTGTCTTCTTCGGTTTCAGGAGATCAAAGCCAAGGTCTGTGCCGATACTCTAATCTCGATGTTCTTGATCAATCAATTCCTTTATGAAATTGGGTTTTCTTGATTTTACAATTATCTGATGAAAATACATCTTTTCTTGTTATCACCTGTCTGGTTCTGAGTCTTTCAATGGATCTTATTAATGTTTTTACCATTTTTTCTTGAACACCACAAAGAACTTTGGCATTTTTTTAAATTTTTTTTATAAAAAATTGGGAAGAATGGATGAGGGCATGATCGTCATTGCAAGAGAAGGAAATCCAGCATCAGACCATGAGGTGGATGCTTCCTCCTCTTCCAAGTTTCCCAACAAAGCAAACAGCAGAAGCCAAGAGCCCTCTCAATATCTCCATTTTCACACGCCAAATTGCATTCATATCACCTCTTTATCTCATTCCAACACTCGTTTCAATCAGCCCGTATTGTCAAAAGCACATCATCTCTTTCTTGGTACAAAAGACTCCATCTTTTCGATCAAATCCGAAGTCCAATGCTCATTCGCGTTAACTGTTTTGTTTGGCATGTTTGCAGCCGAGGGTGTGTGGGAAATGGAGGTGGGGAGTGCAAACAGGATAAGATCGTGTGCGTTGGATCTGCTGGCGATGGTGGGGGAGATGGTGATGGAAGAGGGAGGGGGGGAAGAAGACGAGGAAGGGTGGGATCTCATGGGGAGGGACCTCCGGCTCAAGACCACCTTCCTCTACTGTGACTTCACCCATCTCATCTCCGCCGCCCCTGACACCCAGAAGCAGCCTCTCACCGACATCGCCAACCGCCTCTTTCAGTACATCCACGAGGTGATCCCCCTTCTCCCCCATGTCTTCTCTCCTCATCTTCTGATTTTTTCTTTTTTTATCTTCTTGGTTTTTTTCAAAAATTTTGTTTTCCTTTCATTATTTCATAGAAAAAAGTTAATATGAGCTCAGACTCACGCGCGAGATCCGACAGTGCGATGAGGGCAGATTCTAATGTCTGCCCTTGTATTAAAGCATGCTGATGGATCGAAACCCAACGGCCTAGATCATCTCAGCTCACGCAGCTTGAGCCAGGGCTCATATAAATGAGGTTCTCTTATTTGATTTGGTCTTCAACTTCACTTATTTTCTTAGAAAAAGTTGGTATGTGGCCTAGCTCGAAATTGGCCTGTTGGGCGGATGACTCAAGCCTGCCTGCACCTTGTATGAACTTGTGCTGTCGGATTTCTCCATGGTGCACAAGTATAGTAGTCAGCCAGGCGAGCTTTCTTCATCGAAATCGCCTGCCTTCTGTATTGTTGCATAGTCGGTTTTTTGGATGGCCTCAATGCCCCGGTGCACGCAGTTGCACATGAGCCAGGCAACATTTCTGTATTTCCTTTTTATAAGTTTGGTTTCTTTCATTTGTTTTCTTCTTTCTAAGGTCACTTATTGAATATACAATTGTAAGAATAAGGATGATGATAAGAATTATGGTAACTTCACCTACCCAATTACCAAAATAAACCCCTACATTATGGAATCTGTTATCTTTTGTATATCTCTTGTTAAAAACCATGGCCCGAAATGTGTGTCATGGTTTCTGTAATGATTTCCAGAAGGATGTCTGCCATGGCCTCTCATTAATAGAACCCTTGCTATCTTGAGCAGCATTACCTACTTTTACGACCAAAATGATGTCTTTCTGGATAGTTTATTCAAGCTTGTCTTGGTCAAGTCAGTAGAGATGGTTTTCTTTGAGAAACCAATGTAGTGATCATTCAAGATATTTGTGTGGCCTCTAAAGTTTCCTTTTAGTCACCTAGTTAACTAGCTGACTAGTTGACTACTCAAATCAAACAGCATTTTGATTTGCTGAGTGATGATGCACTTTTTTAAGACGTTTCTTTTAACAAATTTGAGGCTTATTCTGATAGTCTCGTGAAGTGTTTTTTTTTTTTTAGTATAGCGTGCTTAATCCATGGGCCGACCTGTTTTCAGATGTCAAAACAAGGCCCATTTTGGATGAGTGTGTATTGATGCACTTTCTTAGCCCATTTAATATCGGCCTTTATCTTTGTATCTCTTTTATTTCACTATGAACTAAAAAGAAGCCATGGTTTTAACATGGTGGGATGATATTTGGTGTTGCAGTTGGACAATGCAGTGAAAATCCGGAGTGTTCCACTGACTCAGCACCGGTACAGTGATGCAGCTCTGGTCCTCCAAGAAGTCATGGCACTCATGTCCTGAGTTAAAATTACAGCAGGAGCTTAGTTGAGTCCCCCATTTCCAAGTGCACCTGATACTTATATCATTCTTTAGTCCATACCTCCATCATGCATGAATGTAGATAGTTTATAGTTGTGTAAGTTCAGACAAAAAGTGGCCATCTCAAAATCAAAATGCTCTTTTTTTTGTTTACAATTTGTGTGGTTTGGAAAAAGAATGGAGCAAATTTTCATCTGGGGTTGCTTAGATTAAATGCTATATATGCTTCCACATGGCAACGCTCACAGCGTGTGCACAACAAGCCTAGGCATGGAGCACATGCATGGGTACACACTAACATATTAATTGTCTGAATTAGAAAAAAAAACTCATACCATATTATTGCTCTTATTTCATCTCCCTCCGCCCATCTGCATTTGAAAAAACCTGGATCCATATTACATGGTTGGCTTTGCTCCCTCGCAACCAAAAACATAGAAGAGTGGGGGAAAACTCTACTATTTTTATTGTCAGATGTGTGACCAAGGCAAGAACATACATTTTCACATTTTTGTAGATTGGCCTGGTGCTCGCATGACAAGTGACTTCTACCGTTACCGCCAATGCCCTCACAGCCGGTGTTAAAACTCCAAAGTATATCATCATAGCGGATGAATACATTTTTCTTATAAAAACTTTCCATTAGCATTAAAAAAACTTACAAGCATCTCTCACTAAACAAAGGCCGCTAGAAGCCATACATAAACAAACTTATTACAAACTTGCATCCACCGCAGTAGGCTCAAAAAAACAAAAAGAAGTCTGATAGCATACAGAGAACACCATCTTTGCTATGGGGGACCTCAAACTCCATCTTAGATGGTAGCCTTTAAAAGGTTGGCCTATGCTACCAAGTACCATGCAAGACTGATTGCGAATGAATACATAAATCTTGTAAAGAAAAAGTTTTTATCAGCTAGGGAGAGCCGTGGACCATTTTGCAAATGTTGAAACTGAGCAGCAAATGTCCAAGCCATGGTGACTGCCCTCCGTACATCAGTGACATCAGTTAAGCTGGGCCACAGACCCATAGCCCACTGACTTTTTGTTGTATGCATAGCTTTTCTGCAATTTGATACCCATAAGCTATAATTTGAGTCTTCCCATCTTATCAATTATCATCTGCGGCTTCAAAAGGTTCAAATAGTGAAGAATTCACCTACTTTAGCTGATATGAGCTGCAGGCCTACCAGCTAGTAGTGCCTTACGGCCCATGCCCCATAGGCTTCAGTACATCTACATCTGTGTTGCACTTGGAGATGTGTGAGGGAGTGAAGGCTGGGGAAGAGATGAGTGAGGGAGTGCCTTATCCATTCAAACTCAAAACCATGAGAGTTTGCTGCTTCAAATGCAATCCATTAAGTTCAACCAAGCCCTTCAAAGAACGTGACTGCAGATGCCATCACCAACTCTCTCACTCCAATCCTCACCCTCTTCCCCAGCCTTCACTCCCTCTCCCAATTCTTCCAAGCCTGGAACTCTTCCTCATAAGCTCCTCAAAGTCCCCATTAGAAGAAGAGCAGCAGCCATGGCAGCACTAGCCACCATTTTTCTATCACAACAACCAGCCTTTGCTGGTTTTGAGTTCAGAGTGACCACTCCGGATCAGACACTGGAACAGGCAGAGACTGGGGTCCGAACCCACGCCCAGCAGCTACTGGAAATCAAGTTCTTGATAGATTTAGAGTCATGGAAGGAAACACAGAAAGCTCTGCGAGAGAGCTCCTCCTATTTGAAGCAGGACATCTACACTATCATTCAGGCCAAACCAGGCAGCCAAAGGCCCCAGCTGAGAAAACTCTACTCCAAGCTCTTTAACAGTGTTACAAGTGTGAGTTCTATCATTTTATTCCATGTCATGAAATTATTATCATGTTTGCATTTGATTTATTTATTGATTGTTCATATATAGTGCGGCAGCCTTTTCCCTAACTTGACTCGTTCATTAACTTTTAAACTGCAGCTGGATTATGCAGCTAGGGACGAGGATGCAACACTTGTCAACCAATGCTACAAGAATATAGTAGAAACTTTAAATGAATTTTTTGCCATTATATAATCCCCAACATGGGCTTTTTGTTTGTTTGTTTTGTAACAGAGTCGGCAAGTGATTTATTTTTTAAGTACATCTAAGGAAACCAGCGGTAGATCTTTTTCTACCAGCTCCCTTTTCCTTCCCTTACCCAAATCCTAGTGGCAACGGCGGCATAGCCATCTTCATGGCGGAGCCAGGGGGTGCAAGCAGGGCAATCGCCTCGCCTGGACATAAACCAAAACTTTTAAGGCACTTTTATATGTGCTGTTTAGTCTTGCTCCTCAATTTTATTTGTGATAATAAACAGATGCAAAATTGCAACTACGAATGATTTAGTTGCACACATGAACATGTATACACGATCTTTGGGAAGATCAGATCGGTCTTCCCCTTAAAATCTTTCACAAGATCAGCTCAACCAATTGTTTTTACCTTCGCACGCGCAATTTTATTCTCCGATGCTAGTGGGAGAGATTTTGTCTGATGGCAATCGAGAGAGGGAGGCTGTGAGAGAAAGAGTGGGAGGTATCAACAATGTCAATAAAGCGTACAAGCAACGAGTCTCCTTCCATTGTCTCAATTTTGTACAAAGAATATCTAATGAATTAAACCAAACAGGTGCACCACCTATACAGTTCAACAAAATTCAGTTCCTGTCTGCAATGTACGCCCTCCGTTCAATAAGCTCGTCTGCATTGCAAAATGTGTTAGATTTATTGGACTCTAGGGCCCGTAAAAAACAGTTTTACCTTTCTTCATTCATGCTTTTGGTCTTGAAGGATCAAAGCCAGCCATGTAATTTAGGACCCTGTCTTTTTTTAAATCCAGAGAAGCTTCATTGGATGGAGGGATATCTTTTAGTAACCCGTGGAGAAGCTCACTACGCCCGTCTACTGAGAAATTTCCCCCTTCTACCCGCCTAGGACAGATGCAGCTCAACCACAACTGAGAGAAAACAAAACTGATATCAAGACGTGGATTTATCAGAATTCAGACACCAAATCGAGCATGCTGGCCTTTGTTTTTTTGTGTTTAGGGTTAGAAAAGGAATTTTGAGCCGCTCCCCAACACTAGTTATATTACTCGTTCCAGTCGTTTGAGGACTTGTCGCATACAGTATTAACAGATTGAACAAATAATCCAGATAGCTACAAACACCAAAATGAGGATTCATTCCATATTCCCCAAGAATATCTTCTCCCATAATATAGTACCAGAAAGCTGACCATCTAAGACCAGAGATTACAAGTTGCCTACATGGTAAATCTACTTGAAGCCCAGGACACGGTGGGCACCTTTTCTTATTACAGGGTACTTCACCTCAGTATCAGATTCCTCTTTTCTTTCTTTCTTTTTTCCTTTTCCTTTCCTTTTATCTCTTCTACATTCCGAAAGGGATCTTTACAATAAATTTCCTCTTCAGTAGATTGTGTACATGGACGAAAGCTTCAATCAGCTTCATAATTTATACAGACGAGAATCTTGTACATAGGCAAGATCAGATGGAACTCATATCAGCTCTTGCTTCAATTGAATGGTATTAGAAACCACACTACTAGTTCCACCAAACATCAGTCCCTGAATAAGGAATAGTCTTATGAATATCTGAATGCATCAATTTGGTTTCAAAGTCGCGACTAACCAATGAAGAAAGACTGTAGTTGGCGTGATAGTAAGCTTACTTGAGTCGCATTAGGAAAGATGGTATTGGCAAGTTCCTCGTTAACTGCTACCGGTAATTGAGGCATCTGGCTCATAATTCCAGGCATCTTTCTCATGCTGCGCAAATGCAAATAATTAAGGATGCCATCCTTGGAATATATAAATATCAATTTTAAAAGTGAGACATACTCATTCAGGATGACTGAGATATTGTTCCTTGTGCGGTAGAGGAGATCAATGTTTTCCTGTATCTGTATGCAATAAAATTTTTGGATATTATTTTTGCAATTTGAAAATGAAATGAATCTGAAAGCAGAATGCCATCTTCAAAATAAGAAAGTTTAACATTGGTGTGACCTATGAACACATTTTGTTTGTAATAAAATGGTTCCTAATAGGTTACCTTATAAAGGAAAGATTAAATTTGCAGAGAAACAAAAGGATAAGAGCTACTTTGTATCTTACTCACCCTAAAGGCTGCAAGATTGGTTGTGATCTGACTAAAAACTTGTGCATTTTCTTCCAGAAGATGCCTGGTGATACTACCCATAGGTAGAACTAACAAAAGTACAAATAATATCGTTAATGTAAAAGGACAAGATAGCTCAAAAGCCCAATAACAGATAACATATAAGAGGAACATGAGGAAAAGGGAATAATTTCAGTCTACACAACAGTAGATGGTTCCACCCATGGATTCGTGTTGATAATTAATGACACACAATATCGTGTTTAAAATCCAGCAAAAAACTCACCCTTATATACAAGAATAATGGCTACCAGAATCTTCAATATAGTAAGTACAATCAAAGTAGAAATTAATTAAAATCTCAAGCAACTGCACACTCGTTGAGTTTGTGTGGTTTCTGATCAATCATAATCAGAATAAATTTTCAAAAGTTTAAAAGAGTGCATATATTACAAACTGCCAACATACCTTCAGTTGACAAGCGATCATTTTGACCAGCAGGATGTACCATATAGGGATATGGAACCATGTTTAACTGTGGAGGCGGGAGAAGAATATTTGCCTTTGATGAACTATCCAGGAGCTTGTCCTGCTAAAGAACCACTCTCAGACATGAAAGTTTGATTGAAGCTACCCTTAAAAAAAAGGCTGACCCATATAACAACTGAAAGATGTCCTTTTTCAGAAGTTTTATCCACCGATAAGAGGCCTCAATATGAGAATATCAATTTCAATAGCAAAAACACATCTGATCATTCTCAAGTTGTGTTAAAGATGCTACAGAACAAAGGAAATCCAACATAATCAATGGTCAATATTAAGGCAGGGATAGAAGTTGCATAGACAATCACATCATTCTAGATATATTTTTCAGCAAGTTGCTTAGCTGGTATTGACATGTTATCGCTGCCTACCAAAACTTATCAGGTTTGGATGGCAAAAATTGTCCACTAAATTGTTAACTATCAGCTCCTGTTGCTTAATAATATAAACATATAGCAGTTCGAGCCAATAACTGCTCCTGTTGCAAATTTTTCTTCAAGAAGTTCAACATAAAGAATCAAATAACACAATTTAAAGGAAAATAACAGAATATAAAACAATACCTTTCTGTCCTTCGACTTCTTTCCTATGTGTTGTTCTTCTGGCTTACGGCGTTTTCCATTCTCCTTCTTCTGCAGTGATTTTAGAGTTCAGTGAGTGTTATCCATACAAAACCATCTTAATTTTATGTTGACCATGATCTTGGTTTATTCTCATTACTATCACAATGAATATTACGACCCCTTAGGGCAAACATAAGGATTTTTTTTCTTCTCAGCAACATAAGAAAATCAAGTGAGCCAATACCAAAATGGCAAATATGATATCACCTATGCCGCATTTGTGAGACCCATTTGCTAGATATAAACAAACCAATGTACAGAGATTGTAAGCCTAAGTTTAGCTTTTACAAATAGTCAATCATTTTATATCCGAAATTCTCTTATGCTTCATTTTGGGTTTCAAAACACAGAACACTCAAAAGTAATAAACAGCCCAATAAGATAGTGTTTTCTGGTCAAACACCAAGCCAAATAGGGGAGAAAATGCAAGAAACTGCCAATCTAAGGATAACAAGATGCGACTACAAGCTCTGTAGCAGAAAAAAAGCCAGTATTCCATATACATACAAACAGATAATCCATATGCCTCGTCAATACCTACAGATATCCCATGACAATTTGAATTAGATTATTCAATAGGCTACAAAATGCTAGAACCTAGTAGAGGTTTATAAACTTGTAGTTACGCCTTAGCATCAAAAGACATGTGGTGGATCCAGAGTAAAGATGCTAAAGAGTGTTTAGCACTAGAAAGAAAAACATTGAAGGCTGTTCGGGAGAAAAAATTCAGACAGTCTGCATTGTGGGAAAGGATTTTGCACAAAAGAAATAGCTAGTTTATAGTGGTTTGCATTGGCTAAATCTCTTGAACTGATGCCGAGAGCACACCTAAGTTGTGCCCCCACTTGATTTTGCTTAAAGATCCACACACTCACTAAAACAGAGTCCGATAATTTTGCAATGAACAAGCAGTCAAGAATAAGGGCATCCCTACATCTCTTCTATCACCTTCCCCATCCAAATTCCTGAAGACCTAAAAACGGGCAAAGGAAATTGAAAAGCCTCAAGCCCAACATTCCTATTTGTATAATATAAGTATCACTTCATCCAAATTATCTAGGATTAACTTAACATCTTCTAATCCTCCAATCACCATTGTAGTAGTTGAGATGGTACCGGGGAATCTTACTTAAGACAGCAATGCCATCAGTATAGCAGTAAAAAACTGGTAAAATTAAAATCGGTAGCACTATTTTTCCATGTGCCTTTAATGGGCAGAATGGCAGTATAAGAGAGAAATGGTACAAACTTTTACCACTATAAAATAGTACGAATTATAACAATTTTAACTGTCGCAACTTTGACAGACAAGTAGCTTACCGTCATCCACCTGCACCTTAGAGCAACATCACGAACAGTTTTATCACGCAGTGTAGCTGCGATCTTGATGTAACTCATAATACTTGGTTCATCAGCATATCTGTAGTTTAACAGGAACAATAAGATGAGCAAACAGAAATCTCAATGCTCAAGTTTCATAGGAGCTAAATACTACATGGTTTGGTTACCTAAGGAAGAATCGTATACCACAAGCATGTAAAGTTAAAAAAATAGGGTGAAAGTTTCCCATATAGATTGATACTAAAAAGGGAAACCTTTATCTAAAAGGTTTGACACTTTTCTTGTAAATAATGAAACCATATATTTATTATAATAAAAATTTGCCAAGAATTCCATAAAATTTCTGCAGTTCATTTCGACCCATCTAACATCTAAAGGACAGAATGCCTGGTCATTAACAAGAAATGATCTAGGCAAACCATTTCGACTTAGGCAAACAAACAAATGAAACAAAAAACACAAGCCTACTCTGGGAGACTACCTACTTGACAAGTCCTTCCTCTAACTTGGACTGTTCTTCAAGGGACCAATCAACAGCCAATCCTGCGTCATGCTTGAGCCCAGGAACATTATCCACGAGGAGACCACTGCTGGAACTCACAGTCGGAATTATCCTTGTTGAGCTCATCACACCAGAATTATTTGGGATCATCATTCCGGTGGTGCTATTTAACCCGCTAGAACTTACTGTGGGGACGATCGCTGCAGAACTGTTGATTGCACCAGACTGATATGATATTGCATGGCGGCTAAATGCTGATGCCGGAAAAGCCCCATGGTGATAACTCATATTAGAATTAGTTGCCATCTTAGCTGCTGGTGCGACAAACCTCACATCATTGCTACGAAAAAGATGTGCCCTGCAGCACTCCAAAGAGATGTAAAACAATCAAGGGTGTCAAAACTGTACAAGCTACTTCTTTACCTATCATTCATCAAATTTGACACTATAAAATCCCAAGTTATGTAATCCTCCAAAATTCTGGAGTTCAAATATCGACAACAGAAAAATATCTGAAGAACTTCTGTAACACTGGCCAAATAACCTAAAGAAGCAAGTTCCTTTGGAAATTATACCCCGGTCTTCAAATTGCACAAACTCCAACATTCAAACTTCACTGATTAAAGTAGCATAACACAAATTTGAAAGAAAGAAAAAAAATAAGCTACATCCCCTTTAAAAACCAAGATCTCAACCTCCATCCATAACCAAACTCTAACATGTCCCACACTCTTCTTCTCTAATCTATACCTAAAGCCCTAAATAAACAACTTTTCCAACGAAATCCCTCTTCAACCACCAAACCGACGTAGATTAACATCAAAGCCACCTCACCCCCTTCCAAATTCAGCTCACACAATCCTAAAACCCCATATCACCAGGTAACTCATCAATCAAACTCCAATCAGCCGATTCCAAACACTAATTTGTCCCAAACCCATGACAGATTCAGCCCAAAAAGGCAATAAACACCTACAAACAACCAAAAAACCCCGAAAAATCTCACCTTTTTCCTGCCTCTGAAACCTCCTCGGTCAGAGAACCAGAGGTCTCCTCCCCACTGATTGGCCCGGGCGACCCCGCCCTCCCCCTCCTGCCCCCTTCCCACCACTCCTCCTGCCTCTGCTGATCGATCTCCAAACTTGTTTTTTTGTTTTTATTTGCCTGCAAAAATGGTTCTGATAAGAGAAAGAGAAACAAAAAAAAGCTCAGATCTTGGAATTCAGCAACAGTGCGAATCCCGAGATGGGCATTTGATGCCAATTATGGTGGACGATTATTTTATCTTTTTTTCAAAACCTCACCTTTTTGGTTGCTCTTCTTCTTCCTCCTTTGGCAAAAGAGACCCAAAAAAAGGAAAAAAATTGTGTGTTTTGCAACTGGTTTTTCAGTGCTGGAATCTGTACAGCTTTTGTTCCTTGAATTACCCGCGCTTTTTGAATAATCTACATGTATGGCCCCTTTTGCTGGTGAAATGTCATCTTTGCCCTTACCATTTGCGTTTAGATAAAGCTGGTGGACCTAGCCCGGCAGCCATGGTTAGGTTGGTCCTGCCCCCTCTTTGCTTATTGGGTATAAGGTCCATATTTATGTGGAAGATATTAAGGGGCCGTTTGGGGCACGATTAAACCGGATATTTTGCTACATTGTAGCATCCATGTTTTTTTTTATATCCCGCTGAAATACCTTAGGATGTGTTTCAGGCTGGATATAAAAAAAACATGGATGCAAAATCCATTGCGGATGTTTTGCAATAATCACGCCCCAAACAGCCCCTTAGATATCCTCTCATTGCACGAAACAAGCCCCTTCTTATAGAGGGAAGCATTTTTTATCCACTTTCAAATGGGAGTCGTCGATCATCTGAATTGACGATGCCCACGGATGTACTTGTACTGTGCGCACGTTGTACAACCGTATACATCTGCCATTGATTCTAATGATTGACGGCTCGTATTGATGGATCGCGGCTGGTGGATGTCATTGAAATGGATAGAAAATTCTTCCATTATCAAGGGGTGCGTGAAAACTGGCTATAGCTGGTTAGTCCCGTAGTTTGTAATTTTACCGTTTGATCCATTGTAGTCAGGTGACTCAAGTCATAGGGACAAATATCCCTCGTTGTAATAAAAAGATCAATCTTCCATTTAAGTGTTTCCAATATGTAAGTCTCGATTAACCATAGCCATCGGTCCAAGAAGTTTTACCAAAACAATAATTGTTAGAACTAGGATAGGAATTCAATTAGTTAATTGTGTATTGCAAAAATGTAGTGTATTTCACATCAATTATCATAAATTGAAAGTATGATGGCTTACGGTTTGTTTAATCTTGGTTGTTTAAAATGAAGGGTATTTGTTACAAAAATTCCATTTTTTAGTTGATTTTGTTGTCTCTTTAAACCCATTTTGTTTGGATAAGAACCATAAAGACGTCCCTGCATGGGTATTATACCAAAAGACTCATTTACATGAGATCATTCTCATGGCAGGTGTTAAATCATTAGGTAGGTAAGTGTTAATCATCACCGTTGTCAAATCTTGATTTGATGGCTCAAGATTACTCAAGTTCATACAAGTTATATGAGAACGATCACATTTAAACTTTTCCTTTATATCAATCTTACCTAATTCAAACATTACATAACCATATGATAGAAGCATTTTCCATGTTTAAACAACATTCCTAACTATAGCAATAATACTATTTTAAGCATATTCAACTATCTAGTTTTGAACAGCTTTTAATAATTATGTGCATTACTTAACCAATTATAGTTTGAACAATTTTTGACATTGAACGAAACCAAGAAAGCTAATGTCATATGGCTCTTATTGCATCTACATGATGTATTAACATTTAAGAAATGCCTGTATGATGTATAAAAAAATGCCTCTATGACACAACATAGGATATTCAACATTTTATAGATGATTTTGCCAACTATGATGAGGACTTTGGACTATTCAGACTTTGTTTTATTTTACGTCCATGACAGTCCTTAGGACCGTACCAGAAGGGACCAACAAGGGC
The DNA here is from genome assembly GCA_039654745.1 of Houttuynia cordata. Lineage (NCBI taxonomy): Eukaryota > Viridiplantae > Streptophyta > Magnoliopsida > Piperales > Saururaceae > Houttuynia > Houttuynia cordata. The sequence goes on from CM077504.1 coordinate 23,695,282, forward strand.
TACCCCTTAGAGCATGAGGATACTATTGTTACCATGGAATCATTTTCTTTGTCGATGAGAATGTTAAAATAGGACAGAGGGAGTAATTAAAGTCACACATATTAACTTGATCATCCCAGCGCAGCCATAGCTATTTACTCCCTCCATCCCAAAGTAGGTACGACTCCCTTTTTTGCGTCTGGAAGAAATAGTCAGATTAAGCTTATTGCTCAGTCACAGCCACAACCATAGAGGGACTTCTCCTACTTGTAGGTTCATCGTGGCATAAAAAAATAAAATTCTCAACAGTGTCCTATCTTTTTCGGACAGAGGGAGTATATTGTGATGTTTGTTAGTTTGTGGCTATATATAAGGAAAAGTTTAAATAAGATCGCTCTCATATAGCTTATATGAGGCTAATTTAATTCTTAGTCGTTAGATCTTGATCTTATGGTTATAAGAAACTTACTTACCTACTGATTTGATATCCATCATCGGATCGGAATCCAACGACCCAAATATTAGGCTCATACTCCTTAGAGATCTTATATAAACCATTTTCATACATATATATATATATATATATATATATATATATATATATAAGATGAGTTTACATGAGATCGTTCTCATATAAGGAGCATGAGGCCAATTTTTATTGCCGTTAGATTCCGATCGGAGGATGGATATCAAATCAGTGGGTAGGTGAGTGTGTCACATCAAAGACTGGGTGAGATTATTATAGATATTTGTAGCCGTCAGATCAAGATCCAACGGCTACGATTCAAAGTGGCCTCATATAAGCAATATAAGAGCGATCTCATTTAAACTTTTCCATATATATATATATACATATGGGAAAAGTTTAAATGAGATGGCTCTCATATTGCTTATATGAGGCCACTTTGAATCGTAGCCGTTGGATCTTGATCTGACGGCTATAAATATCTATAATGATCTCACCCACTCCTTGATGTGACACACTCACCTACCCACTAATTTGATATCTACCCTCCGATCGGAATCTAACGGCTATAAAGATTGGCCTCATGCTTCTTATATGAGAACGATCTCATGTAAACTCATCCCTATATATATATATATAAAACCGTAGGAACTGATTGAGTGATAATTAGAATAGTTTTGAAGACATTACAACATTGATGCAGCTTCTAAATGTCAGTCTTATCAAACTTTTACAGTCACTATCAGTCACATTAAACATATCAAATCCTGTAATTGCAACCAAACATTGATCTATTGTATAACGTGTTTGAAATTGCATTATTTTGGGTCTGAAAGATGGCTCATCGTCTCACATTAAACAAGCCAACGACCTCGCTTAGCTAAGAATATGCTGACATAATTATCACATCAATCACTTAACATGTGCTTGCCCATGTTTGAACTTAATTACATTATCTAACTATTTGATCTTAGTAACAAGGCTCTAAGTTGGAGCTAACTGAGTCGTAATCATCTGGTCACTAATGACCGGGGGGACGATTGAGCGCGTGCTAGCGCACCCACCATCTGTAAATGACAGTGCACAATTAGAGATTATACAATAGCGCATGTGCCATCGATCCCCATGATCAATGCCCTTAAACGCAGGGACCCTGGGGGCAATACTGCTCCTTCGGTAGGGGTGATGTTGTCATTTAATGGAGAAAGTAAATAAAAATGTTTTTAGTTGTTGGTTTATTAAACTGGAGATTATAGAAGTGGGTATGGTAGGGGCCGGGGCAAGTTAGTCTTTTAGGGCACATATAAGTGCTCCATGTAGAGTTGGACACTTACATCAGGTGTCTTTCAGACGTGAATCTGCTTTTGCCTCTGGCACAAATGCTTGGCATGGGGAATAAAGACACCAACCACACGCCAGAAGTGGTAACGGGTACCAAAGGGCGACCCGGGTCCTCGCCCGATCGTCATGCCTTTCCAGTTTCCACTTCGACACATACGTCATAAGGGTTGATCATAAGTTACCTTATCCTTTGGATCATCTGGTTCCTAAAATTGTTTCTTTGATTTAGGATTAGTTATGGGGGATAACTTTCCACAATCACCGAAAACGATGGCAAAAAGTTTCACGAGATTAGTTGCGTGTGATTTTGTGGTGGGAAAATTGTTACATGTTAATGGTACGTCTTTTCTCAGCGTGACAAACATGTATTAGTCAATTTTTCCACGTGTTACTCTAGTATTTGTATTTTGGCTCAACAACCATGATTTTTTTTTTTCACACTTCAAGCGAGAAATTTTACGCACCCGTACTTATGACGTTATGATGTGCATGAGCCATGTCTTATATAAAAATTTCCCTTTTATTTATGTGTATATATACACGCTTACACATATAATATATAGAGAGAGAAAGAGAGAATAATTTATATGAGATCGTTCTCATATATACGGGGCATGAGAATAGTCTTCTATGTAGTTGGATTCCAATCCAATGGCGGATATCAAATACGTGGGTAGGTAAGTGTGAACCATCATTTACCCTTGTAGCCATCGTATCAAGATTTAATGGCTACGCGTTGAACTGGTCGCATATAAGCCAAATGAGAGCGGATACTTCAGGTGGCTTAACAAGTGGTCAAAACATCTAGCCGCTAAAAGAGTTCATTCACAATTGCCTTTTAACATACCTAATCAATAAAGAAATCGAACGTCTATGGTAGAAGAATTCATTAGGGGACTATTATGTTATTTATATTTTTGATAATATGCTTGATGTTAGTTATGTTCAAATGATGATAAATGATAGGTATATAGTACTTATAAATTGAAGTGTTGCATGATGTATACTCATAAGTGATGGTACTGAATTAAATGCAGTATACCACAGTTAAGAAATTTGTTCTTTTGAAAGTAGGAGCAGAAAGTAAAGATCTTAGCCTGATCCAAAAAAATGATGAATATTTATCTTTGTTTTTAGTGATATATTAATAAGGTACCATAGTAAGTGATGGTGCTGAATTATGGTTGAGAAATTTGTTCTCTTGAAAGTGGGAGTAGGAAGTAAAGATCCTTGCCCAATCCACAAAAATGAGAAATGCTTATCTTTGTTTTTAGTGATATATTGATAAGGTATTGGACTAACATGTAGAACAATGTTACATAGGGAACCACATTTTCTTTGTTGTAAGAAACGATGTAATCCATACAGAGCTCCACGAGGCCCATGACAAGCTGCTCAAGGTGTTTTAAGCCATATTTCAATTAATTATCCATATCAGGCTCAACTCAAATCCAAACCAGTCTAGACCCATTGCGTTAAATGTAGTTGAGCACAACTAACATGTAGAACAATGTTACATAGGGAACCACATTTTCTTTGTTGTAAGAAACGATCTAATCCATACAGAGCTCCACGAGGCCCATGACAAGCTGCTCAAGGTGTTTTAAGCCATATTTCAATTAATTATCCATATCAGGCTCAACTCAAATCCAAACCAGTCTAGACCCATTGCTTTAAATGTAGTTGAGCATAACTGTTCGGTTCAAACAAGATTGTCGAAAAAAGAGCTGGTTTTAGCACAAAGATGGTAACCATTACTTTATAGCAAGATAAATATGGGATGTCCATTCAAAGAGAGCTCAGGTATACACAATTTAAGTGACTAAAAATACAAATAACGCATCCAACTTTTGCCCATTGCAGAGGGCCGATTTTCTCCTTATCAAATTACAGCACTCATCAGGTTTCTAGTAAACAATTACACTAAAAAAGTCAACCACTCATTACAAAATGCCAAAATGGAGAACAGCCAGGCAACTTCCCATAACTTGCACAGCCCTCAGAAGGCATATCCTGGCATGGAGAAATGAATGTTAGTGAGCTACGATCTTGAATTACATCCGCCTGCGCATCCGCCTGGGGTCTAACTCTAGGGCGTCAATCAAGTTAAGCCCAATATTGCTACTCCCTGTCCGCTTCCGGCTGAAGTTCCCAGCATCTTCATCAACAGTTGCAATTGTCTGTAAAAGCTCAGATACAAGAGATGGGCAAGCCACCTCTAGTTGCCCAAAGCCTTCAGACTGCATCACCAATGTCAAATAGCCACAATTAGCAAATCAAACGTAAGAAACAAGCAGCAAAAACTGTGTTCCCTCAAATTAGAATTTGCACCAGTGAGTAGAGGAGCACAAGAGTACATTCCCAAATCAATTATTTAATACATGCATTCTTAAAACTATATTAATGATTCACAACTATTTCCTTGTCCAATATCTCAAACTTCTTATAGTCAGTCAAGAAATCTACAAGAGACAACCAGGAAAATGAAGTGGCACATGCAATCAGTAAAAAAATGCAATTACTGCGGTGAAGGCATTAGTCAAAAAAGGAAAAACCAAAAAACACTCCACAAAACCAAAGACGATGCACTGATATGCATTCAGCTTCATGTCAACCAAGAGTGAACACAGCATAGCCAAGCGGTAGAAGAGGAAAAGAATAATTCAGGCCAGTGTATGTAATCTTGAAATTAATGATTCATTATAAACTGTCAGATTTTTGCACAGAAAGTAAAACATGGCAAAATAATAAATCTTTGCACTCCGCATGCAAGATCACAATTATTCCTAGAAAAATTAATCACCGAAAATGTAGCTTTCAAACTATAACAGTCGAATGTGCCAATGAATGGAATCAGGCATTTTCGTCAAGAGATTCCTTCACAATTCGCAAGTTTAGACCCCTTTGCACTCCCCTCCACACCTCAGTGCACTTTTTAAATTCTCCTGACTGGTTTTCCAAAATGGGACACTTAATATGGATGGAGGGAATCCTTACACAAACAAATCTAGTATCATCACTAGACCTTCAGTAAACAGCACCATATTTGTGTTTACAGATTATCATAGAAGCTTTATTGCCTCCATTGACGGCAAAGCAGATGATATCGTAATACACAGATCGAAAAGCTCATATCATAGATCAGAGCAAGCCCTACTATTCATAAAAGATACTAAGAAGGAAAAGAAAAAACAAACTGCCCAAGGGCTACTTTAAAACTCAAAAGAGGCATTAACTATTTACTTAAGTGTACAAAAAGAATATTTCATTTCAAATTTAATTTATCATCCTTCAAAGCATTCATCAGCTTTTTCTCACCTGTATATAGAAATTGAAGTTTATTATCAACTAATTTTTTTAATAAAATCTAATAATTGAATAAATCAACAAAAAAATTTATACATCTAATATGCATTTCTGCAGACGACAAATCATCAACACTTTACTCCACATGATCCACTTGTGATTGCTCTCTTTGATTTGCATGAGAATTATCTCCCTGTATTGTAAGTTCCTTGAATATTTGGAGTAATGAAGAAAGAATTTCCAACAGAGAGATTAAAGTTTGTAGACAAGTACTCATATAATGACCTATTTATTGACAATTTTTACACTTCTTCTCTCCTGAATTTTTTGGGCAGCCATTAGTTTTAATCTTAAATGGATTTCTTATTGTGACTGTTGGCACGTATGGTTTTCAGTTGATACTTGCTTCTGGTAGACTTGGAACTGTGTCTTCCATTTGAATGATAGATGATGCTCTCATATTTCCTAGTTTAAGGAAGAACCTTTTAAGTGTAGCATGACAAGATTCCATTGATCTAAAGAAGTAAACTCTAAATCTCTAATCTTATATAAGATATCATGCATGCAATATACTCTATATGGCGTGACTATGAGTGTGCTAATTGATAAATCATTGTCATTCATGGTTGCTAAAACTAAATACTCAGCTATTCTCCAACGGAACAAGATATATTTTTCTAAAATATCTTGTACATTGTTTTGGAAAGAAACCTGAAGTATGTGTCTACACAAAATGCCTTATGACGCAAATATTTTATGGCTACAATTTGCACAAGTTTCAGACTTATTTTGGAATGTCACAATGTGAGATCTTCCTTCTACATCCTTCTTTACCATATATATAGAAGTTTCACATTCACATTGAATTTTACTACACATGTAAGTTAATCATTGCTTGAACTATTCTTGAAATAAGCAAAATAAATTCCTTCTGTAAAATTTGCTTGCTTGTTCCTCAAATTGGTGGCCTAAAATTAATGTTGGCTTGGTATACATTGACTTATGGTCTCGTTGAGATACAACAACATTATTATATGGTTGGACGAACTCACTTGATGGAGTTTGTAGACTCACAAATCTATTAAAAATGCGTTAATGCTTTCACTTATTTGACTTGAAGTCATCACAGCAAAGAAATATTCTTTAAGGTAGTCTTGAATCCAATTATGACAATTATCGTACATGATTTGGAACTAATTGTCACATGGAATAATCACCGCTGTCAGATCTTGATATGATGCCTCAAGGTTACTCGGGTTCATGCAAGCTATACAAGAACAATCTCATTTAAATTTTTCCCAATATATATATATATATATATATATATATATATATATATATATATATATATATATATATATATATAGGGGAATGATATAGTGAGCCACAGGTTTTGGTGAGCCAGATGAGCCACGTCAATCGTGGCCATCGATCTGTAATCTTACGGAGCAGAAGTTGGCGCTCTCCCAACCAATCAGGTTTTAACTTAAATTTTTTCTAAATTCCCCATAATACCCTTATCTTCCTCCCCCTTTGCCTTCCTCCCTTTCTCCAAAACAAACTCACCAAAGCACAGACCCCCGAACCCGAGCTCCTCGGTTGCTCCTCCCAGCCCATCCAGCTCCCTCTCTCCTCCCGTTGTGCAGCCTCTCGCCTTTTACCACCTCCGATTTTGCCATCGCCGTCACTTGGGGGCAGTCGCCACCGTCCAAAACTCACTCCAGGGTCCCGATGGTCCGCTCCGCCGCCTCGTCCCTCTTCCCCTCTCTCCTCTCTCGTTGGTCCACTGCCACCACCTCCTTCGCCACCTCCCATCCCCCGAACGAATCCATCGTCCAAGTCTCCATCCAAATGACCAACCACCTTGACTCTGAGGAAATAGCCAGCCACCTCTCGTTCTGTAGATCAGTCGTCTCCGGAATTGTAAAGGTTCGACCTTTCTTCAGTTTGTAACTTTTTTTGCATTCTTGAATGTTAAACACAGAAGAGAAGGGAATTGCGAACTTCAACTATTCGACAAAATGCCGTAGAGAAAGCTAAACACAGAAGAGAAGGGAGGAGAATTAGCGGGAGCTGAACATGGAGACCCACGAGAGAGAGAGAGACGGGAGGTGGTGTGGGGGCTATGCAGGAGCATCAGCTGTTTCATCCGTTGTACAGTCAACTTGGCATTTTGATTACAAGGAAGCTTGTGATATACATGGGAGTGAAACGGAGATTGCTAATGGTGCTAGTGCACACTGTCTTACAGAAACTTTTTGCGATTGATTTTGTATACAACCTTTAGAAGATGGTACAAATTTAGAGTTCACAGAATGTGTCAAGAAAATTTTTGTTATCGACACCAACCTATACCAAAAAGAAAATTTTTGTAGTAGTCTTGTTCATATGCTTTGAAAAATAGTGTTGTGCTTATCAGAAAAGATTGCAGCCAGCTTTTTGCATCACTGATTTTCTTTAACATATTTCAGTAAAGCATTTCATTAAACATATTTCAAGAGCTGACTCTTTAGCTCAAAGGCAGAGCACTTGGGACTTGTATTTCCCAAGAAGATGGTGGTTCAAATCCACCGAGAGTTTTGTAAAAAAATATATCAGAACAGCTAGTATTCTAAACTAATAATTCCCCTTGCTACCTGCTTGCATTCTCTCCATAGCGTTCACCAACATTATAATTGTTTACTTGTTTTTAATACCAAAAAGAAAATTGTTTATTTGTTTATTTGGCCAAGTGAAATCTCTCGTGAAATTCAGAAAGAGTTGAGAGACAAAGTGATTGAGAGATCGAGTTTGTTTGAGAGATCAAGTGTATGCTATTTTAATTTTGTTTAGCTAACCATAATGATTCAGCATATAGTGGTAGAACAAAGAATGCAGGATCGGATCTCCATCATCTTGAGCTAGTAACCAATGTGACAACCGCCACAGGACAGAAAAAACAAGCCAACAGTGAGAATCTCTGGCTCGGATACTACCCATTGGGTAATGATACACAACAAGGTGGGCAACAGAATTCTTGATTTCACATGGGGTAAAGACAATCAACAGGTTTGTACAAAGAAATAGATAACAAGGTGACAGAATACTGCGAAAGATATCACTCCATTCTACATTAAGCATTGTCTTAAGATTTTTCATCAAAAGTCGTAAGTCTATTGTTTTTAATATTTGATGTCAATTCACTCCATTCTACTTTATGATAAAATAATCAAATTCGTTTGGTCTCTGTTTTGGCCTAAATATGAGTATTTACATTGGCTTCTTTAAAATAATTTGGGAAAGAAGAAGATGCACCAAACCTTGACAACATTAGTAATTTCTGCTTGTGACATGAGTATAGATAAAGAAAAAAAATCCAATCAAACGTTTAAGCAGGAAAACTTGGATGTGTACATGTATACCAAGTAGATATAATGTGTTTTTGGTTTAAGCAGGCAAACTTGGATGTATCAATGGACCTTATGTCATCAGACGTTTGCATTGCTACATCCGCAGCTCCGACATATCTTCCTTCACATTACTTTGTGACTAGATCTGTCAAAGGGAAGGTGAAATGCTTCAATCTTGTCGATGGCGGAGTAAAAGCAAATAATCCGGTACCTAAAAATCTTGACCTTTTCTAGCAAGAAAATTGTTTATCTGTTTTAAAACCACATGGCCATGTTATGTAGTGGTGTATTGATTTTCCTTTCTCACCTGCACGAAGTCATTGGAATTTTGCAACAGTTCATGTTATAACATCTGCAGTTAGCTCTATCGAAATCACACAAACTTTGATATAGCCTATTATTGGGACCTTGGTGGATTTGAACCACCTCCTCTTAAGAAATTGAGCATCCTCTATTTCTCAAGCGCTCTTCCCCTTGAGCTAAAGATCCAACAATAAAAAATTTGCCCCATGTAAATCTAATCTCGAACAAGCACTTTTATTGCAATCGAAAGATGCACAAAACTATTGCCAAGTTAAAAATAGATACCTCTCAAACTTTGAATGGATTGGACTACATTCTGAAGTTATGATTATATTTAACCGTGTCACACGATCTTCATCCAATGGTTTAATTGCATTAAGGATATCTTTAACTGTGAACTCTAGGACCACATAAGCATAACCATGCCCATTAAAATCCTACATAGGGAAGCAAAGATAAGTTAACAATCACAAATGAAGCTATAATCACCTTGAAGAAATATGCACATGACTTGCTCAAATTTACCAATACATGAAACAGGAGAACTCAAGAGCTTTCTGAGTTAGTGTATTTAACTTTCTCTACGACATTTTGTCGAACAGTCAAAGTTTGCAATTCCCTTCTCTTTTGTGTTTAACATTCAAGAATACAAAAAAGTTACAGATTGAAGAAAGGTCGTACCTTTGCAATTCTGAAGACGACAAATCTACAGATCGAGAGGTGGCTGGTTGTTTCATTAGAGTTGAGGTGGTTGGTCGTTGGACAGAGACCTGGACGATGGATTCAACTGGGGGATGGGAGACGGTGAGGGAGGTGGAGGGGAAGAGGAGTCTGGTGGGGGTGGACCAGCGAGAGAGGAGAGAGGGGAAGAGGGATGAGGCGATGGAGCGGACCATCGAGATCCCGGAGTGAGTTTTGGACGGTGGCAGTTATCCCCCAGTGATGGCGATGGAAAAATCGGAGGTGGTAGAAGGCGAGAGGCTGCACAGAGGGAGGAGAGAGGGAGCTGGATGGGCTGGGAGGAGCTCGAGTTCGGGGGTCTGTGCTCTGGTGAGTTTGTTTTGGAGAAAGGGAGGAAGGCAAAGGGGGAGGAAGACAAGGGTATTATGGGGAATTTAGAAAAAATTTAAGTTAAAACCTGATTGGTTGGGAGAGCGCCAACTTCTGCTCCATAAGATTACAGATCGATGGCCACGATTGACGTGGCTCATCTGGCTCACCAAAACCTGTGGCTCACTATATCATTCCCCTATATATATAAGCAATATGAGAGCGATCTCATTTAAACTTTTTCCTATATATATATATATATATATATGTGTGTATAAAATCCCTCACGACTAACCCCCGTTATGGACAGTTGCTCTAAATGAGTCATATGCATTGGCAAGAGAAGAAAGAAGTAAAAGAATAATGTTAGAGTGTGCTTATACATAGGACTGCTAAACGAGCCGGGCTCGGGCGGCCCGCAATCATTCATCAATAGCCTGAGCCCACTAAATATTAATGGTTACAGCCCGTAAAGATAAAATCAGTTACGGGCTATTTATTGAGCGGTTATTGGGCTTGGGCTTCTTCAAGTTTTATCTTATATCCAGTACTTCGTCAACACGAACGGACAGCATAGACGAAGCTTATCTTCTTTAAGTTTTATCTTGAAGTCGCCTTAATGTGCTCGAGTGCTTCGTTAGCACGAACGTCGGGCTCGCCTCTGGCCTGTACTCCGGCACCAGTCTCCCGGACTTGTACCTTACCCCGCACACGTTACACAGCGACTTGGGCCCCATTGTCCCCGTCCTCCACTGTGGAGTCTTCTCCGTCGCACAATGCGTGCACCTCTGACCCCCCACCTCCCCCGCCCTCGACGAAGAAGACGATGATGCTACTGAGTTGGAACTGGAGCCACAGACAACTTCCTTTCTCCTCGGCTTCCTCGTTTCCTCTGGGACTGTGGTTCGCGGAGATGGCTAGTGGAGAGGGGCCCAGCTGATTCCCAATGGCGCTGCCGCTTTGGAGAGTCATCGGGAATCAGATCTCCAGTCTGGTCCCTCTGGATGGAGTGCATGAGCCCGCGCATGGCGAACACCGGGTCGTTCCGTGAGTAGCCGAGCTGGGCAAAGCCGTCTCTGCCGTCTCCCTCGCCGGTGTAGGAGGTGGAGGCGCCACGGAGGAGTTCGAGCACGAAGAAGCCGTTGAGGACCATGCACTTGACGAACTGGTTGGAGGAGAGGTGAAGGGAGCCCTCATAGCAGGACCGTGCATGGTCCTCGAGCCGGCATACATGCAGCGTCGATGTAAGGGCGGACATCGTGCCTGGCACGGTCGAGGGCCCAGTGGAGGGCGCGCAACTTGTGGGGGTCCATCTCACTGAGGTGGCGGTGGTATGGGCCGAGAGAGACGACATGCGGGGCGAAGGCTGCTAAGGCGTCTGGTGGCAAGGACGATGCCTCTAGCCGCCGCTGCCGACGTAGCCGATGGGACCTGCCGTCGGAGTCTGGGGACGGGGATGCGTCGTCCAGGGGAGGAAGCGGAAGTTGTGGTGGGCGGATGATGAGCCGGCGAGGATGGTGATTTAGCTGCCGGATTTTATGAAGGATTTCACTGGGGGGGATGGAGCTGGACCCAGAGGTGCAGTCGCTCAATATACGCTTGCTTGAGATCAGCCGCATGCTTCCTCTCGTTGATCGCCCGGAGGGTCCGCGTTCGCCATCGCCCGAGCCTATCTATGACAACATGGGTATACGTATTAACACCAGAGAGTATCGGGCCAGGGAGAAGCTCAATCGGGAGTGCAACAGATTATCTCGGAGCTCATCAAGCGCAACCCGGCCTTCAAGCCGCCTGCCGACTACCGCCCGTCGAAGCTCCAGAAGAAGCTCTACATACCGATGAAGGAGTATCCTAGATACAATTTCATCGGGCTTATCATTGGGTCGAGAGGCAATACGCAGAAGCGAATGGAGAAGGAGACGGGTGCCAAGATTGTCATTCGGGGGAAGGGATCGGTTAAGGAGGGCAGGCTGCAGCAAAAGCAAAATCTGAAGCCGGACCCAGCGGAGAACGAGGATTTGCACGTTCTGGTTGAGGCGGAGACGCAAGAGGCCCTCGACGCGGCAGCGAGATGGTGGAGAAGCTGCTTCAGTCGGTGGATGAGGTTCTCAATGAGCACAAGCGTCTCCGATCGGGGGGAGGCTTTCGCTTCCACGGGCTATTATTGGCCCGTGTGGTAGAGCCCGAGATCGGCTCACTTTGGTGAGCCCGTTAATAGCCCAACCATTTGTGGTTAAATGGGCTCGGGCTGGGCTGGTTCAACGAGCCCTGAGCTCGTTTACCAGTCCTACTTATACAGCACGCCTATAACACACTGACTAAAAGTCGTACGATCATGTAGGCCCCATATAATATGACAGTTAACATCTACTGCACTTTGGGCATATTTTTTAAAAATATTTTGTTCTCTTTTTAAATTGTTCTACCTCTACCAATCTAATCTATGGTCTGGCTGGGAAAGACCCACACAGATTTCTCAATACTCAGATAGAATATGACACTATGATGTTATTTATGAAATAATTACTTTTCCAAGAAAAAATAAAAAACAAATGATGTTAATTAAACAAGATTTTCACAATAAATGGTGACCCCATGGAAAATCGTCTCGTCGATATATCGGCATCGCCAGACCGATACATCGATACCAATAAGTATCATTTTTTCAAAAATTTCCAAATATCGCCTAAATATCGGTTTCGGACCGATATATCGGTATTTTTTGAATTAAAAATTATTTTTTTAAAAAAAAATTTCAAATTTTTTTTTGAAAAAAAAACCTTTCATGTTTGTTTTCTATCTTAATATACATATTTTGAAATTTATTCTTTGTTTAAATTAGTATAACTCATTTTAAAAGTTAGATTGTGAAAATATACGTACGGTAAAAACTAATTTTTGACTACCGATATTTTTTTACACAATATCTCCGATATATCTCCGATATTTCGTCTCTTTGGCCGACCGATATTTTACCGATATCCGATACTGACATTCCATGAATGACCCATGCTTGGATACCACATGGGGCCCCTTTTTCGGATACCGAATGGGTGCTGAATGGAAAATTCAGCTGAATGTGCCATTCGGCTGAATTACTGATTGTCCTCATGAGTCCATTAATTGATTTCGCCCCTATTCAGTCCAATGGCTTCCTTTTTCCATTTTGTATCCAAAAGAAACATTCTGCCTGCATTCAATAGAATAAGTCACATTCCCTCCATTCGGCTTTGGCTCCCCTCTGAGTTTTAAGGAAAATAACCCTTTCGCATTAACTCTCATCTGGAGGACATTTGGCTCCTAAAGTGAGAAAATGCTTAAGAGCATGTTGGCTTCGAATAAAACACTAAAGCCAATACCTTTAGGGCTTAAGGTGGGGGTGCTGAACAGCCCCTAACACTGATGGATCACTTTTCCACCCCTCATCCCCTTTTCCCTTGGAGAATTGTAGCCATCAAAATATCTAGTGCCTAATTGAGGAAAAAGATTGGCAGGATATTTGAAGGGAAGACACTTATGTTTACTTTTGCCATGGGGAGAAAACCTAAACGTCATCCTCTTCCCATGTTAGATGTCTGGACAAGAAAACCTAAACGAACTAAGTTTTGTCTCAATGAGAAAACCAAATGAACCATTTTTAGTTTAGTTTGGCTTTCTGATCCAGGCAACTAATGTGGGATGAAAGGAGTAGATCATCACATCAAGCTCACTCCCTAGTGGCTATCTATATTACTGATAACTCCCCTAACTCACTTTAATAGTCCTAGTTACTAAAATCACTCTAATACTCAGATTGGTCTTTCATCGATCGAGGACCATTTTCTTTTCTAATTTTACGTAGAATCTACATAAAACAAAAAAACAAAACAATAGAAAATAAATTGATTTAGCTATGCTGGAGTTTCATATAGAAGAGCTATTTTTGGCATAGTGAATTGTAGTAGACAAGTAATAAATAATTAACTTATATAAACAATAAATAGTTCAAATCATCCCCTCTTCAAATAGTTTCGTCAGAAAGGGCATCTAGCGTAAAAACTTGCCACTATGTTTCTTTTTATGGATTTTATACTATTTTGATTCTAATAATAGTCAAACGCGGTGTATAATCTATGCCACTGACCCCGAATAGTTGGGGTGGATGATGATGATATAAACAATAAATAAGGAAGAGAACCGGAGACTTCCAACAATCAGTAATGATATTCAAAAACCACCTTTCGACATGAAATACAACCTGAAAACTTTGATCTTATCTGGAAACTTTGCTATGAAATATGGGTTGTATACACGTTTTATACATGTATAATTTATTTTTTCCTCCAGCCATTTTAATGCCATATTAAACGTGTTTTTTAATACTATGCATCTTTTTCCATATAATACACAGTTTGTCCATGTTAAACGCGAACTATACCATTTTTTTCATTCTTCCTCCCATACATGCCAATCGCCATGACTCTGGCTACATATCGGATACAACCCATACATGCCAATAGACGTGACGCTCGCTACATACCGGATACCAATCAACGTGATGCTCGCTACATACCGGATACAACATACCGATTAATCATGGAGGCTTTTGATGAGACATAAGAAGCAAGCAAAATTAAAGAAAGGAGGCCAGGAGTTTCCAGTTTTTTTACTTTTTTTTTTAGTTTAGCATTTAATTATTTTTAGCCAATTTTTTTATTATTTTGATACTTTTTACATATTTCCGCGTATTTGTTTTGTTTTTCACGTTGTCGTACTGTTGTTGCACCCTAAGTGACAAATTACGGGTACGGCAATAAAACGGCAAGGTAAGCGTACGGAACAAAATGGTATAAAACGGAATATACGGAAAAATAACGTAAAAAAATTGGAAAATAATAAAAATAAAAAATTAATATATTAGGTATAAATATTAAAGAATAACATATTGCAAAGTTGCGCATTTAAAAAAGGAGTTGCACTTTAAATAAAAAATGTGTTTTACGTGTTTAAACGCGTTTATCGGGATAAAACGCGTTTATTTAAGGAAAAACACGTTTTCCCGTTTTAAATATGGAGTTTTACGGCTAAGTGGTTGAAATGCATAAAACGCATTTTATACGCGTTTTAAACGCGTTTCTGGTCACATAGGTTGCACCTATAACTTTTCCCCTTTATGGAAGGATGTCATTTTCCATTCACAAACCTTACCTTATAAAAATGCAGAATCCTTTTACTGTCTTATCGAAATTCGCTGTTAAAATGTGCAAATGCTCCAGTATTAATGACATCGAGGGCCAAATATGTGTTTTCGACAAATGCATCTTTTGCTACTCAGACATGCATCCTAGTCAACGTCTCCATGTCCAAATTCATTCTTGTTGGTTTTTGCCTTGGCTTCCTCTCTTCACTGTTTTTGGTCTCCACTATATCGTTTTCTGTGCAGCTAATGCGAGCCACAATCATGTCTTGCTCATTTCATCTTTTCCTGTTGTCACGCTTCGTACCAATGGCGATCTTCATGTTCTCTGGTCGAGTGTCTGCGGACCCATGAGCTAATCTCCTCATCACGGGCTGCAGCCCGTACAATGCCACCGACAACCACAGCTTCTTGACGGACTTCAATACCACTTTTAGTTATCTCTGGGCCAACCTCTACTCCTCCTCCTCCTCCCCCTCCTCCACCAGCTTTGTCATTGTGCATGCCCCCCTTCACGCCCTCTTCCAGTGCCGGAACTATCTTTCTACGGCGGACTGTAGCGCCTGCTTCAACATTGCCGTATCTCAAATATTTGGGAAATGCCTTGTAGCCAACGGCGCTCGAATCATCTATGATGGTTGCTTCCTTGGACCAAGTCTGTCAAGGAGGCGCGCGGGCTGCTGACTGACTTAGTGGCGGTCACGCCGAAAATTGACAGGTATACTTTGCAACGGCGCAGAGAGGAATATGCGGTGGCCCAGTGCACAGTGACAACAAACGCGGCCGGATGTCGCCAATGCCTGACCGTCGCATACCAAAACATCGACCTGTGTTTGGCCTGGTGCCAAGATGGTCGGGCGGTGGATGCCGGCTGCTTCCTCCGCTACTCGGAAGAGGCCTTCTTCAAGGACAACCAAACCACTAACCTTCATGCCTACCTACATTCAGGTAACACAAAGTTCAAGCAAAAAATGTATGCACGTGACCCCCGGACAGTCGGCTGAACATGCCTGACCTGATTGGTCGGGTCCTCACCAGGCCATGAAAACCTGTTCAGCAGCCTGTCCAGGCGGTAGCTGTATAAGAGAACTCAAGTATTCATGTATTAACATGACAAAGATTGCTTTGTTTGATGGTGTTATGAGACGACTTTATTGGTATGCCACTTCATTTTGAAAAAACTTACGGTGATAATAATTTCCGACGGAGGGAGTACATGCTTATGTTGAAGTGCACCTGTTTAAGGGTATTCAAGAGAATTTATTCATATCAAGGAGAAATTACAACATGCTTCACAAAGATTATTCGCATACTAGCCCTCGACCCACGTGTCATACAGTGATCCATGCTCACTATATTTTGGTGGGCTACATCCCACCTATTAATTTCTCCTTAGAAATTTTGTTTTCCATTTCATAGCCCAACATGTCATGAGATAAGTTGTAACACTACAACAAATTTGGCTTTTAACGGCGGATTTTTTTTTGACAGAAAATAATCCGTTGATAATATCTATCATTTGCAATAGAAATAAATCTGTCGTAAAAGAAAGAACATTAATGACAGATTATTTTTGCCGGACCTGAATCCGTCGGTATTGAGATTTATTACGGCTAATATTAGCGGCGAAAATCTTTCCGCTGGTATAAAGTTGCTTCTTTCGACATATTTGTGCGGCAGAAACAATTCTGTTGAAATTTTTTTTCTCCGTTTCGCCCCATCGGATTAGAACTCCGACTTTAGTCATAACCCTCCCCCGTCCCCAAGCCGCCCGTCCATCCTTCTCCTTCCCCAGTGCCCTAGCCCCCCCGCCCATCCCTTCTCCGCCAGCCCTTCTCTGACGTGATTTTCTTTTCTGGCGTACTCTATAGTCTCTGGCAGCTCCGACGACAATGACGCTCCTCCTTAGGTATGCTCCCACCCCCAATTTCTTTTTTTTCTTGGCGGAGGGTTGTGGATGGAGAGGAGCAGCACGTACCACCTGCGAGAGCATCTTCCTGGTGGTGGGCTTTGCCGCCATCTTCGGCTCCCTCGCCTGATTCGTCGGACCCAGGCTCTCACTCAGCCACGGCCAGGCGTGGTCGTGGCCATCCGAGGCCAGGCCAGTCCGTGGCCTTGCCTTGCTTATTGGGTTATCACAGTCTCGCGTGGAAGGTTCACACTCAAGAAAGGAGTTGTTACGGTTTGTCGACTATAGTTAAAATGTCCCTATATTTGAAAGAGGCTAATTTAAGTTTGTCACTACATGTCTGGTTCATTAATAACTGCTTTGTGGGTGATTTGTGAAAAATACAAAAGTCTATCCACACCACTAAAAGATAGTTGAATAACCAATCAGCAATATAGCAGTTCAAACCTAGCTTCTTGTTTTTCCTCCTTAATATTTGTATCCTTTATGGTGAAAATTTTCTTGTTCCATGGCTTGATTGATTGAATTTAGTTGTTCAGAAATTTGCAGAGGATATTGAAATAAAAAAATGGTTCATTATGCAAATGCCTGATCTGCCTATTCTAATCATTTCAAATGGACAGGCAGCTTGGTGCTGAAGGAGATAATTATCTGTCTCGTTATATAAAGCAGTTCCTAGAGTTAGGAACTCAAAAACCTTCAGTGCCTTCAAAAACTGAGAAAAGGTCACCACTGAAGGTAGAGTTGTAGTGTTAACAATCAAATTATTGTTATTTGTTCTTCTATAGATCAACATACTGCTGTGAACAATTTGTTGAATGTCATTGGAAGGAGATAACAGATGAGTTCTTCCATTATAGGCATTTGACACAGTCAACTGTGGGATGAATATTCTGCTTTTGAGCATTGGGCAAAGATTGAGGTATGAAGCAAAGGAAGGGCGTCCTGTCCTTCAAGAACCGTACCATCACATTATATGTGTGGTAAAAATTAGATCTTATATGTCTGATCTTTCCCCTTATACATGACTATGTGAAAATTTATATTTGTTCAACATCTACATGGAAGGCTTATGGACGACCCACATTGCTGTGATCCAAGTCAGTTCCTCTGCTTCTCTATCCATTGAGTTTCAGTTGACAAAAGTATTGGATTTTTTTACAAATTGGAGTGATATTGAGTGTTATGTTCTAATGCCTTGTGACTAAATGTCACAATTTCTCAGTTTTGGCAATTATTGATGCATAAAATTTGATTTTTTTACTCAGCTATGTGGATACCGAAGAGCACTCTGTGTTTTGGTGTGGATATCAATTTGAGAAGAAAAATGGTGATAATGGGGGAGCAAAGATCGTTGGCCAACACCCCAACATGGACAGTTGCTTCTAAGACTCTCTTGCAGAGGAAGTTAAGCCCGTTGTCCGGCCATGAGAGATGCTTCCAAGTCTCTCTTTGTTCTTCTTCTTGTTGTGTTTGTAGCTGAGCTTTTTGTTGGAGGAGAGGTGCAGTAAAGGTTCTGCCTTTGTGTTTTTTTTATGGCGATGGAGTTTTCAATGAAAGAGGTGTTGAGGAGTCTCTGCCAGGGGAGAGGAGGATGATCCTACGTTGTATTTTGGAAAATGGGCTGCAATAACCCGACGTAAGTTTTGCATAAAGATGCCATCACCATTACTAGTCAGGCCTCTGTCTTTCTTTGTGTTTCTCTCTAAGACTCTTTTCTGTGCAGTTGTTAGTGGATTCTTGATAATCTTGCTTTAGCTCTCATTTGAGATGGTTTTCTCGGCTCTTGACTTCTGGCAAGGTCACGGTCCGTCTGAAATTGCTACTGTTTGTTGATTTTCCCAGTAATTATACTATTGTCGCATAATGTAGTTTATTGTAAGGCAGTTTTTTCTTGTTCTAATTTGCATCTGCCCTCTATTACCTGAGAAATGTGGGTGTTGTTGTTCTGCTTGAGCTTAATGTTAAGACCATTTTTCTCTGTCATGGATTTCACTTTTTAAAAACTTTTTGTTGGACAGTGTGAAGGCTATTATGAACCTGGTCCACTCAATATGTCTAGAACTGGAAGCACTAAGGTGCTTCAAACGGAATGGGACACACTTTGGCATGCTTCTGTATATCAGTTTTCTCAAAACAGGGATCAGGTTGAAAATTGGATGGAAATTCTTGTGTTCAAGTTAATGGTTAACCAAGTCCATGTTGTTGGAGAAGGGTATGCGACTCTTCCACTAGTATCTTTCTTCGCCTGCTACTTGTCTCTCTTTGCATGAAACTTAATGGTTGGTTTTTCCCATTTCTAAGTGAAATGTTCTCAGCATCATTATGTCACATGATTGATTTTAAAATTATTCATTTATTGTGTGGCATGTAAAAGTAGACAATGCATTAGGAATAGTATCTTATATAAATCAGTACACCTATAGTTAGTGATTTCAGAAGTCTAAAGTTTTGTTGCTTGTTGTAGGCATACGAGGTCATCATCATGCCAGTAATACACAGGTGTGCAAGCTTCATTATCTTTCAGTTTGACCTTTTCTTTTTATATGAACTTAGAGTTTTACATATAGGTGATTTTGATAGGATAAGATCACCAGGCGGACTAACTATGCAATATGCACTAGTTCATTCTACCATAGCTTCCAGTCTTCCCTGATACAATAGGAGACATGGAAATGCACTAATTTAGTTACTACATATTATAAGTTACAAATGGGTCAAATCGTAGTCACCACAACTGTTAGAAAGTCCAGAATTGAGCTTTCTAATTTTCACATCATAGTTGATATGAAAATTACGTGAATATTGTTGTCCAGAATTGAGCTGTTAAGAACACTTTTCATCTAATGGTCTGTTGAAGATATGATATGGCACAAGAATTTTTAGTAGGATTATTTTATCTTTTTAGAGAGAAGGGGGTGAATCATTTCTTCTTTACAAATTTCTTTGAATTTGCTAGGAATAAGTTGATCACAGAACACACACGAAACAACTGCTCGTGGAGAGAGAACTAGCTTGCTTCCTCACGAGCAAAATGGTTTGCTGTCTCAGGTTTCAACTCCCAGTGGAAGAAAAAATGTCATCACAGCTGTTGGTGAAATGTACCTATTCAGCAAGCATTTATGAATAAATGGTTGTTTATGTGTACAATGTGGTATTAATTATATGAATAATATACGAGAATATCTTTTGCATTTATGAATAATACCTGTTATTCATATTTAGCACAGCAGCATAAATCTGCTATTTTTTTTTAATTTTTTTGAACTCTATACCGACAGATAAAATCTGTCACAAATGAACTCAAACCGTCGCAATTGGTATCTACGGAGTCTAGTGTCTGTCTTTAAAACTGTCGCTAAACATTTATAGCAACGGCAGAAACCGTCGCTACAATACACTTGCGACAGAAATAAATCCGTCGGAAAAACTGTTGATAAAGATATTAGCAACATTGCCCTTTTTCCGTCGAAATGTCATTAGCGGCGCCACTTATAACGACCGACTAGCGGCGTAAAAACTCAGTCGCTATAAATTTGTAGCGACAGTTTAAGGAATTTTAGCGGCAGTTTTTGCTGTCGATAAAGGCTATTTTTGTTGTAGTGTAGTAATTAAAAGATGAGTAGTCCAGTACACGATAGATGCACATGCACGTCTCTGTAGATATCTTGTTGGGTTTTTGTGGTGGTATGATGGGCCTAAATGTGTTAAATGAAATATTGTTTGGGTAGATAGACCCAAATTAATTAGTGGTGTGAGCCCACTAATAAGGAGAGATTTATTTAATCCCACATAGGAAACACACATGAGTGTGCTAGAATATATATGTGGAAAAAATCTTCCTCTTTGTATATCTTATAGTTGTAGAGACTCTCCCAATTGATGATGTACATATTCGTTGGTGTAGCTAAAAGTACACACACGCACGCGGACGCGTGGCATGGGCGCATTGTGGCGCACTTAGCACTTACATCTCGCATCCTGAGCCTTTGATTTTTTATTAAACGGTTAATTATTTTGTGGAGATTAGAAGTCGATCGATCGTATCTACTGTAATTTCACAAAACTGAGACCACGATTGATCAGTTTTGTCGCGATCGATCATATCTACCATAGAATATCGCCAAAATACCTGAGGCGCCCCGGCGGTTACAGTCGGGATTTTGCCATTTTTCTTCTAAAAGTTGTGTCCTTTCTTTACAAAATGACCCCAATTGAGTCCTTCTATAAAGTATGAATGGAAAAAACACAAAAATAATAGAGAGAACACAATTTGTTCTTGTTTTTCTCTCATCTTCTTGATCGGTGATCCTTCTTCTAAAAAGGCAACAATATGTTTTCTCTAAGTTCGAATTTGACGAGTTGAAGTGTAGTGCTTGTCAAACTGGTCCGTTATATCTTAGGAATAGATTGTCAGAGAAAGCCCGTGCACGAGAGGGTGGCAATATCTATTTCAAAGTCAGCAGTGTATAATCGCTGTGCCTCGGACGAATGGATTTCAATATGCTATTTCAGGTTCTATTTGAGTACAATTCAACATGGACAGGTAAAGTACAATCCCTATTGAGTACTATATTTTCAACATATCCAGCATGTGAAAATACGCTGACAGTGGAAATCCACGGACCATGTAAAGGCGTAGGCTGGCTAAAACCTGGGGTTGTGAACCACTCAGCCAGAGCTAAATTATTGCAAGTAGCAAAAAAGAAAAAAAAACAGAGAGCTTCTTTTCTTGTTTAGATCCTAATTCAATTTTCGGAGAGTTGAGATACATTATGTCTTTTCATGATGACTGGCTTAAGCATTTCATTTGTATAAGTGATCACTAAAAACACGTCATTGGATTATAATCGTAGCAAAATAAATTTTGCAGGTGATTCAGTAGGAAAGAGGGCCATCATAGGGGGGTTGTGGGTGCAGCTGCATTGCTTTTGCTCCTTACCTTCCTTTCTGCATTCTTCAAGCATGCTAAACAGCAATCAGCCACACACAAAAGGTTGTTTCATGATCAATATCAGTATTGCGTGGATTAAGAAACAACCTACAGCCTCATCTAGCCTTAGCAACTAATTTAGCCAAACATATTAATAAAAACATAGGCAAACATAATAATTAAACTCATCTAAATTAAAATGAATAATAATTTAACTTACAGGTACTCTCAGTTTAAATGAAAAATAATGGTGCTGCCTTTGCTCTCGATCGAGTGCTCCCAATAGAGTTCGTTACAGACTTTTCTTCAAAGTGAGACAACCAAATCGAATGAAAATTGCAACAGAAAACTAGAAATTGTAAACTGAAAAATGAAGAAAAAGTGGTCCATCTCCTCTGCTCGGCTGGCTTGACTGGCTGGTTTTCTGCATCTGTTCCTCTGTTTTTATAGACCGCCAAAGAGAGTCCTTTTCCACAAGATTCTTCCTTCCTAGCCAAACATGATTCTACAGTCCAAATTGAACACACGGCCAGCCTTTGTGTCTGCTATAACCTCACCCATGGCCATCGTCGTTCCACCTCAGCCATTGGAATTGCCCCATGGCCGTCGCTCTCTGATTTCGCCATCGCTCCACTTGCCAAAAGTATATATTTTTCATGTGTAACACTTGGTCCGGTCAGTTCCTGTTATGAAGGTCTCAAGTTAGCAACAGAAAATTTCAGTGAACAGACAAATTGGGAGAATGGGTTCGGGGGTGTCTATAAGGTAAGTTATGGCTTGCTTACTACAAATTGGCCAGTAAAAGAGTACTATTCCCACCGTCCGGAATTCTTATCACCATAGCATTTTTTAAAATGACCTAAAATTAGTTCATTTGAAAAAAATCTTACGGCGCTAATAATTCCGGACGGAGGGAGAAAACTTATTAGGGTGGTTTACATTTTAGTCCAAGTAGGTGAATTTTAACCAAAATAGTATAAAGGGGAAAATATGGTATCCACTTTGGTACAACGTACCCAGAATTTCATATCCATTTCAGTCCCCCACGAGCTCCGACACACTCAATTTTTTTAAATATGATAAAATTACCCTTTAGCGCGTGGAACAACGTAGCTGCCCACCAAACGGCATCATTAACGCCGTTTGAACGTCCTTTTCCACGTCTTAACCTACGTGATTTCAAAAATAAAAAACTGTCCACATGGGTTTTTAAAGTCAAAACATCATGTTTCTCCATCACAACTTTAACTGCTTCTTCCTTTTCGCGTCCCAACCATCTCGCAAGTCTAGACCGCCTCTTCGTGGCGACCTCCCTCGTCTCACGGTGGCGACGTCCCTCAGTGCCGGCGGCTCTCCCCTTCACACCGCAACCCTCCTCGGCGCACCCGTCTCACGGCGGCGACCTTCATGTCATAGCGGCACTCACCCCTCGTGGCGGCGGTGTCTACTTGCCCTCTCCCCTCGTGGTGGCAGTGTCCCCTAACGCTCTCCCTTCATGATGGCGCTGTCCTTCGTTGTCTCCCTTACCAGCGGCGTTCTTCCCTCGTTTTCTCCCCAGCGGAGTAGCTCTCCCCTCATAACGGTGCCCTCAATGGCAGAAGCTTCTACTTCCGGCCGGCAAGATGAAGTAAGTACAAAGACCCTTTTTTTAAGTAAACGATATTTCTTTTCATAATTGTTTGATGTTTTTCTTGCTCTTGGCTTGTGCATGTCGAGGGTTTCATGTATTGTATAATATTTCTTAATGGGTTGTGGGTTGCATGTGTTTGTTTTATGATGTTTAATAGGGTTGTGATAGCTTGCGAGATGTCTGTATGATCAACTGCTTTCATAAATGCATTTATGGTTGGGATGGAAACGTGTAGTAGTTATGTAGAACTTGTGATGAAAAAATTGAGGGCCTTGTGTTGGTCATGAGTTGTGATGGATTTTGGTGACATTGTGATAGTTTTTTTGTAGGGTTGGGATGCATCAGTTATATGATGGTTGTGTTGACATTGTGCTGTAGTTGTGTTGGGTTGCATGTGTTTGTTTTATGATATTAATAGGTTGTGATAGATTGCAAGGTGTCTGTATGTTCAACTTTCATGAATACATTAATGGTTGGGATGGAAACGTGTAGCAGTTGTGTACAACCTGAGATGGCTAAAGTTGAGGGCTGGGGTTGCTGGTCATGAGCTCTGATGGATTTGGTGATGTTATGATGGTTCTTCTGTAGGGTTGTAATGGACAAGAGTAATGGTTGTATTGAGTTGCATGTGTTTGTTTTATGATGTTTAACAAGTTGTGATAGATTGAGATGTGCTTGTATGTTCAACTCCTTTTAAGTTTTGATGAATGTGGTTATGGTTGTGATGAAAATATGTAGTAGTTGTGTAGAACTTGTGATGAGAAAGTTGAGGGCCTTGTGTTGGTCATGACCTGTGATGGAATTTAGTGACATTGTGATAGTGCTTTTGTAGGGTTGGGATGCATCGGTTATATGATGGTTGTGTTGACATTATGCTGTAGTTGTGTTATGGTTGCGATGAACTTGTGTTTATTCCCTAAATGCATTTGGTTGTGCTTCATGTGTACTTAATATTGCATTCATTACATTTTACAGATTGGGAGAGTTGAGTGTAGATGCTCAACTTCAAAAGTGCTAAACCTCATCCCAGACTTGAAGGGAGGGGTCCATGAGCAAGTAATGAAAACTTGTTTCAAAGTCTTCTTTGAGATGACAGACACAATGGTCTATCATCGTTTAATTGGCCACATGCTGGCCAGGAGGATAAGCGACTTAACTTTCAGAATCGGCAGGCAGTCAGCCACTCTGAAGCCGATAGACGTCAGTATGATACTGCAGTTGCCACTGCATGATGAATTTCTAGTCGGAAGGAAATCATCGCAGCACACAAAGGGCCCCACCTTCTAGGAGAGGATGTTCCCTGGGGTGAGAGTAAGTAAGATTACCACAAAAATGATAAAGAAAAAGTTTAACAACAAGAAGTTGAAGGTAAATGATAGGGCAAGGTTGGCCTGCTATACTGCATTGCTGTCTTCCTCCTACCCAGGCCAGGGGATGTGGTTGACGGCAAGTTTTGGGCAATGATGGATGAGTCCAACCTTGCCACCTTTGATGCATATCCCTGGACTAAGGATGTCTACAATGCATTGTGGAATGGCATTAGTAACGCCTATGAGGATAGGGAGGAGAGGAAAGATTGATATCATTTGTTTGGTTGTGGAGCTGTTTTACAGGTACGTTGTATCTTATGCCTTGTGTTCACTATTATAAGTTGTGGTTAATTATATTGGGTTGTGAGGATACTAACAGTTGCTATTACAATTGACTTGAATGTTTGACATGTACATGTTTGGTTTTTTGAATTGGCTGAGGCCAAGTTTAGAGACTTTGGGTGGTTGATACAGTCAGATAAGGAGGAGGATCAATCACCCAGGTTAAAGAGGTGGAGTGTCAACGTTGCCCTTGACAAATTCGGGGCTGGTATGCCCTTGGATACAGAGGGCTTGGCTGTGGAGATTGTCTTCGCCAAGGATGAACAAGCATCAGACTTGTTCATCATGGGGCAGGATGTGGCAGGGGACATCGAGGAAGGATGCCACAAGGCTGATGAACTACATCGCAAGAGGTAGCAAAGAAAGAAGAGCAAGGCGAAGAGGGTAGCTGAGGCACCAGTGGAGGAGGCTCTTAGGAGCCGTGCCGGAGTGAAGCCTTCAAATGAGGGGCCCAACAGTGGCTCAGATACTCAATCGGAAGACATCCAACAGCTTGGCAGCAAACGCAGACGACAAGCTACCAATGAGCAAGCTGGTGATGCTTATGTCGAAGGTACTTGATTGTGACCCGGTTGTGTTTTTTTATACATATGTTGTATTAGATATCGAATATTGCGTTTTGCTGCTGTAAATGTAGGTTATGATAGCCCTTATAATGTTGTGATGGATTATATGCAAAGTCGGACATTCAGTTGTGGTGCTATATTTGTAGGTTGTGTTAGATCTCATATTGAGCTGTGATAATATCTCTCTAGGTTGTGATAGTGGTTGTGTCCAATATGTGAATAAACTGATGTTTGTATATCATATATTGCATTGTGATGGTGTAAATGTAGGTTGTGATGGCTTATGCAGGAGGTTGTGATTGGGGTTGGGATGATATATCTTTTGGTTGTGATCTATGTCATGAAAATGTAGGTTATGATAGCTTATATACATATTCGGACATTGACTTGTGATGCTATATTTGTAGGTTGTGATAGATCCCATATGAAGTTGTGCTAGTGGTTGTGCTTTTACTTAGGTTGTATTAGATGTCGTATATTACGTTGTAATAGTGTAAATGTAGGTTGTGATGGTGTAACTGGATGATTTGATAAAGGTTAGGATTGAGTTGTGATGATATTTCTTTCGGTTGTAATCTATGTCGAAATTAGGTTGTAATCTTTGTCATGTTGTCTTCATTGTAGAAGTTCGCAGGCTACTGGAGAGCAGACTTGCCACTCTTGAAAGCTTGTCCAACCTTGTGAATAGCTTGATGTTGACCAATATGCAAATGTATGAAGTCAATAAGGGTTTGCGCAAGGATGTAAATGTGATGAAGAATAATGTAAATGTGATGAAGAACAGACTGGAGAGGGAGATAATGTCGGCAAATCATAGGTGCCATGTATTGGAAGTGGAGATGAGAAAGTTAAAGAAAGTTGTGGGTTGTACAGGAGAAGAGGAAAATGGTCGGATTGAAGAGGCACAACAAGAAGTGCCTGGAGAAGAAGGCCAACAAGAAGAGGCCCATGAAGTGGTAGGGGGAGATGCACATGATATGGCAGATAAGTCCACACGAGGCAAAGTCCCCCTTGCAAGGAGCCCTGTTGAGGACCTAGAGTCCCCCGCAATCCCTGCTTCCAAGAGGTTCAAAACACAAGCTAAAAATACATCACCGTTCAAACCACGAAAGCTTCTATTTGGGGATGATAATGATGAGGAAGACTGTGCCTCCTCGCCTAATGCTACTCCGACCAATAGGGCCGACAGTGTTGCACCTGCTCACACAATAGATGATCTCCTTGCAGCTCGGTTGGAAGACTCACGAGTCCCTCATAATAGGGACCTCTCAGTTATCTCCCTCAATTCCACTCATGTTAAAGGAGGAGAACCAAGAAGTGCATTTGCGAAAGAACCCTCTGTCATCTCCATCGCATCTGATTCGACACTTGCTCTCCCCAAGTTGATTCCAGTCCTCGACCTTAAGTCTCTTATGGTAAGTTTACTCTTCTGCTACTTGTTGTGATGACTTATAGATAGGTTGTGTTTGGTTAAATACTTGTTGTTGTGAGTAACCATTTTTATTTCATATGTCGCAGGATGCCTTGTTAGCGCGTGTGGAGGGGGAGAAGACACAAGATAGCTCAATTGTTGTCTCCCCCTTAGTTCATAACCATGCCACTCGCTCCGTTGCCGGAGCACATCATAGATCACCCTACTATGTCCCTAATGCTATCAGAAAAAATCACAGGGAGGGGGATGAGTACGAGGACATCCCACTCGCCACAGCAGAAGAGGCGATGGTTGACCATGTTTGGACGATCCCACTTCCAAATGGAGGAGTCATGGGCAACACTATAAATGTTGGTCTTGCTTGTGGGATTCAAGTGAAGGTCTTCCACCTCCAAAGCCTTAGGTGGTCGGGGTTCCCCGGAGTGGCACCTAAAGATGAAGGTGCTACCCCTGGGTGGGTTGACAATTTTTATGTCGATGCATTTGTAGCATTAGTTCGCAGCGATGTGACTGACTTGGCCATGAAGGATTTGAATGGAGATGGAAACCCCTATTCACATTTTTGACCCCCATTGGATTGTAAGTTACTTTCATTATTTATCTATATCATCACTATTGAATGTTGTGAAGCTTAGTCGCTATGCATAGGTTGTGATATCATATTATGATGATCAGTATTAGTTGTGATGTTAGTTGTGTAGCTGTGATTATATCTTGTAGTTCAGGTTGTGACCCTTTATGCATAGATTGTGATGTTAGTTGTGTGACAGTGATTATTTCTTCTAGCCATGTTTACATATGTTGTGATGTGGACTAACTGACATAATGCCGTTTATGCAGTCTTTCTGCGCAACAGAAGAGAAAAAGTATGAAGATTGGAGGCATGTGCATCTCGATCTAGATGGCGATACAGAAGCGTTGTACCCTGCAAGAGAGTGGCATCTGTTAGGGCAAAATTTGGGAGTGTGATTTTGTCTCTTAATGTATGTCAATTTAATGTACAAAAATATATGGGGTATGTGAGAGGGAAAATGGGGTATATGTACAAATTGGGGTACATATACAAATTGGACTATATGAAGAGGTTGAGAGGAGACAATCTCAAGAAGAAGCCAACACAAGTGGATCTTGAAGAGAAAGCTATCATATTTAGCAAGACACTCCAAGGTGAAGCTAAAGGAAAATGAAGATCACAAAAGTCCAAGACAATGTGGGAGCACACCACAAAGCCCATGGCCAAGACACCACTTAAAAGCAACCTATTGAAGGCCCATCATGAAGACATACAAGAGGAGTGCATATTTTCTAGAGGATCAACTCACAACCATTAGATCATCCATAGTTGTCCTCTAGGCCCATAGCTTTTGGATCAAATTTGTTAGGTTCAAAATATTCCAAGAAAAACCCACTAACCAAAGTGATCCAAAGCTTCTTTCAAAGCCCACCTAAGGTCCTTAGGAAAATACATTTAGAAAAAGCCCATTTGTGAAATGGGTTCTTGGGCTAAAGGAACCACCCATTAATAGGACCCAACCCACATAAGAGAACCACTAATGGGTGGGTGGATATGAGGTGGATCCACCCATGGGAGGGTGGATATGAGGTGGATCCACCCAAGGATGGGTTGATACACACCTCCCTCTCCATCTATAAATACCCACCTCTTGGAAATAAATGGGCAAGCCATCTCCCCAAAGCCTCTTGGCCTTATTCTTTGCATATCATCTAGAGCCTTGAGGGATCTTGATTATTCTTCCTCTCCTTTCTTTGAAAGGGGTTTAAGATCTTGTTATGAGATCTTAGGAAGAGATTCAAGTCCTCTAGAGCCTTGATGCTCTTGATTATTCTTCCTCTCCTTTCTTTGAAAAGGGTTTAATATCTTGCTATAAGATCTTAGGAAGAGATTCAAGTCATCTTGGATCATGGTTTCTTGGAGCATATAGAATCATCCTTTAGAAACCAAAGCCCCCACTTGACCTTTGAACCAAATACTTCCAAATTCTCTCAAAGGTCTTGAATACTTTGATCTACTCTCCGGTCCCTCATTAATGATTAGATGGGTTCATACCATTGACCCTTGAGAGTAGTTCAAAGTATCTTTGGCCATGGTTTTCACCTAATCCCATAGGAAAATTCTTAGAGAAACCAATCCCTTGTCCAAAAAGCCTCTACAATTTCGGAGCATCATTAGTTGAATCCAAGGATGGACAATGGACGGCCATAAGCTCAAAACTAGGTTGAGCAAAACGGGTAGGATATCTCACATCCTCCCTTCAAGGGTATGTACTCTAGTCACTCCTACTTCCTAGAGTAAGTACTCTTAAATATCTTCTTTAAATGTGTTAGATTGTAGTATAGACCATAGGGTCAAACCACTCTTTTGAGAGAGAGTTGGGTCGGTGTGACCCATAGTGAGTGTGGATTCACTCTTGTATGGTTCCCGGTGATCCAAGCAAAACCGGTGAGTGTATGATGTTGTGGGTGAGCTAAAAACCCTCACTTAGTGAATGTCGGAGGTTCCTTGGATTAGGTGCTCCGAGAGTGGATGTACCCGTTGAAGCGAGTTGCTTGGCGGCGAACCACTATAAATCTTGTGTGATTGCTCATCTTGCATAATGTTACACACACACACTCCACACCTCCTAAGTCTCTCTCACTCATGCGCTTCCAATTACTTGTTAATAAGATAATGTTGCATTGAATGATTATTTAAATTAACATTATCTCTTATTAAAATAGAGTGTAAGTTTTTAAGTGGTTGTCCTATTCACCCCCCCTCTAGGACCTAAAGAGCACTTTCAAGTGGTATCAGAGCCTGGTCACTCTTACTTAGGTGATAGCATCTTGAGTGTGATCCAAGTGCTCTTAATGGCTAGATTTGAGAGCTCATCTACTACCAAACCTCCTCCATTTGATGGTAGTAACTATGCATATTGGAAAAATTGCATGAAGACCTTTTTGAAGGCTCATGATGAATTGGTATGGTATTGTGCAGAAAATGGTTGGAAACCACCCACTGAAACCATAGAAACAAATGGGGTTACTACTGAGCGTCCCTTAAACATACTTAGGTGGTCTGAGATAGATAAAAGATTGAGTATGGGAAATAACAAAGCCCTTAGTGCCATTACTTGTGCTGTATCCCCTGATGAGTATAAACGTATATGTTTGTGTGAGAGTGCAAAGGAAGCTTGGGATATTTTAGAAGTGTCGCATGAAGGAACTAGTTTAGTTAAGAAATCTAAACTCCAACTCCTTGTAACTAGGTTTGAAAATATCAAAATGGGAGAAGATGAAACATTCATGGAATTCTATTCTAAACTTAATGATATTGTAAATTCCATGTGGGGACTTGGTAAGAAACTACCTGAACCTGACATTGTAGACAAAATCCTTAGGTCTCTCCCTATTAGATTTTCTCCTAAAGTGACAGCAATTGGGGAATGTAGAAATACTGACCTAATGAAAGTAGAAGATTTAGTTGGCTCTTTACAAACTTATGAAATGCAACTTCCCACACAGATTAAAAATCTGTAGCTTTGAAATCTACTAGCAAACAAAGTCAAGAGTCAGATGATGAGGTAGATGAAGAAATTGCTTTCCTTGCTAAAAAGTTTGCTAAACATTTTAATGGAAGATTTAGAGAGAAAAGTGTTTCTAAAACTAAACCTATAGACAACTTAAAAAGAAAAAGTAAATCAACCCCAAGAAACATTGAATGTTATAATTGTCATGGGATTGGCCATTTTGCTACTGAGTGCCCGTCAAAGCAAAAATTTAAGAAAAAGGAAATAGCAGCTAAAGCTTCATGGGATGAATCCTCAGAAACTGAGGAGGACTTAGAAGATTCATCTGACCAAGATGAGGTAGAATCTTTAAAAGTCTTTATGACTTCCTCATCAATCACTAATGACTTATCTAAGGTGGAAATGCCAAATGAAGAATCATCTCAAAGTGATTCAGATTCTCTTACTTCTGACAACGATAATAATGACCTTCAAAGTTCATATAATTCTTTATTCAAAGAAAGCACTAGAATGACTGAGAAGATCACTATGCTAAAAAGGGAAAATCTTAGGCTTAAAAAGGAACTTGATTTTGCTATGAATGATATGCAAACACAGGAAATTGTTAAGTTGAAAAATGAATTGAAAATTAGAGAGCAGATACATAAAGAAAAATTAGAAGAATTAAAAGTAGTTATCTCTGAAAACTCAACTCTAAAAGAAGAACTTAGCAAATCCAAGGATAGTCTAGTTGAGAAATTTTCTCAAAGTAGTCAAACTCTTCAACATATGCTAAGGCTAGGAAAAAGTCCAATGGATAAGAATGGGCTTGGTTACACTGGTATAAACAAGTCTAAAGGTGAAACTCAAACTATCTTTGTAAAAGAAAGTCTTAACAAGTCATCTATTGAAGAGGAACACCGAAGAATCAATCCTAGACCTATCATAAGGAAAGAAAAATCTATCTTAGGAGAATTGTCTCAAGATAAAAATGCACCAGTTGATAGGGGATATAATGCAAAGAAGATTTCTAGGAAAAACAATGATTACACCAAAAGTGAACTTCTAGAATTCATTAATTCCTCACATAATGTTGTTCCTACTAGACTTATTCCTGTGACTACTAGGATGGTTCAACTTTTTGAAGAGATTGCTAAAATAACCCTAAAGCATAAGAATACTCAAACAGAGCTCAAGAGTAAGGAAAGCAAGAGTAAAACAACCACCTCAAATAGTTCATCTTCTAGGTATAAAATAGGGAGAACATCTAACACCACTGTATGGAGACCTAAAACAAAGGAAAGGAGTCTAGTTGTTCACACAGCCCTCTTAGCAGAAAATTCCCCTAAATGGTACTTAGATAGTGGGTGCTCTAGGCACATGACTGGAGAAAAAGGAAACTTTTCTGAGCTAAAAGAATTTGATGGAGGATCGGTCACCTTTGGAGATGGTAGTACTGCAAAAATCATTGGCAAAGGAACTCTAAAAGTACCAAACATGCCTCACCTTAAGGATGTACTATGTGTTGAAGGGCTAAAACACAATCTCCTTAGTATTTCCCAAATTTGTGACCAAAATCACTATGTTAGCTTTGGGAGTCACAGTTGTAAGATCACCAACAAGAAAGGAGAAACCATTATGAGAGGTGTTAGAACTGCTGACAATTGCTATATAGTTGAGGAAACATGTCAACCAAACTTTTCTCAATGCCACATATCACAAACAAATGAAGCAGAGCTATGGCACAAGCGTCTTGGTCATGTAAACTATAGAGACTTATCTCGACTAAGTAAGAAAGGGATTCTTAGGGGTCTACCTATCATTAGTTGTAAGGATAAAAAAGATTGCGGTGAATGTCAGATAGGTAAACAAGTTAGAGCCTCACACAAAAAGGTAAATACTATCAATACCTCTAGACCTCTTGAACTCCTACATATGGATTTAGTTGGACCCATGAGAACAGAGAGTATAGGAGGGAAAAAGTATTTCCTTGTGGTAGTAGATGACTTTTCTAGATACACCTGGGTTGCCTTTCTTAGAGAAAAGTCTGATACTTTTCTTGAATTTAAAGGGATTGCCAAGCAAATCCAAAATGAGAAAGGTCTGACCATTGTCAAGATTAGGAGTGATCATGGTGGAGAATTTGAAAATACTTCCTTTGATAAATTTTGTGATAAATTTGGAATACATCATGAATTTTCTGCACCTAAAACTCCTCAGCAAAATGGTGTTGCTGAAAGAAAGAACCGTGTTCTGCAAGACATGGCCACAGTATTTTTAATTAGTAAGAATCTTCCAAAGAACTTGTGGGCCGAAGCAGTTAACACTGCCTGCTATATTATTAATCGAGTTTACATGCGAGCAGGTAAGGATAAAACTGCCTATGAGCTATGGCACGATAAAAAAACCTAGTGTTAAATATTTTAAGGTCTTTGGCAGTAGATGTTATATTTTAAAAGACCGAGAAAATCTAGGCAAGCTTGACTCAAAAAGTGATGAAGGAATATTCCTTGGATACTCCTTCAATAGTCGAGCTAATAGGGTATTAAATCTGACAACCAACACCATTCAAGAATCTATCAATGTGGTTGTTCATGTCACGCCCCGAAATCCCATACCTCGATCGGAGTGCAGAAGCCAATCAATGATATATATTTGGAGGTAGAGAATCTCAGGCGCGAGACCGAACAGTCGATTTCACCACCAATTACGATCATCTCAAAAGGATGTGTAATCGGTCATGCCCATAATCAGTGCAATACAAATACAAACATTAATGAATACTATGGAATGAAAATTACTTAATAATGATAATCCATTTAAGAAAGTCAAAATAGAATAAATCTATAAATCTATGGCACACAATTGCCATTAAAAGTCATAAGCATCAAATAAGCAAAGCAAATAATAAAAAGCTCTAAATCTTCACGGCTCCTGCAACCGCTTCACTACTGCAACTTCCTGATCTCAATTTCCATTTTCGCCTGCATCAGAGGATGCATGAGTATTTTATAGAAACACTCAGTAGGATGTAAAAACCCACTGAATTAGGACAAACAATATGAATAGGATAAGAATAACAAAGGTTTATGAATATGTCGCAACATCTGGACTGAACCAAGGATTTATGCACCTGAAAGGTTAGTCGATAATAATTCCAACCCGCAAGTAGGGAAAACAACAATAAGGCTCCTAGTACGCATATGAGCAAGGAGAGAATGATAATCATTTCAAAAGGCTCCAGACATCTAAGTGAAAGGAGTTACAATTTCTGCTCGCTGAACCGATCACCCGCAAGTGACTATACCAGAACCACCCTAGGGGTCCTCTTTTTGGAACCCTGCCATGCGTCTAGGATGCTGGCCCCACCAGTGCTTACGGACACGATGGGCGGAGACTGAAGACCTTCCGTAATGTCAACAATCTAACGTACGTATGTTACCTCCTTTCGGGCAGTATGGAACCGCAATCCCATAAGTATTAGTGACCCCGCAAGATCAAGCAATGGCATAATTTGAGCATACTATGAATCCACTTCCGGAGAGAGTCCCGCAAGACCTCTAGTGGAGGAATCAATCAAATAATCGTGATGAATAATATTTCAAAGAATAGAGGTAGCAACGCTCTAACAATATAAGGTATCAATCACCGGAATAGACTCTCATACGGAGTATAAATAGGCATGTCACACAAAGAGAATAACACAATCCATACATACGTTCATGCTCAGCCCTAGATAGAAATTCTTATAGGTCTTATCGTAATATATAAATCAGAGACAAGGTATTAGTGAGTCCTAGATGATTTGGATTCCAAATGGAACCTCAAACCGACACCAAGGCTTTATCTTCAAATACACAGTTACGGTTTTCTTGACATAAGTATTACCCCATTTATCATATTAACCATAACCCAACCTTACTGTGATAATCATAAGGACATAGTCTAGTAATAGTTACTAACACGTCATACCATCTTCACATCATATTAAGTGGTTTTACTTAAGTACTTAGTATTTTCACTTAGATTCTGCTCACTGTCTTATGTTCAACAGTTCCCTTCCGGCGGCTCCCAGACTCTGTACAGTTAAGATTATCTTCTGAAATTTTTACTGAGAGTACGCTTATGAGTCTAGTTTCTAACCCCACTAGTTTTATATTTTTCTGATATCATATGAATTAGTTATGAATTATTTACTGCCGACTATCAGCGCAGAAACAGTTCTGGCCGAAAGTGAGACACATGATTAAACTTTGATTATCTTATTCCGTACCACTCATAGATGATAATATACTCATGATAGATGATAGTACTCCCCTCCTAGATCAATTACAGATCCTAGAATTAACTAGAGTTACCAAAAGATTCCCTTTTTATCATGTTTCTTCCCATACAACACATCCTTAGACCATAATGTCTTTCAATTAAGACAATTTAAGTAAGGCAATCATTAAGGCATAAACTTATTCATTAGACATGATAATCAACGCAATATCAGAACTTCTATCTTCTGTAAAATTAATAAAGCATCCAACTTTGATGTGATTTACCATCTAGATATGAAGCATGAAGGCATATAAGCATGTATCGCAATACTTTTGGAAAACAAGACATAAATCATTAATCTCGCAAGATTCAAAGCAATACTCCAAGGTAATCAGTAAGAACACTCATCATATAATGTGAGAAAAGAAGAAGACGAGAGGGAAAAACCATCCTACACTTTATCACCAAAAGACGTCGCCTTTCTACGCGATGTTCGTCTCCTCCGCTTCCTTCAAAGCTCCCGATCCAAGCTCTTGAGCAATTCCCACTAGAAGAGGTCTTCTAAGAGAGGGATGAACGTGGGAAGGAGAGGGGAAAGCCTCTGGACGTTCTAGGGTTTAGTTTTCAATAGCACATGCCTAGTCTCTATGGGTTTATATAGAGTTTTTAGAAGATCTTTGCCCAAATCAATTCTACCATATCTTGAACACTCTCCACCAATGGAAGAGTCCCTAAATCACCCTAGGAACGTGCAATACAAGTCTAGTTAGGATATGGCCTCTTTCCCAATCAAATCCGCCTCAAAACAAGTTAGAATTCGCCAAACCGCAATTGGCGATCGATCGTCCAATACGGTGATCGATCGTCCTGCGCTGTTTACCAACTGCGCGATGGCGCCGATCGTAGCCGATCGAAGCCGGTCGATCGTGTTCCACATGCCGATCGATCGTTTTAGTGCGATCGATCGCATCTACGGGTGTATTTATTCAATTTCCCTTATCTTTTCACTCCGAACTCCAAATCACACAAAATTGGTGGCGTTGAAAAGCTCTTCTCACCAACTTAAATTTGCATATGGCACAATACGATCAATTCAAACGTTAAGAGGGTTAAATTTCAGTTTTAAGATACTTACTAATTTTCCGGATGTTACAGTTCATGATGCAAAAATTGAAGAAGGTTCTCAAGACCATCCTGAAGAAGATGAAGGAGCACTAGAAGAGGGTACCACTACTGAGCTCATATCCTCTCCTCCTCCTTCAAACAATGACCTGAAAGAAGTAAAGGATCATCCTATAACTCAAGTCATTGGTGACCCTCGTGGCCCTATTCTAACTAGACAACAAGCTGAAATAATAAACAGTCATTTTTGTTTCACCTCTAACATAGAACCTAAGAATGTTGATGAAGCTTTCACAGATGAACATTGGATTAATGCCATGCAAGAAGAGCTAAATCAATTTGTTAGAAATGAGGTATGGTACCTAGTTCCTAGAACAAGTGATATAAATGTCATAGGAACTAAGTGGATTTTTAAGAACAAAAGTGATGAAAATAGGAAGATTGTTAGAAACAAGGCTAGATTAGTTGCCCAAGGATACACCCAAATTGAGGGGATAGACTTCGAGGAAACCTTTGCTCCTGTAGCTAGGTTAGAGTCTATTAGAATCTTGATGGCCATTGCTTGTCATTTACAATTCAAATTATATCAAATGGATGTCAAAAGTGCTTTTTTAAACGGACTACTGAATGAGGAAGTATATGTTGAACAACCAAAAGGATTCATTGTCCTAAACTTCCTCATCATGTATATAGGCTCAAAAAGGCACTCTATGGTCTAAAACAAGCACCACGTGCATGGTATGAGAGATTGACCTCATTCTTACTCAATAATGATTTTTGTCGAGGAAGTGTTGATAAAATACTTTTTGTGCAAAAGACCAAAGATTCCATCTTGATTGCTCAAATATATGTAGATGATATTGTTTTTGGATCTACTAATGAGAAAAGAACTATTGAGTTTGCCAACTTTATGAAATCGGAGTTTGAAATGAGTATGGTAGGAGAACTTTCCTTCTTTTTAGGTTTTCAGGTCAAACAATTAAAAGAAGGAATTTTCGTGTCTCAAACCAAATATGCTAGGGAGCTAGTCAAGCATTTTGGCCTTGACTCTGGTAGACATATAGCTACTCCTATGAGTACCACATTAAAACTGAACAAGGATAGTGATGGAAAAAGTGCTGATTCTCATGTTTATAGGAGTATGATTGGCAGCCTACTTTATCTGACTGCTAGCAGACCTGACATATCATTTAGTGTAGGAGCATGCGCGAGATTTCAAGCTGATCCTAAAGAATCCCATTTAACTGCTGTTAAACGAATTATCAGGTATGTAGCAGAAACCTCAGATCTAGGGCTATGGTATCCATATGACACTTGTACCGCTCTAGCTGGATACTCAGATGCAGATTGGGCAGGCAACTTAGTTGATAGAAAATCCACAAGTGGTGGATGTTTCTATGTTGGAAACTGTCTAGTTGCCTGGCATAGCAAGAAGCAAGCTTCTATTTCTCTATCTACTGCAGAAGCCGAGTACATTGCCGCTGGTAGCTGT
Source organism: Houttuynia cordata (assembly GCA_039654745.1). Classification (NCBI taxonomy): domain Eukaryota; kingdom Viridiplantae; phylum Streptophyta; class Magnoliopsida; order Piperales; family Saururaceae; genus Houttuynia; species Houttuynia cordata. Next base: position 23,732,800 of record CM077504.1, read on the forward strand.
TGCGCTCAATTATTATGGATGAAGCAAATGCTTCAGGATTATAGAATCCAACAAGGGACCATGAGCGTATACTATGACAACACTAGTGCTATAAATATTTCTAAAAATCCGGTTCAACATTCACGCACTAAGCACATTGATATTAGGCATCATTTCATCCGTGAATTAGTTGAGGATAATATAGTTGCACTAGAATATGTTTCTACTAATAATCAACTAGCAGATATTATGACTAAACCACTGGACTCCTTGAGATTTACTAATCTTCGAAAGTCCATTGGAATTTGTGCTAGTTAGATTAGTTTCGTATTTCTTTTTTTTTTGTTTTCTTTTGTTGTTTTTGCTCGTGTTGTATTTAAAAAAAAAAAATTTCTTGGTTTTTGGAGAGTCACTATCAAATTTTATTGGGTACTAAAACTAAAAGTGACACTCACAACTTGAGGGGTATAATGACAACGAGTAGGGTTCACCCTAACTATCCACGAGTTCATAGGTTTACTCTCAAATGAAAATCACCTTTATTTTGGTTTGGGAATCATTAAAGTTATTAATCTCTTAGGATTGTAACTAAGACATTCATTGGTTGTTTTCCCATTTTGTTAATGATGTATGTTTTGATCCTATGTGCCTATGCTTTCATGCTCTATCTATGTACTTCTCATTGTTATGCTTTAAAGCACTTTGAACTTAATGTACTCTTTTTATTGTGCTTTAATGCTAAACCTCCCTTAGTTACATTTTTAATGTATGACTCTCGCTTGTTATCTACAATTCTTATCTAACCTTGCCAATTTGATTAACAAAAAGGGGGAGTGAGAAATTCCCACCTAGTGTACTAGAATGTGTTTGTCTTACAGGGTAAAACTTGACATGCCCATCGAAAGAGGAATTGCTTCATTAGAGGGGAATGCAACTTAGGGGGAGTTGCTAATTAAGCCTCTAATTTATATAAGCATTTTTGTCATTCAAATTGACAAGGGGGAGCTTGTTAGGGCAAAATTTGGGAGTGTGATTTTGTCTCTTAATGTATGTCAATTTAATGTACAAAAAGATACGGGGTATGTGAGAGGGAAAATGGGGTATATGTACAAATTGGGGTACATATACAAATTGGACTATATGAAGAGGTTGAGAGGAGACAATCTCAAGAAGAAGCCAACATAAGTGGATCTTGACGAGAAAACTATCATATTGAGCAAGACACTCCAAGGTGAAGCTAAAGGAAAATGAAGATCACAAAAGTCCAAGACAATGTGGGAGCACACCACAAAGCCCATGGCCAAGACACCACTTAAAAGCAACCTATTGAAGGCCCATCATGAAGACATACAAGAGGAGTGCATATTTTCTAGAGGATCAACTCACAACCATTAGATCATCCATAGTTGTCCTCTAGGCCCATAGCTTTTGGATCAAATTTGTTAGGTTCAAAATATTCCAAGAAAAACCCACTAACCAAAGTGATCCAAAGCTTCTTTCAAAGCCCACCTAAGGTCCTTAGGAAAAGACATTTAGAAAAAGCCCATTTGTGAAATGGGTTCTTGGGCTAAAGGAACCACCCATTAATAGGACCCAACCCACATAAGAGAACCACTAATGGGTGGGTGGATATGAGGTGGATCCACCCATGGGAGGGTGGATATGAGGTGGATCCACCCAAGGATGGGTTGATACACACCTCCCTCTCCATCTATAAATACCCACCTCTTGGAAATAAATGGGCAAGCCATCTCCCCAAAGCCTCTTGGCCTTATTCTTTGCATATCATCTAGAGCCTTGAGGGATCTTGATTATTCTTCCTCTCCTTTCTTTGAAAGGGGTTTAAGATCTTGTTATGAGATCTTAGGAAGAGATTCAAGTCCTCTAGAGCCTTGATGCTCTTGATTATTCTTCCTCTCCTTTCTTTGAAAAGGGTTTAATATCTTGCTATAAGATCTTAGGAAGAGATTCAAGTCATCTTGGATCATGGTTTCTTGGAGCATATAGAATCATCCTTTAGAAACCAAAGCCCCCACTTGACCTTTGAACCAAATACTTCCAAATTCTCTCAAAGGTCTTGAATACTTTGATCTACTCTCCGGTCCCTCATTAATGATTAGATGGGTTCATACCATTGACCCTTGAGAGTAGTTCAAAGTATCTTTGGCCATGGTTTTCACCTAATCCCATAGGAAAATTCTTAGAGAAACCAATCCCTTGTCCAAAAAGCCTCTACAATTTCGGAGCATCATTAGTTGAATCCAAGGATGGACAATGGACGGCCATAAGCTCAAAACTAGGTTGAGCAAAACGGGTAGGATATCTCACATCCTCCCTTCAAGGGTATGTACTCTAGTCACTCCTACTTCCTAGAGTAAGTACTCTTAAATATCTTCTTTAAATGTGTTAGATTGTAGTATAGACCATAGGGTCAAACCACTCTTTTGAGAGAGAGTTGGGTCGGTGTGACCCATAGTGAGTGTGGATTCACTCTTGTATGGTTCCCAGTGATCCAAGCAAAACCGGTGAGTGTATGATCTTGTGGGTGAGCTAAAAACCCTCACTTAGTGAATGTCGGAGGTTCCTTGGATTAGGTGCTCCGAGAGTGGATGTACCCGTTGAAGCGAGTTGCTTGGCGGCGAACCACTATAAATCTTGTGTGATTGCTCGTCTTGCATAATGTTACACACACACACTCCACACCTCCTAAGTCTCTCTCACTCATGCGCTTCCAATTACTTGTTAATAAGATAATGTTACATTGAATGATTATTTAAATTAACATTATCTCTTATTAAAATAGAGTGTGAGTTTTTAAGTGGTTGTCCTATTCACCCCCCCCCCCCCCCCTCTAGGACCTAAAGAGCACTTTCAGCATCGGGAGGTGAGTGCAGGGTTGAGAGGACCAAATGGGTATAATGCATTACACTGCAAGAAGTGAATGCTGCCTATGCTTAAAGACAGACATTGGTGCTTGATAGAATTCAGGCTAGAGCAAAAGAAAGCTTTTATATATGATAGTATGAATACTAGACCGAATGTTGCTAATGAAATCAACTTGTTCTTGAAAGCTATGGGGCAGCATTCTAAATATATTATGAAAGTCGATTTTGAGGAAGGAGCATGGGAAAAATGGAAGACAAAAGTGGTGGAGGTTCATGGGACCCAGTGCAACAGTGATGATTGTGGGGTTTTCATGTGCTACTATTTGTTGAAGAAGGCGCTCGACGATGAGCTTCAAAGGTTCAACATCAAAAAGTTTAGAAAATGGTTGGTGTGGTACGTAGCCTCCAAGATCGAGGGCTATGTACCAATTGTGTGATAGACTTGATTCGTTTTGATATGAATATGTGATGTTAGTATGGCGAGGTTACATTTGACATTATGCTGGTGATGTAAGTAACTTGTGATGGACATATGAGGTTGCGTTAGATTGGTGCTGTAGGTTATGATATATTTTGGGTTTGACGATACATGATGTTGTGATTAAGTTGTGATAGACTTTCAACACCTTAATTCGTGATGACTTTGAGTTGTGGCGATTTATACATGTTGTGATAGCAGGTTGTGTTGAGGTTGTGATTGCATTGCGACAGGCTTGCTGATACCACATACAGTAACTTCCAATAACTTATGCATAGTTGTGATTGAGTTGTAGTGACTTATGCATGTTGTGATAGCAGGTTGTGTTTAGGTTGTGATTGCATTGCGATAGAATTGCAGCTGCCCCATATAGTAACTTCCAGTAGCTTCTTCATTCGTTGCGATTGAGTTGTGGTCACTGATGCATGCTGTGATAGCAGGTTGTGTTGAGGTTGTGATTACAATGCGATAGACTTGCTACTGAGACATACAGTAACTTACAATAGTTTTTTCATTCGTAGTAACTTATGCATGTTGTGATAGCGGATTGCCTTGAGGTTGTGATTGCATTATTGTGATTACTTATGCTTTGTTGTGATGACTTTGAATTGTGGTGACTTATGCATGTTGTGATAGTGGGTTGCCTTGATGTTGTGATTGCATTGTGTGATGACTTATGCATTATTGTGATGACTTTGAATTGTGATAAATTATGCATGTTGTGATAGCAGGTGTCCTTGAGGGTTGTGATGACTTGTGCATTGTGTGTTGAGGTTGTGATTGCATTGGGATAGGCTTGCTGCTGCGAAAAATAGTAACTTCGAGTAACTTCTTCGTGCGTTGTGATTGAGTTGTGGCTACTTATACATGTTGTGATAGCAGGTTGTGTTGAGGTTGTAATTGCATTGGGATAGGCTTGCTGCTGCCAAAAATAGTAACTTCCAGTAACATCTTCGTGCGTTGTGATTAAGTTGTGACGACTTATACATGTTGTGATAGTAGGTTGTGTTGACGTTGTGATTGCATTGCAATAGTCTTGTTGCTGCCACACAGTAATTTCCCGTAGCTTCTTCAGTCGTTGTGATTGAGTTGTGGCGATTTATACATATTGTGATAGAAGGTTGTGTTGAGGTTGTGATTGCATTGTGATAGGCTTGCTGCTACCACAAACAGTAACTTCCAATAACTTCTTCGTGCATTGTGATTAAGTTGTGGCGACTTATATATGTTGTGAAAGTAGGTTGTGTTGACTTTCTGATTGTATTGCGATAGGCTTGTTGCTGCCACATATAGTAATTTCCCGTAGCTTATTTATTCGTTGTGATTGAGTTGTGGCGATTAGTGCATGTTGTGATAGCAGGTTGCATTGCAGTTATGATTGCGTTGCGATATGCAGTTACGATATGATTTATTCTAAAAATTACAAAGTAATGTAAATATTATCATTGCAAGCCATAAAAATGAAGTTCTACCGAATGCCATCATAGGGATTAAGTTCATTACAGAAATAAAATTCAAAGGCACTCTCTCAATCCACGTTGATTGGTTGCACGCATGAAGTCCGATTGTGCCCAAGGCCGTTGCAATGACTGTATCTAAATTGACGTTTCCGTTTTAATGGTTGTGATGGATAGGGCTTCGTCTTCAGCCTCCCCCTTGGCCTCTTGGTTTTTGGTGGAAGGATGAGATGCTCTCCCACAGGTGGCTCTGCACGTACCGGCTTGTCATCATGGGTGATCAGGAAAACTGTTTCACTGTATGTGTCCTTATAGCACTGAGTAGTCCAATAATCCCCTCGACAAGCATACGTTGGTGATCCTCCATTGGCAGATATGGCAATGCATGCGTGGATACACGGCGTACCTTCAATTTGCCACATCCTGCAAGTACAAGTGAGGTCAGTGAGATTCATCCTTAAATGTCCTTCCTCTGAAACCACCTCCACCACATTCTCATTACTCTTCGCAACTAATAGCCCCCGAGATTGGTTGGTCAATTCATTGAGCCGGTCGTTGACTTCTGGAATCAGGTAATAATCCCAGTTCTTACTCGCCCTTCTCGCTTCGTTCATCTTGATCATTATCTTCATCCGAATGCCATCAAGCAAAGCAAGAATTGGCATGTCGCACTCCGGCTTAACCCATTTATTGAAAGTCTCAGCAGTGTTATTTAAAAGGTGATTATATCTCTCACCTTGGAAGAGGGCGTTGCACCAATTCTTAGATTGATTTGCCATGACCCAATCATATGCTACTTTAGAATGCTTGTGGAGGTGGGTTAATGCAACGTGATAGCCATGCATATCACTTGCTTTTGTAACATCATTAATCATGTACACAATTTATTTTTTCGTTGCCTTTTTTGTTCCTTTAACCTTGTGCCCTTTCAAACCTGTCTTCAGTAAGTTGCACTCTAAGTGTCGCATACAATAGCCATGGAATCCTTCCCCAAACACCTTTGCAACCGCTTCGAGCAGCCCTTTGTCCCTATCGGATACCAATGTGAATACCCTTGCAAAGCCAACTACATGTCGCACATGTTGTAAGAACCACAACCAATTATCTTTAGTTTCATTATCAACAACTTCATAGGCTAAAGGGAAGATGTGGCTACCTCCATCAACTACAGTGGTTGCTAGAAGAGTCCCCTTTGCTTTCCCATAAAAATGAGCCCCATCAAGAAAAAGCAATGGCCGACAATGTTGAAACCCTTGAATGCATGCGTTCAATGCGATAAAGCAACGTAAAAACTTTCTGTTTCTTCGATTAACCTCATACTTCACTACACTCCCCGGGTTTGTCTCCACTACTTTGTTGCAATACCAAGGGATATCGTTGTAAGAATCCTTATAATCACCAAACAAAGAATTAAGGGCAACCTCCTTAGATCGCCATGCCTTCTGATATGAGATGCTCAACCCATAGTCATTTCGTAAATCTTTTACCAATTCAGACGTGGAATACGAGGTTGTATCTTTTATCTTACTGGAAATGAGCTCCGACACCAAATTTTGTGAAGCATGAGGGTGATACTTTTTCCTTACCCCTCCAGCACATGTATGAAGCTTTTCATTCTCATTCACCACAAACAAACCTGAAGCTTGCTCCAAGCTCACATTCACTTTCCACTGACAACCTTCAACCCTGCATGATGCCATAACCCGATGCTTCGTGTTCTTCAAATACTTGAAAGAGAAGTTCTTGACAATAGAGAGCTGTTTCAATGCCTTCCTAACTTCAACTTCTTTAAAATGCTGCCCAACCCCTACCAAGTTGTTATCCCAAACTCTCGAACGTAGTGGTGTTGGCTGACTACTACCACTGGTGGGAAGAGGATTAACCTTGCACTCGTACATACTATCCTGAGAACTCATGAATGGTCGTTGATCTCCATCATAGGTCACCAGCACCTTACAAAATCTTCCATGGAATAACTCTCTAAAGTCAGCCATTCCCTTATCGGATATCAAGAAAGTCAACTCATATACATCGGGGTACAAGTATGCAACACTCAAATTGTTGGGAGGAACATTAAAGGCATCAGCAATTTTTTCCACAAATGAACTTAAAGTTTCATCCTCTTCTAGTGACAACGCCGTGCTTTTACCTCCAACTATCTTCACAGTTCCACTGGGTCTGGATTCAATACTCCTACAGTAGCAAACCAAAATTTTAAGCTTGCCTGCTTCATCCTGAAGTTGCAAAATAAATAAGAAGAATACAACATAGGTCACAACTTACATAGCAGCGCTGTCACAACATAGCATCACAACTCATGCCAACAGTCATCACAATATTAATTTCAACAATCACAACCAAATTCTAATCCAACACAACTGAATCACAACATTCATCACAATTGAAGCTAATAGACATCACAACTAAAGTTACATGCCATCACAACATGTCTATAACAACACAACAAGCGATAATATAACATTCCATCACAACACATCTATAAGTCATCACAACCTATCTATACATGACCACAACCTATTTTACAAATCATAACTTCGTCATCACAATATATCTATATAGGGATTACCACAGCCTCTTTTACAGTTCATAACTTAAGCTATTCGACCTATCATCGCTACTTAGACATTCAAGCAATGACTAGACAGATCAAATGAGAAGAAAAAGAGTAGCTTTCCTACAATCCTACTTACTTTCAATTTTTCCATTTTTCCGCCGTATGAGTTGCGCCGGTATGTCCACTACCTTCGTCTGCAACCACCGTTTGGGTTATGCTGATTTGTCCACCATCATCGTCTTCACTTTGGATGCCTGGAATATTGCTGCTGGAGGTGGCTGCCGCCATTTCTATTACTTCTGCCATCTCAGATACAAGGAGACGTGGAAATCTGGGCTTGTCGCAAGAGCTTTCTTGGGTTTGGAACTTCAATGGAGTTGGAAAAACCAACGGATGAAAGTCTTTGGAGCTCGGTTATGGGGCTTTCATGGTGGACGGAGAAGAAGGGGGCAGTCATAGGGTTTCGTGCGCCTTGACTGCCTCAGTCACCAACTACTCCGTCTCCTTCAACTGGAAGGAAAGTTAGGGGCTGTTAGCCCCTCTGTTATGCCCTTTTGGTCATTGACCAAGGTAACTTTCTAAAGTTTAACCAGTTTAGTCCTGGGGACTAAAGTGGTTAAACTTTAACAAGTTAGACTAAAACGTAATTTTTCCAACTTATTATCCAAAAGAAAAAGAGTACCATGACTTTATGTTGTTAATAGAATCTGGTTGCTGCCTTTTGGTTCATCTCAGGGGGTTCTCAATCATGGGAAACTTGTAGCTGTGAAGAAACTTGCCATTGGCCTAGACAACAGAGTGACAGCTAATTTTGAGAGCGAGGTGAAGCTAATCAGCAATGTCCATCACAGGAATCCCATTCGCCTTCTTGGATGCTGTAGCCGAGGCCCAGAACTGCTCCTGGTTTTTTAATACATGGCCAACAAAAGTCTCAACAGTACATATACGGTACATTTTCCTTCCAATTACACTTAGAACTATGACCAACTAAAGATAGTCCTTAATGGCTTTAATTTGCTTGGTATTTTCATACAATTTGGTTCGATGATAAAAGTAACCAGAGGTTCAACATAATTGTTAGGGTGGCTCGCGGCTTGTCAATTGTCATATCTGCACGAGGTCCATGTATGCATCATTCATAGAGACATCTAGTCCAGTAACATCCTTCTTGATGACAGCTTCCAGCCCAAAATTGCACTTTGGTTTGGCAAAACTTCTTCCTGGCGACATAAGTCATCTTACCACCACCTTTGCAGGCACCTTGTAAATCACAGTAAAAGCGTAAAATAGAGCAATTTCACATAGCCTTTTTTATATATATATATATAAACTTGTGATACTCCTAAGTTCATGAAAATAACTACACTGTAGAAAATCTGTCTTTCAAGCCATTCTTCATTATATTCTTGATGTGGATGCTGTGGTCCTCATTTTTGTCATGTTTAATTTCGAGAATACCGGTCCCATATCCTCACTGATTGACAGACCCAGAAACTCCACCGGATAGTCAGATTTCCTATTAATCCTTGACCTAACACCATGACCAAACACCGTGCCATGGTACATAGGGCTCTAACATAGTACGTAACTAACATTAATTATTCCCTCTGTCCAATGAAGCTTGGCTGCATTTGGAAAACACAGGTCCATCATTACATGGCTGACTTTGCTCCCTCACTACCAAGAACATGGAAGAGGAGGGAGAACTCTGTTTTAAGTACGGGCCTTAGAGTCCAATAAGTTTAACTCATTTTCAAATGCAGACAAGGTTCATTGGCATTGGCCAGAGGGAGTACTATGTGATTATCATTTGTTAACGTAGTAATAAGTATCCCTGTGTACTACGTAAGTAACATATGTAGTATGGCCACGGTGATCAAGCTAGACGAATTCATTAACCATTGAGTCTGCCTTTTTTTCTCTCCCTTGAACCTCTCTTTCCGTTTCTCTGAATTAGAGACTTTTTTTTTTTGACAATGTGAATTAAACACTCTATGGATAAGTGTAGCTTTTTTTTTCCTGGTGAACATATTACGTAAACGTAGCTATTTTTTTCCGGATGGCCAATTTTTTTTGTTTCAAAGAGAGCTCTTTACATATGACCTGGCGCCAATTTTGGGTTTCTCATATTACCCGGAATCTTTGTCTTTCTTCCATATGACCCGAAAAGTGCCCAAAATACCCTTAAGTTTAGGTATAAGCACCCACACTTTGCCTTTTTCCATATTACCCGGAATCTAAGGAGCAGGTACTCGGAGAAGCTCGCGTTCAGTCGAAGAAGAAGTTCCGTCCGGCATCTCCCCCCGTATCATCACCGGCGCCGGTGCCGTCCAAATCAGAAAAGTAATCTTCGCGCCAAAAGGCAGAAAAATGAGCGGGATGAAGAGATTTTGATATAATAATAGCGGGGAAGCCCGCCCAACTACAAAAATTAAGATCTACATGTAAAGAAACACATATAAAGGTTACCCATTGGTGCTCGATCGCTCCTGAACATGAAATAAAATAATAAAAATGGGCAAAAGCGTGAAATACTCGCCGGCGAGCGATAATTCAATTTATATATCTTTCTGTGATCTTAATTAGGTGAAAGAGGAGGAAAAATGAGGAAAAACGCAAAAAAATGGGCAGAAACGGATGAAAAATGAGAGAGTTATGACATTTTGAAGATTGTCATTTTATCGTATAGAATATACACGACTTGGGTATTTATCGTGTATGTCGTATACACGATAAATACCCAAGTCGTGTATATCCTACACGATAAAATGACAATCTTCAAAATATCGTAACTCGCTCATTTTTCATCCGTTTTTGCCTATTTTTTTGCGTTCTTCCTCATTTTTCTTCCTCTTTCACCTAATTAAGATCACAGAATGATATATAAATTAAATTATCGCTCGCCGATTAGTATTTTACGCTTTTGCCCATTTTGTATCCTCTTATTTCATGTCCAAGAGCGGTCGAATACCAATGGGTGACCTTTATATGTGTTTCTTTACATGTAGATCTCAATTTTTATAGTTGGGTGGACTTCCCCGCTGCTCTTACATCAAAATCTCTTCATCATAGTTTTTTTTAGCGTGGGTGGTGCGGCGAAGCTCCGAACGTGGGAATGCTTTTACTTTCTTCTTTCTTCTTATTTTTTCTTCTTTTCTCAACCTACAATATCTTAATGAGGTGGAAGAGGAGGAAAAATGAAGAAGAACGCAAAAAAAATGGGCAAAAACGGATGAAAAATTAGCGAGTTATGACATTTTGAAAATTTCAGTTAAAACGTGTTTTAAAAGACACGACTTGCAGTATAGTCGTGTCATCGCGTACACGACTATACTGCAAGTCGTGTATTTCAAAACACGTTTTTACTAGAATTTTCAAAATGTCATAACTCACTCATTTTTTATCCGTTTTTACCCATTTTTTTTGCGTTCTTCCTTATTTTTCCTCTTCTTCCACCTCATGAAGATATATTAGGATGGAAGAAGAAGAAAAAATAAGAAGAAAGAAAAAATGGAAGCTTTCTAGCAAAGAGCTTCCATTTTCTTCTTTCTTCTTATTTTTTGTTACTCTTTTATCATAATATATCTTCATGAGGCCGAAGAGGAGGAAAAATAAGGAAGAACGAAAAAAAAATGGGCAAAAATGGATAAAAAATGAGTGAGTTATGACATTTTGAAAATTTTAGTAAAAACGTGTTTTGAAATACACGACTTGCAGTATAGTCGTGTACGCGATGACACGACTATACTGCAAGTCGTGTATTTCAAAACACGTTTTTCCTAGAATTTTTAAAATGTCATAACTCACTCATTTTTTATCCGTTTTTGCCATTTTTTTTGCGTTCTTCCTTATTTTTCCTCCTCTTCCACCTCATGAAGATATATTAGGATGGAAGAAGAAGAAAAAATAAGAAGAAAAAAAAAATGGAAGCTTTCTAGCAAAGAGCTTCCATTTTCTTCTTTCTTCTTATTTTTTGTTACTCTTTTATCATAATATATCTTCATGAGGTGGAAGATGAGGAAAAATAAGGAAGAACGAAAAAAATGGGTAAAAATGGATAAAAAATGAGTGAGTTATGACATTTTGAAAATTTTAGTAAAAACGTGTTTTGGAATACACGACTTGCAGTATAGTCATGTACGCAATGACACGACTATACTGTAAGTCGTGTATTTCAAAACACGTTTTTCCTAGAATTTTCAAAATGTCATAACTCACTTATTTTTTATCCATTTTTGCCCATTTTTTTGCGTTCTTCCTTATTTTTCATCCTCTTACACCTCATGAAGATATATTAGGATGGAAGAAGAAGAAAAAATAAGAAGAAAGAAAAAAATGGAAGCTTTCTAGCAAAGAGATTCTATTTTCTTCTTTCTTCTTATTTTTTGTTACTCTTTTATCATAAAATATCTTCATGAGGTGGAAGAGGAGGAAAAATAAGGAAGAACGAAAAAAAAATGGGCAAAAACGGATAAAAAATGAGTGAGTTATGATTTTTTGAAAATTTTAGTAAAAACGTATTTTCGAATACACGACTTGCAGTATAGTCGTGTACGCGATGACACGACTATACTGCAAGTCGTGTATTTCAAAACACGTTTTTCCTATAATTTTCAAAATGTCATAACTCACTCATTTTTTATCCGTTTTTGCCCATTTTTTTTGCGGTCTTCATTATTTTTCCTCCTCTTCCACTTCATGAAGATATATTAGGATGAAAGAAGAAGAAAAAATAATAAGAAAAAAAAATGGAAGCTTTCTAGCAAAGAGCTTCCATTTTCTTCTTTCTTCTTATTTTTTTGTTACTCTTTTATCATAATATATTTTCATGAGGTGGAAGAGGAGGAAAAATAAGGAAGAACGAAAAAAAAATGGGCAAAAACGTATAAAAAATGAGTGAGTTATGACATTTTGAAAATTTTAGTAAAAACGTGTTTTGGAATACACGACTTGCAGTATAGTCGTGTCTCGTGTACGCAGTATAGTCGTGTCTCGTGTACGCGATGACACGACTATACTGCAAGTCGTGTATTTCAAAACACGTTTTTCCTAGAATTTTCAAAATGTCATAACTCACTCATTTTTTATCCATTTTTGCCTATTTTTTTTGCGTTCTTCCTTATTTTTCCTCCTCTTTCACCTCATAAAGATATATTAGGATGGAAGAAGAATAAAAAATAAGAAGAAAGAAAAAAATGGAAGCTTTCTAGCAAAGAGCTTCTATTTTCTTCTTTCTTCTTATTTTTTGTTACTCTTTTATCATAATATATCTTCATGAGGTGGAAGAGGAGGAAAAATAAGGAAGAACGAAAAAAAAATGGGCAAAAACGGATAAAAAATGAGCGAGTTCTGACATTTTAAACATTCCCATTTTATCATGTCATACAAAACACGACTTAATTCAAGTCGTGTTTTCGACGACACGATAAAATAGAAATTTTCAAAATGTGATAACTCGCTCATTTTTCATCCATTTTTGCCCATTTTTTTGTGTTCTTCTTTATTTTTCCTCCTCTTCCCCTTCATTAGGATCATAGAAAGATATATAAATTAAACTTGTTACTCGCCGAAGAGTATTTCACGTTTTTGTCAATTTTTATCCTTATATTTCATGTCCAGGAGCGGTCCAACACCAATGGGTGATCTTTATATGTGTTTTTTTACATGTAGATCTTAATTTTTGTAGTTGGGAGGGCTTCCCCGCTGTTTTTATATCAAAATCCCTTCATCCCGCTCGTTTTCTCACTTTTTGGCGCGAAGATTACCTTTCCCGATTTGGACGGCGCCGGCGCCGGCGATGATATGGGCGGAGATGCCGGACGGAATGCCTTCTTCTCCGACTGAACACGAGTTTCTCCGGGTACCTCCTTAGATTCCAGGTAATATGGAAAAACAAAGAGTGTGGGTGCTTATACCTAAACTTAAGGGTATTTTGGGTACTTTTCGTATCGATTCCGGGTCATATGGGATTTTACTGGAAAAACCAGGCAATATGGGAAAACAAAAGTTGGCGCCAGGTAATATGGAAAAAACTCTTTCAAAGATGATGCCGTGCATTTCAGATAACCAAAATTCGCAGCGCGAAACATCAATTTAAGGAAGAATTCTTTAAATATAGTTTCTTTTAATTTAATGTGTGAAATTTTGTAAATGAATGCTGCATTATTGAACAGGGGTTACACTGCACCACAATATGCACTTCATGGGCAATTATCTGAGAAGGTTGAAACATACATCTTTGGCATATTCGTCCTGGAAATTGTGACTAGTCGAAAGAGCAATGACATCAGGCTGGAGCCAGTTAATCAGTACCTCCTTGAATGGGTATGATTAAAGTTACCCACTAAATTAACTTGTCAAGCCAATTGAGTTGTACCATCAATCTTATGTGATATCAATCCCAACAGGCATGGAAGTCCTATGAGTTAGACAAGATGAGTTAGACAGAAGTAAGTCCGAGGAAAATAACATGAAGAGAGTGATAGAGGTGGCTCTGCTCTGCACGCAGTCAGCCGTGTCATTGAGGCCAGCCATGTCTGAAGTAGTGATGCTGTTGTTGAGCAAAGGCCATGCCATGCCGGCTCCAATTCGGCCAACCGTCATTGATACCACCGAGTTCGATACATCTTCGTCCGCCATGATCTCCCCCAATTCCCATGCAGATGTTTCAACTTCACAATTCTCGGCTAGATGAGATGGAATGTTGAAATGCTTGTTCTTTAAGGGCTTATATTGTATTCCCTCCGTCCGGAATTATTATCACCATAGGATTTTCAAAATGAACTTCCATTTGGAAAATCCTTATGGTGATAATAATTCTGAATGGTGGGAGTATTGTGTCAAAGAGAAGGGCTCATATCTTTGTTGAAAATTTTAAGTAGAACTTTGATGACGGTTTTCAGCTTTGGAGGTACTAATGCCTTGTAAGCCTCCGTAGGTTAAGGTTAGCATGTCATTGGTTCACCATGTCATCCTGAATAATGTTTCTTTAAAGTATGACTTTGTAAGGCAGGGTAAAACTGAGCAATTTTTGCTACGCTAATTGTAGATGGGTTTGCTATACTCATGAATTTGTTATGTTGGATTGATGTTATAACTTTTGATCGCATATTGATAATTGTTAAGAGTTAACTGATAGTTTCATTTTTTTTGTATTGGTAAATATTTTCATGAGTATTTCAGACAAGTCTTCTATAACATGAAATAAGATAAATCACCTTTATTTATATTCACATGCTAAGCTTAATAAGATACTTACACACAGGTTTCATTTTTGTGGAGGTGGGGAGAGTGATGGCATGGCAGTGTCCCTCCCTTTACATTTGATGTAATTAACGATGATAGAGGTGTGTTTGGTTTGCCGTGGATCTTAGGGGCAATTTGGTTCTTGAAAAATCAGCCCATCTAGCATGGATTTTGGGGTAATCCGGGATGAATTGCCCAAAAACCATTTTCGGGGGCCGTCTGGGGCATGATTATAAGCAAATATCTACAATGGATTTTTCATATCCAGCACGAAACACGACCTGAGGTATTTCAGCTGGATATGGAAAAAACATAAATGCTACAGTGTAGCAAAACATCTACTCTGGATATTTTGTTTTACCTGTTTGGGGCGTGATTAAAAGCACAGTAGATGTTTTACTACACTGTAGCATCCATGTTTTTTCCATATCCAGCGTGGAGGTGTTTCAACTGGATATGGAAAAAACATGGATGCTACAGTGGATGTCCAAAATCCACTCTTGATAACTTATAATCATGCCCCAAACGGCCAATGCAGGTGGTGGATGGGTGGAGAATACATGAAAATTCACCGTTCAACCCCATCCAGTTGATAGACCTCTTGGATGTGAATAAAATCGTAAGGTCAAGTGCCATATCCAAGTCAAAGGGGATGATGGGATAATTTTTTTTTCATGCCCTAAACAAAACTAACATCCAGCAATAAAACCATCATTCAGGCCGATGATCTGAATATATTCGAACATCCACAAACAACCAATTCAAGACCCAAACGCGCCGCTTACAATACTAATATTAGTTTTTGTCCAAAAAAAATATGCGCCGTATGTTTTGCAGGATAAGATCTTCAACGAAAAGCAGTGGTCGGCAGCCATGTCGCTGTCAACCTTACGAGAAGAAGAGACGTTGGCAGGTCTAAGCTCCAGTAAACAAAGGGGATGTCTTTGAGTTTGGCAGAGTGACAACTTCCCAATCACAACCCATCAGATTACAATCGGACTGTTTTTTTGCCAATTCATTTTACCATTTTCATTTTCCATCAAATATGCCTGTCACTTCCATTAGGATCCAACTTAAGAAAGCAGGAAATATGCTTATCACATTGAAGACCCATACCCTCTGAGAAATTTTTCAGTGTAGATACCGGCATGCTAACACGCAACCCCCTTATGAGACCCTATTAACCTTGTTAAAACCATGTGAATGAGGCTAACCCCGTACCCTTTTAATTTCGGAAGCTAACCCCGTAACGTTTTAATTTCGGTCGTTAGCCAGGGCCTACACTCAGTGTTGTGTGTCCCTCCGATTGGTGATCGATACCACGCAAAGATGCCAGCTTGGTGTTCGTATGGGAAATGTTTTGCTGACCGAATTTGAGGACCAGATTGCATGACCCCAGCCCACTGGGTCATGCAATCTGGTCCTCAAACTCGGTCACGCTAAACGCCCTCGTGTCGTATCATTGAAAAATTTTCTCATACCCTCTTGGTCTACACCTAACTTGCTTGAATTCAATTCCTTCGTATGAGTGCTCTTCACTGCCTTCCACTTCCATTTCGATTCTTCTGTTCATTTTCTTAGATCATAAAACCTGAAAGATAACTTTGTAATTAGCTGCCAGTTCATGCTGCGGCGACCCCATCCCTTTGTAGCAATTCTTTAAGATATGCACCGGCCAGGAACCATCTTTCATTTAATATCTCTACCTGTTTTGCTCTTCTTGCCAAGCCTAGTCTCCTCCGACCCTCAAGCGAACCTTGTCAACAAGGTCTGCGGCTGGTTCAACGCCACCGACGCATCCGCCTTCTCGGCCAACCTTGATGCCGCCTTCACCGATCTACGCAAACAGCTCTCCTCTGCCCGCTTTGCCACCACGCAGCGCGTGCTCGCCCCCGACCCTGTCTTCGCCCTCTCTCAGTGCCGGGATTATCTATCCCCCGTAGACTGTCTTGCTTGCTACGCTGCTGCCACAGTTGAGATCCGCAGCTGTGGCACGGTGACTGATGCCTTCGTTGTCTTCGACGGGTGCTTTCTCCGGTACAGGAACAACAATTTCTTCGACCAGACCTCTCTCCCTGGAGGTGTGGGCCTCTCCAACGGCTTCTGCGGGGAGAACCGATTGTCTGAATCCGGCGACAAGGCTAAGTTCAATTTGACGGTGTTAGGCGTGCTGTCGTATATTGTCACGACTACGCCAAAGGATGCGAGGTTCTACGAGGTGGTGGCGGCAAGAAGCGGGGACGGGCCGGTGGTTTATGGAGTTGGGCAGTGCGTCCTGACGGTGAGCCTTACTGGGTGTAGTGACTGCTTGAGCTTGGCTTATCAGAACATAAGGGCCTGCCCCCCGGCAGCCGAGGCGAGGGCGGTGGACTTGGGCTGCTTTCTGAGATACTCCGACCAGGCCTTCTTCAACGGCAGCGCGGTGGCCGATCTCGACCATCTCCTCAATTCAGGTGAAGAAAGCTATAAGGTGAATTGAAATTAGATTATGTTGAATTGATCACGAGTGTTTGAATATATGATTACGATATGTTAGTGCAGGTGGCTCAAGTAACAAAAAGGTTCTTATTGGGTGGACTGCCGGAGCCGGAGGAGCTGCGTTGCTTGTGGCTGCGCTGGCCTTGATTTGGTGCCACCTACGGCGCAGGGAGAGTAGAGGGACCGTGATCGGTATGTGCCTGGCCCATTCCTTGTCTTTACCTTGGACTCCATTTTCTTCCTTCTTTCGCATTCAAAGACCTTGGTCTTCTTATAAAATAGAGGGAATCCAGTATACTAGAGGACGGAACCGGATGATCCTGTGGTGAAGCTTCACCAGCGAGGCCGCTGGTGAAGTTTCACCAGCCGTCGATCGTACAGAATCGACGGCGCACGTGGAAACCGTGTGCGCTCGGCCAAAAGAGATCCGGACTCCTAGAGGACAACACTTTACCAGAAAGAAAAGAAATCTAGGACAAGAGTCAAATTACGTGTGAAATGAGATGACGACTCCTAAGATATTATACAAAGTTATTCGATCTCAAGGAGTAAAAAATGAAAACACGGCCCTCAGTTACTTCATGTTTACCTATGACGGTCATCATATTGTGGATGATGCTTTTCAGCATTATCTGTTAGAAGTCACACTCATGTCAAGTAGTACTCTTGCAATTGGTCATTTTCGACACCAGCTTGTGGAACACAATCTAATATCACGCATGCGTAACCACTGGGCCACACTTCCACACATAAGATAAGATTGTTTTTTTGAATCATACGTAAGATATGATGCACCATGTGACCTAGGCCACTTTCAAGGATCATACACAAATAATCTATAACTATACTGTAATTAATAGAAGCAAAGGTGGTGGAACAGACAATATAGTGTATGTTGTCTAAATTAGTGTTTTCACACTACACTAAATACTACATTTATAAGTGCGGATTTGCGAATTTTGTTTGGCCAAAATCCTGAAGGAATTTGATTAGAAGAGAGGATCTACACACACAAAGGATCTCTTACCTATGTAGTTGTAGGATGATAAATTCGCATCAGATATTCAATCCAACGGGTGTAGCATGAGCATTGTGCACTAGCAGTTTTACTTGTAATATTAAAATGTGGTACTCATGAATTTCCCACTTCACATGTAAACACCTCTTGGATCCATATTTTAGGCCACAACTTCTCTCAATTTTTGTTGATTTTTTATTGGTCATTTTATAACTTTAATAACATTTAGACATGATATCCATGCTATGTGTTGTATTAAGAAATTAATAATCTACGAAATATATTTTTTTGTTCATTGTTGTTGTTATACTAATTTCATTTATAGCTTAATAAGACATGTAAATTGCTATTTGTTCCAGAATATAATCAAGAGTCTAGGAATTTCAAGAGACCTAACTTTAAAAATATAATATCTCTCTTGTGCCTGGGTTGAAACCATGTCCTCTCTACTACATGGAAAACGGAAGAGGGCGTCTAGGGTGACCGAATTTGGGGACCAGATTGCAGGACCCCATGCCACATTGGCATGGGGATCTGCATGCACAATTGCAGGGCCCCATGCTAATCTGGTCTCCAAATTCGGTCAGCAAAATATTTTCCAAAATGGAAGACCGATACATCAACATTTCTTTTCCTTTTCTGTTTGGGGGGGTTGAAAAAAATTTAAAATTTTTGGCTAAATTCGTTGAAATTTGACAAATAGCTGAATCAGGAGAACATTGAGGAAACTATTCCAAACACCCTAAATTCTGCAAAAAAATAGCTGAATCAGGAGAACATTGGGGAAACTATTCCCTAACACCTAAATTCTGCAAATCTTGCAAATTTTGCAGAAATTTGTCAAAGTGCTCCTATCCATTTCTTATATGCTCACTACAATTCAAGTAAAAGTTACAAATCTTCAGCTAAAAAAAGAATGAAAAGAAAAACAGTTGGTCTAACCTGACCAATTTCCATTACCAGCATCACATTACCACCGAGGGGAGGAAGAAATGGTTGAATAGAGGGTGAAATCCCAAGTTTGCCTAAGTTTCCTGCCCCCCTACACATGCCCCTTGGTCCTACTTGCTGGTCACATAATGTTGGTTAGGAAAATATTTTCACCCCCACAAAGCCCTTCGTGGCTAGGGCAGACCAAAAATGTTTACATGACCAATTACCATGACGAAACCTCGTGACCATACTTGAACATAAGATATACCATAGTTCATAGAGTATACATAGTTTTTCCTATATATGTATTGCGCCATATAAGTATGGTCTTGGCCATCGGCCAGGCTATAGAAGCGTTCAGGGCTGACTGTGAGGGTTGAGTCCTCGCATCTCCGATGTTCTCTTCTGCATGGTGATCCTCAACATTCTTAGTCGTCATTTGGATTGGCAGTTGGACTCACAGATCAGCAAGGGCCATCCAGTTTCGATTACAACAATCTTAGACATGCAACTACTAACTTCAGCGACAAAAATAAGCTAGGACAAGGAGGATTTGCTGCAGTTTACAAGGTAATTAATACTCCATTCATCTTAGGGATCGGTAGAAAAAACTCCTAGCCCTCATCGAGTCACTGAACTTGTTTTTCATCTATTCTTCCTAGGGAGTGCTGAGAAATGGCAAAACCATAGCAGTGAAGAAAATCACAATATCGGAAACAGCTCGAGCCAGGGAAAACTTCGACAGCGAAGTGACTCTTATAAGCAATATCCGTCACAGAAATCTTCTTAGGCTCCTTGGTTTCTGCAGGAAAGGTCCAGACCTTCTGCTTGTTTACGAATACATGGAGAAGGGCAGCCTTGACAAGTACATATATGGTATGTTAAATTCTTGTACATCTTTAAACATTAAAGAAAACATCATGATCAGTTATGTCATGGAGATAATTCTTTCAGGCGACGGACGCCGGAGCCTCAGCTGGAGACAACGGTTTGACATCATTGTTGGCATAGCTAGAGGCCTTGCTTTCTTGCATGAGGACTTCCCTATCTGTGTCATCCACAGAGACGTGAAGCCTGCAAACATACTTCTTGATGAACAGTTTCAACCAAAGCTTGCAGATTTTGGGCTTTCAAGACTGCTTCCGGACGACCAGAGCCACATGAGCACTAGAATGGCCGGCACCATGCATGTGTCTTATTCATAAATCATAATAGCATTGATTAGGAGAATTTAGTTTCCTTTCTGTCTTCATTTCGTTGAATCAAAGCTAACTTGTACGTATTTGCATGCAGTGGATATGTAGCACCTGAATACATTGTAAACGGGCAGCTATCAGAAAAGGTGGACACATACAGCTTTGGTGTGGTTGTTCTTGAAACTGTGAGTGGTCGAAGAAGTAACGCCTTGAGCCTTGACCCAGACACGGTGTACCTTCTTGAATGGGTATCTTTGATCTTCCTCAAATTAACCTCCATATTTGCTTTTTGATAATCAAATTGACCTTCCAAAACTTGAAACTTTTCATATTTTTTTTGTGTGTATTTCTTCTTTGAACTTGCATATGGCGGAAATGGCAGGCTTGGAGGTTGTATGAGACTGGCTCACTACTGGAGTTGGTTGACGAGCACCTGGAGCTGAATTTGAACGAGGCTGAGGAAATGAAAAGAACAGTCGAGATAGGTCTTATGTGCACCCAATCGGCTTATCTAAGGCCAGCTATGTCAGAGGTTGTGGCCTTGCTGCTAGACAAAGAAGGGAGAAATGCAAAATGTACGCTCAACAGACCGAATTTCATTGCAAAACGTGACACTAAAATGAGAGATGAGTCCATCTCTAGCCAGTCGACAAGTTCGAATGCTACCATTACCATCTCTCGCTTATCAGCGCGATAGTATAAGGCACTTGGTGAGCATAGCGGTAGAGCTAAAGCCGAAAGCTCACTTGTTCTTGCTAGATTGTAGAAAACAAACCAAATTTTCTCACTCTTTTTTTTGCCATGTAATATAGAGGTGTCAAATTAACAACAAGCTAACATTTCCCTCCGCATTGGGTTCCTACTTCACACACCTCGTTATAGACATAGACATGAAAATCTAGTGCAAATCGGCCGATTTGGTGGTATAGTTAGAACTTCTTCTTGTTAGAAAAAGTTGGGCTGAGCAACTTTAAGTGAATTAGAAATTCTCTTCATCTTCCTGTGAATAGCAGTGTGTGTTTTCTGAATTGTCACACCCATCAGACCATAGACACCTCCGCAGGGAGGAATTCCAGTAGAACAGTTCTTCCACGTGGCTGTAGATAGGTCCATTCACTGTTTGACACATACACTAACAAAAAATGACATATGTTCAGATTTTAACACTTAGCAGTCCCTAAAATATGTCAAACATCCAATGAACCTATCTACTAGTTGTCCCGTAGAACAGTTCTACTGGATAATTTCTCCTCTGTAGGAGAGAAATAAAGTGCTTTGCTTTAAAAACTTTTAATCCATTATCATGTATTCATGGATTTATAAAATGAGTTTGCAGTTTTTAACATTTAAGTCTACGAGTCATAGAGTAAAAACATGGTTATGTAGAGTGCTATTTATCCATGTTGTGAGATCATTATATCTGAAGAGATAGACGTCAATTAGATCATCATGAAAGGATGTAATTCTGTCAGCACTTGACTTGATCTACTTATAATTCAATATACATTTATTCATTCAATCTTCAATTTCACAATAGAAACGAGCTAGTAAGGTACACATATCCCTTCTCTTTAAAGCTAAAAAATCGTTTCAAATGCAATGAGGATAAAAAGCTCCCACAAAAAAAAATCGTTTCAAAGAAAAATACACTAGTTGCCAACCACTTCAAAACCAACTGTCAGTCGTACCAGAAAAAAGGAAAAACCAACTATCACTCCCATTCGAACGGTACCACTCATTATTTAAAGTCCAATTAAGTGCTTTTAAATAAACAAATAAATATGTAAAAAGACTTGGATAATTAGTAGCCGGATATTAGAACCCTAAAAAAATGTGATCTTCTTGGAAGAGAGGGTTATTTTTGTCGTTTGAGACCAGATGGAATGATTTATAAAGAATCCAGGGAGGCTCGAGGTTTCTCTCTGAATTTGAATTCAACGCCACTTCCACGGCTCACACAACATTTAATATTTTCCCTGAATTTTATAAATTCAGTAGCAGTAAAATCCTCTTATGGCTGAATTCAGGATTTCACGACTTTAACCAATAAGACCTAATTTAAGCCAAATTTAAGTGAGTATAAATCTTGTCTGTTAAGTAAACAATCAAACTCCTGGCCACCATGGTCCATTCACGGAGCCCATTGGATAGAATGCCAGAGATGGGGCCGTCTCTGGGCCGTAACTTATGGGAATAAGACCGTGAGCTGACATATATGATGTAAGAGTCTCAATGGACCAAGTACAAAAAAGAGCACTTACATTGTACCACCCCAAATAAAAGGGAAATGATATTTGTACAGCAGATCCTTACACATTTTCCATACACAGCTGATGTGTATGGAAATAAGTGGGTGAGCTGATGTGACCCTACATCACCCCACATCAGTTCACCCATTCATTTCCATATATATCAACTGTGTATAAAAATGTGCATTAGGGTTATCACTGCCCCAAATAAAATGAGGACTTAAATCAATGTTCTTTTTCATCTTTATGTTAATTTCTTTCTTGATACCATCCGTCACTAGGGTTTTGAACCAGCTGTTGTGAAGCACGTGGTCACTAGAGGTGAGGTCGTCTTTTTTTTCTTTGGATGAAAAAGGATAGACTCGCATGCTTTCTATTATGTACCCGATTTGGTTATAGAAATATGATCCTTCTTGGATATAATATTTATAGCAATTATGATTCAATCTATGAGGGGCATTGGAATTTTGTTGCAGCCACTACTTGCACCAGAGAGATCTTGAAATTTTTCGATACTCACCTGCCAATTCTTATTAAAGTAATAAATAAGTAAATTAATGTAATAGATCCATGTAATTGTAGGCAAATCAATGAGAGGATGTTGAATTTGCAGGAGGATCAAAACAGGGAAGATCTATGTAGCAAAAAAACAGGGAAGATCTATTGTTATTGTCTCAGCTGTGGCCGGAGGTGCTGTAATAATCTTCGCTGTTATACTGGCAATCCTCCTTAGAAAACCCAAACACAGGGCCAGTTCATATGGTACTAGTTTTGTTATTTCCTCTTTTATCAAACAAAAACATGTCATGTCCTCATTTCTTGCTAAGAGCTATGAGGCATATGATGTGAGTTCAAGCATCAACCTTCCCACGTCATATGATGTGGGTTCAAAATGCGAAGCAATAATCGACATGTACTGTAATTGCAGTGACCACAGTGAGATTGACTGAGCTAAGGAGGCTGGAAAGTTTCACCTACAATGATCTTAAACATGAACTGACAACTTGATAACAGAAACAGACTAGGACAAGGTGAATTTGCTGTTGTTTACAAGGTAATGTGTAAGGGTAAATTTCACTTAGTCCTCATTAATTATTGCCAAATTGCACCTTACCTGTATGATAGGAGTTTAATTCAGCACTTCTATTATGCTAGGCAGTGATAACCCTACAGCAGATTCCTACACATTTTCATACACAGCTGATGTGTATGGAGATGAGTGGGTGAACTGATGTGGGGTCATATCATTTCCCTTACTAGCAGTTGTTAGAAGTGCCTTGCGCAACAATGGGAAGGAGGAGGCAAGTGTAAGTTTTCTTCAGAAATATGTTTCATTAGCCTACCAAGCCGCATGGGGTATGCATGCGGTAAATTGAAATTCATACTGGTTGTGTGTGATTTTGGCCCTAACTAGTAGGGGCTAAGTGCAATTTACTGGATGTGTAATCAACATGATATATTAGGTTAACTGGCTGAGGTTTGATAAGATCCTTTTTCTGCTTTATGATGATCAGGGCATGCTTAAAACTGGTTAAATTGTAGCTGTCAAGAAGCTCAAATGATAAAAAATCACCCTAACAAGGAGAGATTTTGACATTGGACTGCTAATAGTTGGCAGTTTTCACCACAAAAATCTCCTTCCTCTCTTTGGATGTTGGAGATCGATTATTTGTGTATGAATACATGGAGAAGGGTAGCCTTGATAGATATTTATTTGGTATGTTAACTTGGACGTGTTTCCAAAAAGTACTTTTGACATTATGTTAGAAAATTAGATGGCACTAGATAATCCCCGCTAGCATGGCAGGCGATAAACACGGGACTTTAGTTGGACGCAAAGGCTTGATATAATCCTTGGCGCCGTGGCCTAGCGTACTTGCATGAGGAATATCATGTTTGCATCAGACACAGGGACTTTAAATCAAGCAACATACTTCTTGATGATGACTTTCAGCCAAAAATTGCAGATTTTGGGCTCATTAAGCGGCTTCTAAAAGATACGAGCCATTTTAACGCTAGATTGGCAGGCACCCTATTAGTCATAAATCACTCTCGAAGTAAATTGTCACGAACCTTCTTACAACTAGCTAGTTTAGATGTTTTTTTTTAAATGAAAACTATAGTAAACATGTTGAGAATTTATAAATTGGTCTAAATTGACCTGTGGGTATGCAGCACCAGAGTATGTTCTCAATGGTCATCTATCAGAGAAGTTTTATATCTACAGCTTTGGGATCATTGTTCTAGAGACTGTGAGTGGTCTAAGAAGCAATTGTTCTAGAGATTGTGAGTGGTTTAAGAAGCAGTCACAGGTTGAATCTGTGACCACGTACCTTCTAGAATGGGTAACTATTCTCCATTCATATTCTATTATATGATCCATAGTAGCATTTCCATTCCACTATTGTAATTAGTTGAGGAATTTTGTCTTTGATTTCTCAGGGTTGGAGGTTCTATGAGAGTGATTCATTGATGGAGATGGTAGATAAGTCATTGAATCCTAGTACATACAAACATGAGGAAGTAAAGAGAGTGGCCAAGATAGGTCTAATGCGCACACAATCAGCTTCTCTGCGGCCGTCCATGTCCAAGGCTGTAGCCCTATTGATGAACAAGGAAGAGTACAAGGGACTTGATCAGCTCATAAGGCCTTCGATCATAGGGGAATCCACCAGCAGATCAACTCCTGTTGATAATGTTTCTTCTACTCATTGTGTTCGAATGCAGTCATGACTATGTCTCACTTCTCTGCCCGTTGATTTCGAGTCCTTATTTTGGGAAAGAAACCAAGTGGATTTATGGCAGTATCTTCCAAGAATTGAACTGCCGTATGTAATGTAGAGGCATGTGGTTTAGTTTGTAATATAGCTTAACTTCAGCTTGGTCTAATTTTGAGCTGAGCTGAGTCAAATTGAGTTTTACTTGACAACATTTTTTTTACTTGTTCAATGAATATTACATCCCATGAAAAAATATAATCAAATAAATTATTATTTTTTTAAAACCAGTCTCTACTATGAACATATGGATACTCTACTTATTTTTTTGCTCGGTAAAAGTGGTGGTGGGGGAGCGCCGGGCCCCCACTTCTATAAAGCAATAATGGGAATTATATATATATATATATATATATATATATATATATATATATATATATATATGAGATGAGTTTACATGAGATCGTTCTCATATAAGGAGCATGAGACCAATCTTTATTGCCGTTAGATTTCGATCGGATGGTGGATATCAAATCAGTGGGTAGGTGAGTATGTCACATCAAGGAGTGGGTGAGATCATGATGGATATTTGTATCCGTCAGATCAAAATCCAATGGTTACGATTCAAAGTGGCCTCATATAAGCAATATAAGAGCGATCTCATTTAAACTTGGGAAGGGTTTACATGAGATCGTTCTCATATAAGGAGCATGAGGCCAATCTTTATTGCCGTTAGATTCCGATCGAAGGGTGGATATGAAATCAGTGGGTTGGTGAGTGTGTCACATCAAAGAGTAGGTGAGATCATTATGGATATTTATACCCGTCAGATCAAGATCCAACGGCTACGATTCAAAGTGGCCTCATATAAGCAATATGAGAGCGATCTCATTTAAACTTTTCCCTATATATATATATATATATATATATATATATATATATATATATAGTGAATCATCCAATCAAAAGAAAAATTGGAGACCCCATATCTAGATTTAAGAAATGGAAATTCTCTTAGCAATTTCCAAAGATAGGCAGTGGAGCTGATGTAGATACGGATTCAAGCTTCAGAGAGTATGAGAAAGATGCAATACATGAATTTGAGCCAAAAATGTTTTGAACTTAGCTGAGGGAGCCAACACCAAGCTCAAGTTTGGCTTATTAGCTCCCCTCCAAGTGCCCATGCTCATATTGTTCATTTTTATGAGGAAGAAAAAGATCAAAATCCAAAGACCTGCATTGAAATGTAAGTAAAATTTTGGCGGGTGACAATTAATTAAATTATGTGGGCGGCTGAAATTGTAATTTTGAAAGTAAAATATTGAAATCTATTGCACGAATGCACGAAACTCAAGGACTTCTTTTTTGGCAACTGAAACCCAAGGACCTTGAACTCCAAAGTTAACATATTCCTTTTGGCAGCCCCATGGTCTATTGACCGGATTTATTGGGCTAAAATAGAACCCCAGAGTATGTTATATCAGGTCAATATCTTAATTAACAACTTAACATTGCATTAGCCGCCAACTTGGACCAATCTTCAGACAACTTAAGCATTACATTACTTTCTCTCTCTCACACTAATTATCTAACTTGGAAATCCAATAGCGAACTAAAATTACTTCATTTTTTACTTCTAATCCAAACTATTAATATGGGACAAGGTGAGTCTTTAAACTTCCCAAAGGAAATTACCTGTGGAACAATAGTACTAAAACTAGTTCATTTTGGTTCTCCAATCCAGACTATTCAAATAGAATGGAGGGAGTATGCTAAAATATCAATTGACAATTTATGATATGACATTCGCATACATGTTTTCCATTCTTCACCCATAGCCATCTCCCTCCACAGTCCAGGTTTCCTCCACTGCTCACACTTTAATTCAACTTTCAAAGTTTTTTTTATATAAAAAGCCTGAAAGCTACACATCCATAAGATGGATTCGATCATACTCCAGAGCTCTAGGAAGGAGGGATAACTCCCTGTCCAAGCCGTCGAGGTTGTCAAGTGCTGCGCATATCTTGCCAAACAATGAGCAACACCATTCCCTTCTCTCCGAACATGGATAAATCAAGCTGTTGTAAAATATCTCAAAGCTTCCATAGCTTCTCTAACCAAAAAACTAGTTGGTCCACAATTCTTCTCTTTTTGTCAAACAATAAAATTACACCCAAACAGCCCCTTTCAAAAATGACATTTTTGAACTGCTGTCTTGCTGCAAAAATAACAAATTTGGATGCTGCAATTCTTTCTACCACCTCAGGGTCATTAAATGGGCCCTTTGGGCTACTCATGCAATAAATTAGATTCCCATTGAAATCCCTAACACAGTAGCCAATTCCTGATTTCCGCCTCTCCTTAAAAATTCCACCATCAAAGTTAACTTTAATAAAACCTTCCTTATTTCTCCCCACTGTATATTGAAAGTTAACTAAATATTCCACCCCAAAATCTCTTACTTTTAGAACATCACCAACACCAACCTCCCTTCTTCTTGCATTCCGATCATACCACATAGCCCAACCAATGGAGAACATAGTTTCTTTCTTCCCAAAGTTTTTAATAATATGCTCAACTACATTCATTGAACATAAGGCTCCCTCAACATGTAGCTGTTGAAACCATTTCTCTTGCTCTCAAACTGCTCTCAGCTGTCGATAATGCCAAATTGCATGAGCTGAATCCTCACTTTTCTCTGTACATCTCTCACAACTAGGGTTGTCCAGAATATGTCTTTTACATAGATTCACTTTGGTTGGTAATATATCCCTGCACATCCTCCAAGCAAAGTGTTTAATTTTTCATAGGGCCTTCATATTCCAAATAGCATTCCACTTTGGATCATTACACCAATCATCATTTCCTTCTACTCATCCACGGTAAATATCATCCATTGCCATCTGATAAGCAGATTTAACAAAAAAATCACCTTGCTTCTTTCCTAGCCACATGATTTCATCATCAAGTAGATCTGAACTTAGGGGTATAGAGAGAATCTTCTCCACATCTGCAACTAAAAAAGTCTTCTTGATTTTATCTCAGCTCCAACATGCACTAAGCTGGTCAATGAAATCACTAAGATATATATGAGACTCCATTTCACCCCCATTTGAACTTGCTTTATGACAGCCTGGAAAAGGTAACCATGCATCTTCCCATACTCGAATTTTTTTGCCATTTCCCACTCTCCAACATGTCCCTTTTATGAGAATTTCCCTTCCTTGAAGAATGCTCTTTCATACATAAGAAGCATTTTGTCTAGAGGGAGCCTCCAAAAAATTGCCATCCTTGAAATATTTTGCCTTTAGTAAAGAGAACTAGGATTAGTTAAGACCCGCCATCCTTGCTTAGCAAGGAGAGCTAGGTTGAAGACTTTAAGGTTGTGAAACCCCATTCCTCCATGACTTTTTGTTTGACACATTTTATTCCAACTCAACCAGTGTATTTTCTTTACCCCACCAGAAATCACAAATGAGTTTTCTGAGCTTGGAACTTTAAAGCAACACATTGTATAGGTTAGGATCGATTGGACCACTGATTTAATCAAGATCTCCTTCCCAGCATGTGATAGTAACTTCTCCTTCCACCCATTCGCCCTCTTCCACACTCTTTCCTTCAAATTATGAAAAATGCTTATCTTGTCTTTTCCCACCCATGATGGTAGCCCAAATACTTGTCATGTTTCTTTACCTCCTCCACTCCAATACATCCTGTAACACCAAAAAAATCGGTATGTTTTCTTAACTGCTAATTTAGGAAACTGATCTAAATTAGGAAAGTTTAGCTGCTTATTTGGATTTTTGGGTTATGACATGTGATTTGCTATATTGAATGATTGATGTATTACATGTTGAATTGCTCAATCAATAGACCAATTAGGCAGGTTACTAGGGCGCGAGGATTAGCCCTGGCACTCGGCTCAACCTGGCACTGAGGCTGGTCTGGCGCCAAGGTATGAGGACACCTGATGCCAAGAGTGGGGCCAGGCGCCAGGGTACGAGTACTTCCTGTGGAGACTCTTATGAGCGATGTGATTCCTTAAGATGAAATATGGTAACGTGGGAAGTTACAAGACTTGACGTAATTGCACATGTGTCAGGAGTCGGAGGAACATGAGTGCCAAACACACCTGGATGTCAGGTGCACCTGGACGCCAGAGTAGGGGCATGGCACGTGTGAGGTTATGTGTGTGTGAGACGAGGTGGTTAAGACACGTGATACATGATCTACGCGAGATGGAGTAGCGTGTCACGTACGCAGGATGTCAGAGTCACTCAACTGTGAGACACATGCCAAATGCAGAAGCACCTAGGTGTCAGGACCACGTGGACGTAGGGCTAGGGACGTCTTGCACGTAGGTGACATGGCACGTTGTGGCTTACCTTAGAAGTTAGAGAGAATCATGGTGGAAAGATATGATTTGATTTCCTAGTTGTAACTAAAGATAAGATTGTGGTAAATCGGGAAACTATTTAGATTTGGTTACGGTTAATTAAGGGAGCCAATCATGATTGAAGGAGATTATCCCCTAAATATTCACCAACCAATCAGAGAAGGGCACTCAATTTGGAGGGACGCCCAAGTGGTAAGGTTTGGATTTGGTAGTTTTTAAATTTGAACTTTGAGATCAATTTGAAGAAAGATATGATTCTAATGAGATCCTAAATCCCAACAAAATTGGGAAAGTAAAAGAGAAGGATGTCCTTGTCAATTAGGAGGAGGCTTGTGATTGGAAGGAAATTATTTGGAGTAATAAAATCTAGGGAAGAGATTTAACTTAATTAGAATAGATAACTACCTATAAAAACACCACAAAAAGGAGGGTTGGCCCTTATTGTTGGCCGACCACCCCTCCTTGTGTGTTGTTCTTTATTTTTTCTTTTCTTCTCCTTTTTCTACTCCAAACCAGCACAATATTACCCTTCTCCCTTGACTCTAAACTCTTTCAATCGAAAGGACGAGGGCGGTCTTGCGTAGAGGAAACAAAGTCCATCGCGAGGAAGCAAGAAGTTATAGCATTCAAGTTTGATAGGATGGTTTTCCCCTTACCTTTATTCTAGATTTCCTATTGAATGCGAGGGATGTCTTGTTGATTATCTTATGCCATATATCTTGCATTTTTATTAATGATCGAGTGGATTCAACTTTAGTTCATGAAGGAATTTCATATGAATGTGTTATATATGTGTGTATTTAAATCATTGTGATTGATATTCCTTCTATGTACACATGCTAGTGCCTAGAGAGTACCCCCATGTTGTTTGGATGTCTATTTACTCGAATTCATGATCTTATTGACCTTGTCATATTTTGTCCATTTCATATTGTCATGATGTTGAGTCAAGTTACAACAATTCCTAAGCTATACAATTTAATAATCGAGAAAGGGCACCTTTTTGTAATTGGAAAGTGAACAATTATCATGGGACATGCCATCTTTGTTGTGTCATGACTTACCGACCGTTGAAAAGGGTCTTTTATGTTATGTCAATTGATATATACTTAAATTATGCATTTTTTTAGTTCCTAAACTTATGTTTATATTAGTGTTTGATTAGATTTAGTGATGCTTTAATGAGTTTTTGATCTTTTGTAGGAAAAGAAGACTTACACTCCTTTTGGCTTAAGAAAAGAAAAGAAGCAAAATATTTTGGCGAATGAACAGTAGCCCATCGATCGCCAGACTTATGCGATCGATCGCCCCAGAATCATAATGCGCTGAGAACGAAGGAAGCGATCAATCATTGCATTCCCAATCGATCATATCTACTTGCTTTTTTGATATGCTGTTAGTGATCGATCGCCGTATGAAGAGAACTGCCGAACGATCGCAGGAAACCATGGAAAGATGAAGGAAAGACGTGATCGATCGGGAGGCGATTGATCGGCAAATGAAGCGATCGATCGCCGTATTCGGCAAACTTAAAACAAGACCTATTTCAAGACGGATTTAGAAGGGAGTTTCGTAAGTTTTCTTCACTCCTATATATATGCCTTAATGGGGAATGCTTTGGATTATTAGTGATCTTAGACATCTTAGACGCTAGAGAAGAGTTCTTTTGGTTAAAAGGTTTTATGATGACTATAGCAAATGAGAGAAGAAGAAGATGATGATGTAGAAGATGATTTGTGTTTCTTCTCCAATGCGTGGCACTCAATGTTTTAGCTAGCCCACCCCTAGCCAACGCACCCCTATACATAGACATTGGGTGTCTACGGTCACAGGCCATCGATCATGATCGACAGCTTCTATCTACTGGCGGATAATCTCCGGGCGGACAGAAAATGCTTCTCATTAATAGGCTAATAGTATTAGTGACAGTTACTTGTTTCTCCCACCGCACTAAGTAATTTCTCCGTCTTTGGGCCTTAACTTATGTGCGGCTGTGACATGCTAGGAACGGCGGACACTGTCCCGGGCCGAATTATATGAATTATGAAGTGTCCAGATTTTTTTTTAATTTTATAAAGTGACTAGTTGACCAAATGGCAGAAGAGAACTTGAAATTCTCTTCCTTGGGGTTTTGGATCAGCTTGTTTGAAGCACGAGTGGCGGCCTTTTCGTCTCCCGGGTCAAGATCCTATTCAACATTGCATTAGTCGCCAACTTGGACAATCTCCAAATTAAGGTCCCTATATATATCAAGCACAACCTTGCAAGAAGTGTTCCAAGTCAAAATATATATAAAAGTTGAAATGTGTATGGTTCTATAGGAAGAGTTGGACGGAAATTTGTAAAAAAAAGAGTGGAGTATTGACTGTTGTCTTATCTTTGGAAAATTGAGAATGCAGTATAGTCTTTAGCTACTGTAAAAGCAGATATAGCTTGTGTGACTAATTGTCGACAAATGTGGACCCTGATTTGTGCATCTGAGGCGCTGGCTCTGAGGGTGATTGGCGCTATAGGACAGGTTCTCCAATCTCTCCACCAGAGTCGTTGCCACGGCGGTCTCGTCCTCTGACCTAATAAGGCGAACCTATTTTTGTCATCTTCCCCTTCTATCGCCCTTCCTCATTTTCCGGAGCTTTTTGATGCTCCTTCCGCCTATGGGCCCCAATCTGAGTTGGTGGAGCAGCCCTTCGTTGGAAGCACTCTCTTATCGGATTTATCCTCGACAAGAGACCATTTTGTCTGGCTCAAAAATTCCATTGATAGACTTTGGAAAACATCTGCTCCGTTTGAGATGAAACCTTTGGAGAATGGTGTTTTCTTCTTCAAATTTTCATCTGAGGAGAAGTGCTCAAGAATTTTGAGTGGTATGTGGTCTGTTAGAGGCCGCCCCATGATTCTACGATAGTGAACTCCTGGCATGAAGCCTGTGCGCCAAATCATTAAATCCATCCTAATATGGTTTCGTCTACAGAACTGCCTCCCCAATATTTTGTTCCCCAGAGTCTCGGAAGATTTGGAAGCAATATGGGAACACCGCTTCGCTGCGATGTTTCAATTGCAGATTTTAGTCGACTACAATATGCTCGTATATGTGTTAAAATAAAACTGGCATTCGAGTTTAAAGACACAGTCCTTTTTTTATGTGATTATAGTTCTACTTTCCCCTTAAAAGATGAATACGAATGGAAGTCTGTTTGTTGAACAAAGTGTCAAACTCTTGATCATCAAGAAGATAATTGTCTGTTTCATGAGGAATGGAGAGTGGTCTCTCAGAACAATGCAATCGGATTGGATTGCGGCTACGCCATGAATTCCGGTGTGATTCCAGTGGGGGAGAGCTCGGTTGGGGCTTGATATATGCAAAATATACATATTTTTATATGCCTTTCTACTTATATGTTAGTCGTATTTTTAGTTAAAGTGAGGATAATTAATGTTTATCTATGTTAAGTGAATAATTAGGAGTTTGATAATTAAACGCGCTTAATCGAGTTATTTAGATGCATTAATTGATTTTAATAGATTTATGTTTTATTATGCGTCTAATTACGATTTATTTTTATTTATGCAAGCTTTAGAACTCCAAATCAGATCGCCAAATGTGAAACGCGTTAATCAGCTCATGTGAAGAGATCGGAGATCCGACGGACATGGTTGGTACGATGGGTTTTAACCCAATAAAAGAAAAAAAAAGGAGAGAAAAGAACCGGGTCAGCGGTTCAGCAATTGGTCTGGTCCGAAAATAAAAAAAAATAAAAAGCAACCCGAGCCCGATGGCTTGGGCGCCTGAAACAGAAGAACAGAGAAGGAGGCTCTGTTCGACCGGAGGGTGGGCACGGAGGAAATTCCGGCGGCCTGTGGCAGTGGGTCTTGCTGTCGGCGAGACGACTTGGCGGCGAGGCTATGGTGGCGACTGATTGAGACAGCGGAGCAACTACGACGGAGACGATTCCGGCGTGAACAGAACAAGGAAAGAACACATTTGGAAGGTGTCTCTGATTTGGAAAAAATGCTAATTTGAGAGAGGGGCGAACGGATTTAAGAGTCGGTGAGAAGGTGGCGGTGTGCGGGCGACAGAGGAGAAAACAGAGGTTATTTTGGGTAGCGGCTGTGTGGAGAAGACGGTGGCTTTTGGGTGGTAGTCGCCGGGTCTGTCTGTGGAAGGGGGCAGCGGGGTTGCTGACGGTGGTTCTGTTCTGAAGGATTGGCGGTTCTGTGAGAGATCGAGAGTGGCTTTTGGACTCGTTTTTGCGGTCTGTCGAGAGGCAGAGAGGGGTGGATTGGAGGGCTGTTCTGTCTGTTCGAAAGGTCGCTGGCTGTGCTGTGGAAGGTGAAGAGGAGTCTGTGGCGGCCGGAAGAGAGGTCTGCTGTGGAAGAAGGTCTGTTCTGTCGTGGCGGATTTGAATCGAGAGCAAACCAGAACTGCTGCTCGAGAGAGAGGATTGCTGGTTTGAGAAAACAAAGGACCTGGCTGAGAAGGACTGAAGTGTCGAGAGACATAACTGGTAAGGATTTGGCAAGAAGGGGACTGTCTGTTCTATTCGAGAGAAAGAGCAGAACGGTTGAGGCGTGCAATCGAAAGATTGTTGCAGAAGGTGGAGGAAAGAGGAAAGTAGGACGGGATTACAGACGGACTGAAAACAGCAAACAGGCTTTTTATTATTTTATCTTTTGTTTAGTTAATTTCTGTGTTTTTAGTTTAGTTGAACAATTGATTGCTTAAAAAGAAAATAAAAATTAGAACTTTACATTTCATTACTACTTGCTACATACTCTAGAATTAGGTTGAATATCTTACTAAGTCTCTGAGGGATCGACCTCATAGCCACTATTCTGCATTAGATTCGTGCGCTTGCGAGTATTATATTAAAATTTACATCAAGTTTTTGGCGCCGTTGCCGGGGACTACGTAGGATAATTTACCGAATTCTTAGAGTAGTTTAGTTTCAATTTAAGTTAGTCTAATTTGTGTTGCTTATTAGTGTTTTGTCTTTTTATAGGAGTAAGAGAAGACGCAAAATTCTCGCCAACGTCGGAAGGGCCACCCCTTCCCCTCGTTTGCATTCTTTTACCTTCTCTTTTAATTTTTCTAGGTGTTTGGTATTTTTATATTTCTTTCTGTAATTGCATGTTTGTGTTAGTTGCGATTTTTAGGATTGTTATAGGTATTTAATTTTTAGTGTTGTTAATTAGTGTATGCTCGGTCGTCGGTCACTGGGTGAAAAGCTTGCACCTCTTGACCTAGAAATTGAAAGAACTTTCAAAGCAAGATTAAAACATACAATGGAAATTGCAAATCAATTAGGTAACATGGAAAATGAGAATGTGAGGAAGACATTAAAAGATTATTCATCCCCCATTCAATTCAACTCACCTTCCTGCATTGTGTTGCCGCTCACCACGGCACACCACTTTGAGTTGAAACCAGGGGTGATGCAACTTTTGCCCACATTCTATGGTTCCAATAAAGAAGATCCCTATAATCATGTTAAAGAGTTCCTTGACATTTGTGCTACATTTAAATTCCAAAATTTCTCTGATGAATCTGTTAGGTTGCGCCTCTTTCCCTTTTCTTTGAAAGAAAAAGCGAAAGCATGGTTGAACTCTTTAGAAGTTGGAACAATTAGGAGTTGGGATCAATTAGCTGAAAAATTTTTGAACAAATTCTTCCATGTTCATAAAACTCATGCCCTTCGTAGAGAAATTACAAATTTCATGCAGAAGGAGGGTGAACACTTTTATGAGGAAAGATGGAAGAATTTGCTCCTTAAGTGTCCACACCATGGATTTTTAAAGTGGCAACAAGTTCAATTCTTCTATGACGGTTTAACACCTCAGAACCGTCAAATGGTTGATACCGCTAGTGGTGGGTCAGTTATGATGAAGAGTGCCG
Organism: Houttuynia cordata; assembly: GCA_039654745.1. Classification (NCBI taxonomy): domain Eukaryota; kingdom Viridiplantae; phylum Streptophyta; class Magnoliopsida; order Piperales; family Saururaceae; genus Houttuynia; species Houttuynia cordata. The sequence continues at coordinate 23,768,299 of CM077504.1, forward strand.
AAGAAGCATGGGATTTTATTGAGACTCTATGCGAGAATTCTCAGCAATGGGATTGCTCAAGTAGAGTTGACAGAACGTTTCCTTTTCAAAAGAAAGGAGGCGTATTTGAGGTAGACAATAATGCACATTTGATTTCCAAGATCGACAGCCTGACACAACGCTTTGATGCGTTGATGTCTGCTGGTGGGCCCCAAATGCCATCACATGTCAATGTGTGTGCTATTTGCTCTAACCTCTCCCATGTTACACAAAACTGTCCCTCTAACACCTCTGGAGTGGAATACAATAGTGATCAGGCTAATGCTAGAAATGCCTTTCCTCGACCTGGCAATAATCTATATTCGGAAACCTATAACCCAGGTTGGGCAAGGCATCCCAATTTTTCATGGTCCAAAGGACCGCATCAAGGAGGACCACCAGGGTACCCTCCCAATCAATCTTACCCTCAACAAGTTCAAACATTCCCTACACAACCCAAGAAACCATCTCTTGAGGATACTTTGAATTTGTTCATGCAAAGCTCTCTACAATTTCAAAAAGATACCCAACATTCTTTACATGCCAACTCGCAAGCAATTGCGAAGCTGGAACTTCAAATGGGTCAATTGGCTTCTGCATTAAATGAGAGGGGAAAAGGTAGGTTCTCTAGTCAACCTGTAGTGAATCCCAAAGGACAATTTGAAGTGGGATCGAATTCTTGTCAAGACCAATCTCCAGCGCAAGTTAAAGCCATAACTACACTTAGGAGTGGAAAACAAATTGACAATAATGTTGAACCACCTAAGACTGCCATAGACACAACCGCTAGAAAGGGTGAGGAACAAGAGAGCACCACTAGACCAGACGTGAGTCCTGTTACATCGAAGAAGAGCCTAGAAGCTTCTTCATGTCCTGAGTCTAGCCATATGCCACCCTATATACCCAAGGCACCTTTTCCTCAAAGACTTGCAAAAACATCTCCAGGGAACAAACTTGAAGAGACAATGGAAATTTTTAAGAAAGTGCAAATCAATATTCCATTGCTCGATGCTATTAAGCAAGTTCCCGCTTATGCAAGATTCTTAAAAGACATGTGCACCCAGAAAAGAAAATTGAATGCACACAAGAAAGTGTTTCTCACTGAACAAGTTAGCTCAATTCTTAAGCATAACACTCCTCCTAAGTTTAAAGATCCAGGATGTCCCACAATTTCATGCGTTATAGTAGACCATAATGTGGAGAGGGCATTGTTGGACTTAGGAGCTAGTGTAAATTTGCTACCATTCTCTGTTTATGAGCAACTTGGATTAGGAGAGTTGAAACCGACTACCATAACACTGCAACTTGCAGACAAATCAGTTAAAGTCCCACGCGGTGTTATTGAAGATGTTCTGGTTCAGGTGGATAAATTTTACTTCCCAGTAGACTTTATTGTCTTAGATACCCAACCTGTGCAGAATCCTGGTAGTCAGATTCCTGTGATTTTGGGAAGGCCATTTTTAGCCACATCCAATGCCATAATAAATTGTAGAAATGGGGTTATGAAGTTGTCTTTTGGCAATTTAAAGGTCAAACTCAATGTCTTTAATGTTAGACAACAACCCCCGGAGACGGATGATTCTTTTGCAGTGAATATGATTGAAAATTTAGTAGAAGAATCTCTGCAAACTGTTTTAAATGATGATCCCCTCCAGACATGTTTAACTCATTTTGGCTTAGACTTTGACATTGAAGGGTCCATTAGAGACGTCAATGCATTGCTTGACTCTACCCCTATATTGGACCCGACCAAATGGACAGCCAGGGTGGAACCTCTTCGAGTTCCCGAGTCTAAACTTGTCCTATCTATTGAAAAACCACCTCAACTTGACCTAAAACCATTACCTGCTACACTGAAATATGCGTTTTTAGGTTCTTCTGATACCTTGCCTGTTATCATCTCTTCAGACCTTAATTCAGAACAGGAAGGCAAGTTGCTTAATGTTCTTCGCGAACATAAGACAACTTTGGGGTGGCCAATAGCAGACATTAAGGGTATAAGTCCTGCTCTGTGTATGCATCACATTTACCTTGAGGAGCATGCAAAATCCTCCCGTGAAATGCAACGCAGACTTAACCCTAATATGAAGGAGGTCATCAGAACCGAGGTGCTAAAATTATTAGATGTTGGCATCATTTATCCTATATCAGATAGTACTTGGGTCAGCCCAGTTCAGGTTGTTCCTAAGAAGTCAGGAATTACAGTAGTCAAAAATGATAATAATGAATTAGTCCCCACCCGAATGACCACTGGGTGGCGGGTTTGTATTGAGTACAGAAAATTGAACTCGGTCACAAGGAAAGATCACTTTCCTTTGCCATTCATTGATCAAATGCTTGAGAGACTTGCTGGTCATAGCTACTATTGCTTTTTAGATGGCTATTCAGGCTACAATCAAATTCCCATTGCTCCAAAGGATCAAGAAAAGACCACATTCACTTGTCCTTTTGGAACATATGCATATCGCCGCATGCCATTTGGGTTATGTAATGCACCCGCCACATTCCAGCGGTGCATGATGAGCATAATTTCAGATATGGTCGAGCGATTTCTTGAAATTTTCATGGATGACTTCTCGGTGTTAGGATCCTCTTTTGATGAATGTTTACACCACTTGTCTCTTGTCTTGGTAAGGTGTAAAGAAACAAATTTTGTGCTAAATTGGGAGAAATGTCACTTTATGGTTCGTCAAGGGATAGTTCTGGGACATGTTATTTCTAATAAAGGAATTGCAGTTGATAGGGCCAAAGTTGACTTAATTTCAAGTCTGTCTCCACCAAAATCAGTAAAGGAGGTTCGATCTTTTCTTGGCCATGCTGGGTTTTACAGAAGATTCATCAAAGACTTTAGCAAAATTTCAAGACCTTTGTGCAATTTGCTTGCTAAAGAAACTCCTTTTGTCTTTGATGATGATTGCTCTAAAGCGTTTGATCAACTCAAGCAATTTCTCACATCTGCACCCATCATCCAACCACCGGACTGGAATTTACCTTTTGAGCTCATGTGTGATGCATCCGATTATGCGGTTGGAGCTGTCTTGGGGCAGCGGGTGAATAAGATACCCCATGTCCTCTATTATGCAAGTAGAACTCTCAATGATGCTCAGCTCAATTATTCTACTACAGAAAAAGAGTTGTTGGCTGTAGTTTTTACTTTAGACAAGTTCCGATCATATCTCTTAGGATCCAAGGTCATAGTGTTTTCAGATCATGCAGCTTTGAAATATCTTCTTTCAAAGCAAGACACTAAACCTCGTTTAATTCGTTGGGTCCTATTACTTCAAGAATTTGATATTGAGATAAGAGACAAGAAAGGTTCTGAAAATGTTGTTGCTGATCACTTGTCTAGACTTATTGACGAGTCTGTTGAGGAACCCTTATCTTTGAATGAGTCATTCCCTGATGAACAACTTTTTGTTGTCTCTCAATTGCCTTGGTATGCTGATATTGTTAATTATCTTGTCACAACTCAACTTCCTGAACATTGGACAAAACAAGATAAATCCAAATTCTTCGCCGAGGTTAAGCATTTTTTCTGGGATGATCCATACCTGTTCAAGTATTGCCCAGATCAAATCATTAGGAGATGTGTGCCGGAGCATGAGGTTGATAGTATCATTTCTTTTTGCCATGCTCATGCATGTGGTGGCCATTTCGGTGCGAAAAAGACTGCTGTAAAAATTTTGCAGAGTGGTTTTTATTGGCTTACTTTATTCAAAGATACTCATGAATTTTGCACAAAATGTGACAGATGCCAACGTATGGGTACATTATCACGTAGGTCCATGATGCCCCTTGCCAACATTCTGATTGTTGAACTTTTTGATGTTTGGGGTATTGACTTCATGGGCCCATTTCCTCCATCGTTTGGTTATCTCTATATCCTTGTTGCTGTAGATTATGTTTCCAAATGGGTAGAGGCAATTCCCTGCAAAACAAATGATCACAAAGTAGTGGTTCGGTTCTTGAAAGAAAACATATTTTCTCGTTTTGGAACCCCTCGTGCAATTATAAGTGATGGTGGTACACATTTTTGCAATAAAGCTTTTGATTCACTTCTGAAAAAGTACTCCATTACTCATAAAATTGCAACTCCATATCATCCGCAGACTTGTGGACAAGTAGAAGTTTCAAATAGGGAAATTAAACGCATTCTTGAGAAAACGGTTCGTCCCGACCGAAAAGATTGGTCTGAAAGATTAAATGATGCATTGTGGGCTTACCGTACTGCATTTAAGACACCAATTGGAATGTCTCCCTATAGACTTGTATTTGGAAAACCTTGTCATTTACCTGTGGAATTAGAACATCGTGCTTATTGGGCCATCAAAACTTTTAATTTTGATATGGACAAGGCTCGAACACTTCGCAAATTGCAGCTCAATGAATTAGACGAAATTCGTAATGAGGCTTATGAGAATGCGAAGATTTACAAAGCGAGGACCAAAGTTTTTCATGATCAGTCAATCCTGAGGAAGTCATTTGAGCCCGGTCAAAAAGTTTTGCTCTATAACTCCAAGTTACATCTCTTCCCAGGAAAGCTCCGTTCCCGATGGTCTGGACCTTTCATTGTACACAAAGTATTTTCCCATGGAGCGGTTGACATTCAAAACCCTAAAGATGGAACTATTTTCAAAGTTAATGGGCAAAGATTGAAACCATATTTAGAGGGTTTTACTGAAAGAGAGGAGATTGTTCTATATTGGATGAACCTAGTGCTCCTGCATGATTTTTGGTTACGTCTGGCTGAAGACGTAAAACTTAGCGCTCTTGGGAGGCAACCCAAATTTTTGGTTTTTGATAGCTTTTTATTTGTTAATATTTAGGTTGTTGATACATGTGTGGGGATGCTACAATCTAGGTTTGGGGGTGTATTTTCTTTTTCCATATTTTGTATTTACTCCTCATTCTTAGTTTGTGTGTTTCACTGCTCTACATCTACCATGAGGCATCTCCATTCAGGTGATTTCTTTCCTTACACTCCTTTTCTTTTACTCGACATTGTGATATTGATTTTGGTAAACATTGGGGGCAATGTTTCGTTTAGGTTTGGGGGTGTAGAAAAGAAAAGTAGTATTCCATTGGTTTCTATTATAAAAAAAAATTGAAAAAAAAAGAAAAAAAAAAGAAAAACCATAAAAATTTACTTAGTTTTAGGTCGTTTGTTAGTATTTTTCTTAGGTTTTGATAGTTTATCCCTTTATGATGCATACTTCAATTTTTAAGAGATTAATTTGCATTGGAAGTGTGAGTAAGTATACTGGAGGATAGAGAACTTAACTGAGCAGTATCTTTCTGTTACAGTCCTCTTGGAACAGGTGCTTGAACTAAGAAAATTCACTCACACACACTAGTTACATAAAGTAATACAGTCTAGAGATTTGTTGAATGCTAATTTTCAGTGGGATATCTTTAGTCAGAGTCATTGGATGATATGTGGTTGTCTGTTGAGCTTAAAAGATCATGATAGACCATTTACTTGGCTATGGCAAGGGATTGGAACCGGAAATAGGTTGAGAGTATAATACAGCCTGGACGGAATAAAGATTACTGGAAATATGAATGCTGAAAAAAAAATGCAAAAAATGAAAACAAAATGAAAGAAAAAGGGGCTGCTTGACTTTATAGGATTAACTTAGGCTGATGCTCGGGCCCGAAGCGGTCTACTTAAAACCTAATGCCCTAAGCCAACTGGCTGGGAGTCATTGGTCTGAGTCATTGCTAAACCTAAGCATCTTGAAGTCAGGCCTTACACAGTCCTAGCGAAAAAACAGAAAAAAGAAAAAAAGTCTATGGTGTATTATCCTCTCAAATCTAGAATGTTAGACCCGAAGGAGGCGCGCAGATCTGTGCTATCATGAACCTAAAGATTACGACGACTGTGTTGATTCTGATGTTCTTTGGTTAATGGGTCACACTGGATCTGTATAAAACAGAGATTTAGAATGTATTGCTACAATGTTCTACACTTTTACTATATAAAGTATCATGCTATATCCTATTGAGCAGAAATTTCCAAGATGAAGGTGTAGAATAAAACCACTTACTTGAGGGCTTCTATATTCCAGTTGATTATAAATCCAAGTACATGTGGTTAATTTTCTTAAACATTGCAGTCTGCATTCGAAGGGATATTAGGATTGTTGTTTTGTAGTGATTTTCTATTTCTTTTTACACTTAGATTAAATAGGTTTATTTCATAAATACATGTTTGTGGGTAGCATGGCTGCAAACCCTCACGAGACTTCACTCGTCCAGCCAGGGACACCTGGGGGTTTAAAAGGCTTGTTGCATGCGCTAAATGCAATCGCAATTTCCTGCGAAAGTGGATAAGTTAGATTTCTTTGTTTTGTTTTGTTTTGTTTTGCTCGAGGACTAGCAAAATGTAGGTTTGGGGGTATTTGATATATGCAAAATATACATATTTTTATATGCCTTTCTACCTATATGTTAGTCGTATTTTTAGTTAAAGTGAGGATAATTAATGTTTATCTGTGTTAAGTGAATAATTAGGAGTTTGATAATTAAACGCGCTTAATCGAGTTATTTAGATGCATTAATTGGTTTTAATAGATTTATGTTTTATTATGCGTCTAATTACGATTTATTTTTATTTATGCAGGCTTTAGAACTCCAAATCAGATCGCCAAATGTGAAACCCGTTAATCAGCTCATGTGAAGAGATCGGAGATCCGACGGACGTGGTTGGTACGACGGGTTTTAACCCAATAAAAGAAAAAAAAAGGAGAGAAAAGAATCGGGTCAGCGGTTCAGCAATTGGTCTGGTCCAAAAATAAAAAAAAATAAAAAAAAAATCAAAAGCAACCCGAGCCCGATGGCTCGGGCGCCTGAAACAGAAGAACAGAGAAGGAGGCTCTGTTCGACCGGAGGGTGGGCACGGAGGAAATTCCGGCGGCCTATGGCGGTGGGTCTTGCTGTCCGCGACTTGGCGGCGAGGCGACTTGGCGGCGAGGCTATGGTGGCAACTGATTGAGACGGCGGAGCAACTACGATGGAGACAATTCCGGCGTGAACAGAACAAGGAAAGAACACATTTGGAAGGTGTCTCTGATTTGGAAAAAATGCTAATTTGAGAGAGGGGCGAACGGATTTAAGAGTCAGTGAGAAGGTGGCAGTGTGCGGGCGGTAGAGGAGAAAACAGAGGTTATTTTGGGTAGCGGCTGTGTGGAGAAGACGGTGGCTTTTGGGTGGTAGTCGCCGGGTCTGTCTGTGGAAGGGGGCGGCGGGGTTGCTGACGGTGGTTATGTTCTGAAGGATTGGCAGTTCTGTGAGAGATCGAGAGTGGCTTTTGGACTCGTTTTTGCGGTCTGTCGAGAGGCAGAGAGGGGTGGATTGGAGGGCTGTTCTGTCTGTTCGAAAGGTCGCTGGCTGTGTTGTGGAAGGTGAAGAGGAGTCTGTGGTGGCCGGAAGAGAGGTCTGCTGTGGAAGAAGGTCTGTTCTGTCGTGGCGGATTTGAATCGAGAGCAAACCAGAACTGCTGCTCGAGAGAGAGGATTGCTGGTTTGAGAAAACAAAGGACCTGGCTGAGAAGGACTGAAGTGTCGAGAGACATAACTGGTGAGGATTTGGCGAGAAGGGGACTGTCTGTTCTATTCGAGAGAAAGAGCAGAACGGTTGAGGCGTGCAATCGAGAGATTGTTGCAGAAGGTGGAGGAAAGAGGAAAGCAGGACGGGATTACAGACGGACTGAAAACAGCAAACAGGCTTTTTATTATTTTATCTTTTGTTTAGTTAATTTCTGTGTTTTTAGTTTAGTTGAACAATTGATTGCTTAAAAAGAAAATAAAAATTAGAACTTTACATTTCATTACTACTTGCTACATACTCTAGAATTAGGTTGAATATCTTACTAAGTCTCTGAGGGATCGACCTCGTAGCAACTATTCTGCATTAGATTCGTGCGCTTGCGAGTATTATATTAAAATTTACATCAGGCTCACCTTGTTCCATGGTTCAATTTGAATCATTAGATCATTTGCATCTAGATTAAAGATGCACAAGATATGGATGCCATCACCAAGGGGGTGATTACTCATGCACATATTATTCAGGCCCAGATTTTGCCTAATCCTCTATTTAAGGATAATGTCCAAGTGCATTAGGTTGCATTATATATAGACGGAAATAGATCTTCTACAACTTCAGGAATTCTAGTTGGCGACAACAGAGTTTTGACTCATCAGGTGTCTCATCCTAACCATGGGGCTCACTCCCATGTGTCTCCCCTTCTTGTTCTCTGCCCCTGGCTACCCATGGGGCCCACTTCCCAACACCTTCCCCTCTTGCTTCGGGTGTTCAATCCCTTCATGTGCAGGGGGGCACCACCAGGCGCCTCCTCAGCCTTTTCCAAGTGCCCAAGCCTTGACAAAGGAAGTTCCTCATAGTTGATCTGAGTTGTTGGCCTATTTCTTCTCCTAACTACTTTGCTTCCATTAAGGATGTTGATCTTATAGGCAAATTCTCCATAGGTGAGAGTGAGAATCCATCTCATATAATCACTACATCGCACTCTTCCTCTCAATGCTCAAAGAAGCATTCTCCGAAGACATTGTCCCAAAATTGAACCAGTAGTGGTCATGGGGTGCACTACTCCAATAAAGATAAATTCAAAGCCAAACTTTCTAAATACAATTAAATATTCATCTTTGTTTTATTAAGGGTTTTCGTGCTCATCATGTGTTCCGCCCTGTGAAAGAGTTAATTTAGTTGTTTTCCCCCTTAGAGGTTAGTTTTTTTTCCCTAGTGTTTTGTATAATGTTTTATTAAGGTTGTCACTCTTCTGTATCTTGTTTGCATTTTCTGGGTTGTGCTAATAAAATTTCTTAATTACCCAAAAAAAAAGTGGACCCTGATTACGGACTGAATTGAGGATGGTCTTGAACTCATCTGCAGGCGGATTCTTCAAAACTCAGCATGTCCCAATTCAAGCCCATAAACCATTGTATGTTCTAAAGCTAGTGCTGCACCATGCAAGAAAAACATTTAAAAACTTGCAATTAGATGATCCTACATGCAAACATGAAGTAAGATAGGATGTTACCGCTTTGGGGTCGATTCACATAAAAAAACGATAGGATGGAGGATTTATCTTTCTATATTAAAATGCACCAACTCCATTTTGGTCGTCGTCGTAGTTTGCCAGCCCTCCCCAAATTACTGTTAATTAATTAAAATGAATTAGTTATGAGGTTTGTAATTTTTGAGATTGAGATGGACAAACCATGGAAAATTCGGGTTAAAAATGGCCATTAATATAGAAATTAATTGACAAACTTTTGTGGACGGCCAAAGTCCCTGATACATGCACTGTGCAATTGTGAGCAAATTTTGCTTACTTCCTTTTGGTGGGAAAAGGTTAAATTACACAATTGCAATTAAGATCATTAGGTAGTAATTAACTAATTGCTAACTGACCATACTTGTAGTAATTGCCCGTGCATGCCTACCATTATACTTCCAATAATAGGCTTTCAATTTGATTAGTTAGTATTAGTAAATCAACCATGGAATGTCGTATCGGATATCGGTAAAATATCGGTCGGCCTAAGAGACGAAATATCGGAGATATATCGGAGATATTGCGTAAAAAAATATCGGTCGTCAAAAACTAGTTTTTATCATATATTTTCAAAATCTAACTTCTAAAATGAGTTATACTAATTTAAACAAAGAATAGATTTAAAAATATGCATAAAAGGATAGAAAACAAACATGAAAGGTTTTTTTTCCCAAAAAAAAAAAAAAAAAAATTCCAAAATTTTTTTTTTAAAAAAAATATTTTTTTTTTTCAAAAAAGGCCGATATATCGGTCCGAAACCGATATATCGCCGATATATCGGCGATATTTAGAAAAAATGGAAAAATCGATACTTAATGGTATCGGAGTATCGGTTTGTGTCCGATACCGATATATCGGCGAGCTGGCATTCCATGAAATCAACTGTAAACATATATACAATGATCGTAATCAATTAATATGATTCCATATGCGCCTCAATTAGTATTTGCGTTTCTAAAGAGGGCAACAATTACCAGATTCTCACCGTCCTGTTTTAGATGCCCCATCTGGGAAAGTGGAGAGTCTTTTTCCCCCATTAGTGGGGTTTTTACCATCCAATAAAATCAGCAATGTTTCACAAGGAGCATCTAAAACAGGACGTGTGGAGTGTAAGTTTTTGATATGTATGTTTTCAAATTGGGAAATAATCTAAATGGCAGGTCCCATGAGGCTGACTTTTTTTATAAAAATGACTGGCGTGTTAGCTCCACACTAATCGGTATGCTTTTTAGTAAGCACGTGCATTATGCATGTGCATCCATTAAATCCTAGTGAAGAAAAAAAGAAGGAACTAGGAATCAGGCAAAAGGATAATTTGCAAGATTATAATAGCTACCCGAACTATATGATGTTTCCATAATAATCTAGACCCGAATGTATTTTATCGTACAATTATGACATTGTACTACCCAAATGCTTATATTTTTTGTTTTATCTACCTTATTGCTATGATCCGTACTCTCTCTACCACAAGTTGAAAAAAAATACTCCCTCCATTCCAAAATGCTATGTATATTTGGAAATATTCATTGTTCCTATGCACATTTTGCCAAATCACATGACTTCCTATTTTCATAATTGGAGGAGACTTGGAACGATGAACTTAAACTTGATTTGTGAACGAGCATATGAGTTGGATGGGATATCAGGGAGAAGAAGTCATGTGATTTCCTTGTGGGTAATTTATAGTCTAATAAAAATGAGAATTTTCTCAAATGTACATAGTATTTTGGAATGGAAGAGTAGATAGGATGGGGGAGTATTTCAGAGGAAACTAATTCTATAAATATGTTAATAGTAAAAAAGCAATATGCAAAGATTACCAGTGAAGAATTAATATTGAGATATTGGCATTTATGTCTTCCCTTATCCATTGTTAAATAACTAAGTTTCCTAAAAGGTCAAGCTATTAATTTAGGGGAGACTACATGTGCCCTTAATTGACGGGAGGACAAAAGTGCCATGGAGCACAAATGATGTAAAATATACTGCCTCATGAGATTGAATGCCAGCATTCCCACCCCACTAAAAAGTCATGTACCCATGGAATTCCATATCGGCGATATATCGCCGATATATCGATATCGGGCCCCACCCGATAAAACGAGATGGGTAGATATCGTTTTTGAAATTTTTTTCAAATATCGCCGCCGAAGACCGATATATCGCTATTTAATAATAAAATAATATTTTTGGAAAAAAAAATTTCGAAAAAAAATTTTTTTTTAAAAAAAAAAGGGGAAAAAATTAACTTTCCCACTTGTTTCCCATCCTAATATGCATATTTTAAAATCTATGCTTTGTCTAAATTGGTATAACTCATTTTAGAAGCTAGATTATGAAATTATATGGTAAAAACTAATTTTTGACTACCGATATTTTTTTACAAATATCTCCGATAAATTTCCGATATATCTCCGATATTTTGTCTCTTAAGCCGACCGATACGATACCGATATCCGATACGGAATTCCATGCATGTACCTCGTTAGTAAATAACCCTACTAAAATTTGAGTGAAATAAGACATCAACATGGGGGTAAGCATGACAAATTTACTCAAATTTTAATGGGGTAATTTACTAATGGGGTACACCGACTCTTTAGTGGGGTGGGAATACCGGCGTTCTCCGAGATTTTATATTATTATTTTTTATTTTTGCTACCAATGTCCAAGACCTTGGACTGATTTCTGTACCAATTTAAATACCTAAGTTTCCCAAAATCACGACGAGTTAAGAAAGGGCGTTATATTCAACTAATACCTCTAACATCATCTCCTCCCATAGTTCAGGTCCAGGATGCTTTAAACGCAACTTTCAAAGGTAATTAAAGCTTCTCAATGACAGGTGAGCTCCATCCCTATTATTGAAGGTCAACCTTTTAGTTCAGGTCCAGGATGCTTTGACTGGTCACACTTAAACGCAACTTTCAAAGGTAATTAAAGCTTCTCAATGACAGGTGAGCTCCATCCCTATTATTGAAGGTCAACCTTCCAAAGTCATTTTTCATAAAGCACGACACACCTTATGTGAACCAAAAGCTTCTTCCCCATGGCGAACCAGTACCCGTCTCCGATATTCCTCTTCTGCTCTTTCTCTCTTTCATTACTCTTCCTCATTCATCCTATAACCTCTGATCCACAGACCCAGCTCATCACCATCAACTGCAGCGAGCGTAACGCCACCGACCTCCCCGCCTCCTCCTCCAACATCGCGGCTGTGCTCTCCGACATGCGGCTCAACGTTTCCGCCTCCTCCCGATTTGCCGCCTCCCAGCGCAACCAGGGACCAGAGCCTGTTTACGGAATCTTCCAGTGCCGGGAGTACCTCTCCTTCGCAGACTGTCTCACTTGCTTCAACACTGCCGCCGCCCAGGTCCGCCGCGACTGCCCCTCCTCCGATGGTTCGACAGTTTACTACGACGGATGTTTTCTCCGGTACGAGAATGACTTTGTTTACGACGACTTCACCTCGCCGAGCCGCTCTGGGATGTGCGAGCAGCGGGCGGTGAATGCTCAGGAGGGCGTATTCAATTCCACTGCTTTGAGCATCCTGTCAGACCTCATCGAGGCAGTGCCAATGATGGATCGGTTCTTCGTGGCAACTAAGAGGGCGGTGGAGGGAGACGGGTCGGCTGTCTATGGGATGGGGCAATGCGTCCTTACGCTGAGTCATAGTGATTGCGCCAACTGCTTGAGATTTGCCTATAATAACATCCGGGACTGCCCTCCCGCCGCCGGAGCAAGGGCGGTGGACGTGGCATGCTTCCTGAGGTACTCCGACCGAGCCTTTGTTAATGACAGTCAGGTGGTTGATCTGGATCGGTTCATCCAAAGTACTGGTGAGGATATCTCATTCAAAGACTATTGTAGCATCATTATATTCAGTAAATTGAACCACTTAATCTCAGTGGTACACATTTATCTCAAGGACAATGTTTCTTTGATGCCTTGTTTATATACTTTAGAGCTCTAAATGTGCAAAAGATTGATATGCAAGAGCTCCTCGATCAAAGAATTTTTTTCCTCCTGAGGTTATCCTCCAGGATATCCTCTACTTTACAGGAGGCGTTGATCGCCAAGATCATCAGAACACACAGAAAATAACACGTACTGTTTTAGTGGAGGATATCCTCAAGGATGTAAGTGGGAGGATAGAAAATTCTTCCCTCATTGACATGTTTCTTGAGCCTGACAATTTGATGTTTTAGCTGCTCAACATATCTAAGTGACTTGAATAATGGGTCAATTTGGGTCCCGCAAGCAAATGAATTGGAGGATAATGATTTTGCAGGAGGTTCAAATCAGGGGAAAACTATACTTATCGCCTCAGCTGGTGCGGGAGCAGCTGTTTTAGTTTTGGCTGTCCTCATCCTGGTTATGTTCATAAGAAGATCCAAACGCAAGAGAATGGCCAGTTCATATGGTATTGCTTCTTTCATTTCTAGTTTTTTTACTATGATGCATTTTGATTTGAGTGCAAACAAGTCGGACAGAAGTGTTGCCCAATATGAATTGCAATACAAGTATCCAGTTGGCTTGGTGGAGAAATTATGCAGTGGGCCTGGCATGCCACATGAGATTTGCACCACCAAGATATAAGTCGTCTTGAAAATCGACACACGGCATATGCACGGAGGGGATTGCATTCCAGCTGTTTTCCACTAACAGCTGGAGTACATGCCCACGCTGTGCACCATGAATCTTGAGTAGTCTCAGAGATGTTTAACACGTTTTAAGGGCTGCTTATGTGTCAAAAAATAAATAGACATATCTACTGGTAGAACAGTTCTACTGAATAATTTCTCGTGTGTAACGGATGGTTTGGTTGGTCGTTTATAATTTGAATGAGTAGTCGGCCACCTCACGGTTTAGCCAGCCCACCCCTTTACACGGTCGGTGGAGGTCCACCGTACTTTGGCTACATTTTCCAAATGAAAAGCAATAACTATTGGTTACTATAACTGCAGTGACCATAGGCCTGACCGAGCTAAAGGGGCCGGCAAGTTTCGCCTACAATGATCTAAAACATGCAACAGACAACTTCAGTGACAAGAACAAGCTAGGACAAGGAGGATTTGCATCTGTTTACAAGGTAATTAATGTTCTGATATGACAGAGCTTGCAGTCTTTAATACAACTGGCTTTGATTTTACGGAATTCTTTTTCTGCTTGCTGCTCACCAGGGCATGCTGAGAACTGGTAGAATTGTTGCTGTCAAAAAACTCAAAATATCAGAAACTGCTCGAGCAAAGGAAGATTTTGAAACTGAACTGACATTAATCAGCAATATTAATCATCGGAATCTCGTTCCTCTCCTTGGCTGTTGCAGGAAAGGCCCAGATCTATTGTTTGTGTACGAATTCTTGGAGAATGGTAGCCTTGATAGATATCTATATGGTATGAACTGAATAATCACAGACTTAAAAATTGTTTTCGGTATAATGTTAAAAAAATTCTGTGGCACTACATAATCCCCATTTGCCGGGCAGGTGACAAACATGGAACTCTGAGTTGGAAACAAAGGTTCAGTATAATCCTAGGCGCAGCTCGCGGACTGGCGTACTTGCATGAGGAATATTATGTTAAGATCATACATAGGGACATTAAAGCAAGCAACATACTTCTTGATGAAGGCTTTCAGCCCAAAGTTGCAGATTTTGGGCTCGCCAGGCTGCTTCCCCAAGACAGGAGCCATGTGAGCACTAGACTGGCTGGCACCCTGTGAGTCCTATATAACTTCACTTTTGACAACTTCACTTTCACTCTCTTGAGTACCTTCTTTCATATAGTTTTTCATAACCAGTTTAGTGGAGAGATGTATATTGGTCTAAATGGATATATTGTTCTAAATGGACAGTGGATACGCAGCACCAGAATATGTACTCAATGGTCATCTATCAGAGAAGGTTGACACTTACAGCTTTGGAATTGTTGTTCTGGAGATTCTAAGTGGTCGAAGAAGCAGCCAAATACGGGTTGAACCTGTAACCATGTACCTTCTTGAATGGGTAATTGTTCTCCATCCACTGCCTTTTGTGCTGCTTTATATAATTGGAAGTTAAAAATCTTTTAATATATGATTCATGTTGCACTTATATTCCATTGTAACTTAGAAACTCAGCCTTAAATGATTCCTCAGGGTTGGAGGTTGTATGAGAGTGATTCATTGCTGGATATAGTAGATAAGTCATTGGATCAGAGTACATACACAGAAGAGGAAGTAAAGAGAGTGGCGGAGATAGGTCTAATGTGTACACAAGCAGCTTCAATGCGGCCGCCCATGTCCGAGGTTGTAGCCATGTTGATGAACAAGGAAGAGTACAAGAGACTTGAGCTCATAAGACCGTCTATCATAGGGGAACGCACCAACAGATCAGCTGCTGTTGATAATGATTCTTCTACTCAATCATCGAGTTCGAATGCCGTCATGACTATTTCTCAATTCTCTGCCCGTTGAGAAGAAGCCCTTAATCTTGGAAAGACACCACATTGCTTTATGAAACATCTTTCACGGAGAAGTAGGACATGGAAACAGCCTTGTAATTTGTACTCTATTCATTAACACATGTAATAAGGAGGTGCTGTATAGCACCCGTTCGTTCGTTCCCTTGTTGCAACCACATGGCGGAAGATGTTCATGGGTGAGAATTTAATCTTAAAGTTGAATAATGAAGCTTGAAAGCATCGCATTTTACAGTCTTTTTCTTCGGGAAAACTACCTCTAGTCGCAGCAACGAAACAAACCAGGATGCGCTCAGATTGGCGTGCCCTGGCCAAGCCTATGCGCTAAAGACAGCTCACAGCCAACCAGCCAACCAATCGTGCAGGGATGGAGCCAAGGGGCTGTGGTCCCCCAAGTTTTCAGTAAAGAAATACTCCCTCCGTCCGAAAGTAATAGTAGCATTTTGGAAAGCTAAATGCTACTTACTTTTGGACGGAGTAGTTGGCAGGCGCCATAGCTCAAGCATGATGCCATGCTTTAAAAAATGATGCTGCATTACGACAATTTGAATGGTACTGATGGGCATTTTTTGCCCAGTGTGACGAGACTTGACGAGGAACGGAGAAGCCGTCGTAACTTATGGCTATTTTGACAAATATTTTGGACCTCTTGGTAATTGCCGTTTTTTTTACTTTGTCATGAGTTAGAGAATACTACATACATGATGTAAAACATTTGCCTAACGAAAGAAGTTTTCTTTGAATAGCAGGAAGGCTAATTTCATTGAGCAAGCTACCTGTCATGGGTCATATAGTCAATTTGATCATACAACTGATCTGTGAAGACTTATCTACTTCATGTATAAAAAAAAGACTTATCTACTTCATTTAGCAAATACAACCCGTCACATTACTATGGTTATGTATCAAGACCGTGGAGTAGTTTTCTTAAAGTTGAAAGGTGAATAGTAAGCCCTTGGATAGTTGGATGTACTTGTTAAAAGCAAATAAGAACTTAAAAGGGCTCATGTACCCAAGTGACAATAAGAACATGTGCAATAAAGCCAAACGGCTGGCGAAGAGATCAGTGTTAGTGCTTCCTCCTACATTTCCTAGTCAGATGTGAAAAGGGGAACTAGTAATGGGGTGCATCTCACCCGACAGCAGCATACTGTTTGGAAAGACCTAAACACTCTACACTCTTCTCTTGCAAAAACTTCTACCTTGGTTCTCCAATTTATGGTTAAACATGTAACTTGGGTTTTATTATGGGAGTACGGTCCCTATTAGAGGTCCCCTCTAACACTTTTTTCCCCTAGAAAGAACCCCCTCCAAAATCTAGAGCAAAAGCTCAAAATAATAAGAAAACAAAGAACAACATGAATTATATTTTTTTTTGCTAAAAAAATCCTTAATTAATATGCTACGGAACATAATCACACGTAGACGAAGAGTCTCCTCCAGAAGGTAATCTTCAACATAACATAAATAAAGTACAGTTACATAATAGTCGAATACATGATTGAATGAAGCATAATCGTGAGGCACCATAGTGTTAGACAAAGTATTCTTCCATCTCTGGCAAAATCCAAGGGGTCGACTCGAGGTCGATTGAAGTGGATAATCTTCCCAAATTTTTTAGAGGCACCGAGTATTTAGGCAACCTTTTTACAAGAGGAACTTGATGGATCTTGAAAAACAACTTATATTTAGTCATATTCTACAAAAAGAACTTGATATATCTATAAATGCATTGGAAAAATACTTCTTACAAAAGAGGTGGAGCAGCATGTCTATCTGTAGATATACCGTGAGTAGTAAAAAAAACTACAATGATCCGTAACCAGATTGCTACTATATAAAAAAAATAGGAGAGCCAACGTCTAAACCAATAGAAGTAGAAACTAACAATGATCATCCAAACTCATATCGGTAAAAAAAATTACTTTGGTGCTTAACAAATTTGAAGATAGGTGTAGGGCCTGTTTAGTCGCAGATTCTTGGGGTGGAAAAGCAGGATTGTAAGGAAGAATTAGAGGGGGAAAATTGGCGTTTGGTTGGGAAGAATTTGTTCTTATAGAAGAATTTAGGGTCCAATGGTATATTTCCCATTGAAAATATAGAAAATGGGAGGGCATATAATAATATAAAATTATTTTCTACTTTTATATATAATTATCTTATTTACAGAATTACGAGATATATCACCTAAAAAGTCAAAGAAGTGACTTTTGAAAAATCTCCTTTTAAGGAGATTTCACTGGAGAATTACTGATTCTCCTAAAAACTAGCTCTACAGTGACAACCAAACAGTCCCGGCCGTTTGGGGCGTGATTAAAAGCAAAACATCCACTGTGGATATTTCGGTGTACTGTAGCATTCATGTTTTTTCCACTTTCAACTGAAACACCTCAGGTCGTGTTTCACCCTGTATAGTGAAAAAATCGGAATGCTACGGTGGACGTGGAAAATCCACTGTGGATATTTTGGTTTTTTCACGCCCCAAACGGCCTTTTAATATAACTTCCTTCTACATCGTCCAAAGTCAGATTAGTCTCAATAATACATGTCTTATTACTAAATAAGCACAAAGGGGAAAAAACAAAGAGAAGAGAAAATGAGTGGGAAGAGATCCGAGCGAGGCCAACGTCAAGGAGCACTACCTAAGCCCGACAAAAATAAGAGTAGAAGAAGAATAAAAGGTAGATAGAGAATGAGGAAAGTAGGGGAGGAAAGAACCGCCAAGAAGGAGAGGAGCTCGCAGAAGACAACCCCTTAACCCCTAACACATTGACCTTCCTTCACCCTCTCCCCGCCCCCCTCCCTCTGGCCTCTAGTCATCATCCCTCCGCGAACCCGATCACTGACGCCAAACGGATGCCACCCGACGTGGCCAAGTGAGGCCAAGAGGGGGCTAAGAGAAGAAGGGAAGAGAGGAAAAAGAAGGTGTTTGATCAAAGAAAGAAAAAGGGGAATTTATATAAAAAATCATGAAAAAAATTTTTTTTACCAAAATGTGGCACTGTAGCAAATATTTACCGAAATGGTGTTCTGACAAGCCACGCAGGCGCCCGCGTGGCGCGGGCGCTTGCGTGGCTTTTTTTTTTAAAATTAACCCAAAAGGCGTCGGTTGAACCGACGCCTTTCGGGTTAAGAAGAAAGGCGTCGGTTGAACTGACGCCTCTACCTTAACGAAATTCGTCCCATTTTAAACAGGCCGTCACTTCAACGATACATATCTTTCTCATTTTTGATCCGTTTTTGCCCTTTTTTTTTTCATTCTTCCTTATTTTTAGTGCTCTTTCTGATCATCATGATATCACAAAGATGTTGAGCCATCATATACCATTTATCGAAAAAAAATACCACAAAACTACGATAAATAGTATGCGATGGCTCAACATCTTCATAATATCATAATGAATAGAAAGAGCACTAAAAATAAGGAAGAATGAAAAAAAAATGGGCAAAAATAGATAAAAAATGAGAAAGATATGCATCGTTGAAGTGACGGCCTGTTTAAAATGGGACGAATTTCATTAAGGTATTAGAAGGCGTCGGTTGAACTGACGCCTCTCAAGAGGCGTCGGTTCAACCGACGCCTTTCTTCTTAACCCGAAAAGCGTCGGTTTAACCGACGCCTTTTAGGTTAATTTTTTAAAAAAAGAGTGGCTTGTCAGAACACCATTTCGGTAAATATTTGCTACAGTGCCACATTTTGGTAAAAAAATTTTTTTTTATGATTTTTTATATAAATTCCCCGAAAGAAAAAGGGGGCCAAGAAATTCTAGAATTCTTCTCAAAGTTTTTTGTTCCAATGACATGTGTTATATATGCGGCCGCTATTCTTGTTCTAATTAGTTGCTTTAACGAATCTACTTCATCATCCAAGCACATGTTTGCAAATAAGACATTGGATGATGATTATGATCGTAACTAATTAATCTTATTTTGAACCAAAAGTCCGTCTTAGCAATTTGACTTCTACCATAGCTCCAAGTAATACAAATCCTTAATCTTACAGAGCTAAAAAACCTACCGTAGATCAGCTCGGTAGTCCTTTCTATAATTAATATGCCCTCCGTCTTTATTGCAAAAAAAATTCAGGCGGTAGGTCTTAAACAATATGCTGAAGGCATACCCGGAATTCCATTTCTTCCAGTGTGGGTCAATGTAAACATGGAACTAAAAAGGTACATGGAGAGCGACATGGCGACTCGATGAGAGTTAAGCCATTTTAGCTTTCGTGGTTTCACTTCTAATGCTAGCCCACATCTTGTCTTCCACCCAGACAAAACTCAACCTCAAAGGAGACTTCCTGCATCTTTCCATCCCCTTATCAACAAGTAAACTGGTCTATGAGTCTTTTTTCTTTTTGAGGAGCTGTATGAGTCTGTTAAAGACAGCCGGACCAAAAATGTTTTTTATTATTGCTGGTCTATTTTGTGCAAACAATGTGAAAGCCAGCAATAAAATAATTTTTATGGTCAAATTATTGGGGGGCATTATAACGTGCAAGTCAAGCTACTCTGTATTGGTACAATAAACATTCTGCTTCACTGGTCAAATATGTTGTTTCGAATTTTTTAACAGAAATTCTGCACCTAGTCGATAAAAAAAAGTAAGAGCGCAAGTATAGTCTGGATTTCATTACTAACGAGGCATATGGGAATAAATTTGTTTTTTCCGTAAAAATAAAATATCAAATTGGATGTGGCTGCTCCTCGATTTGTGGATTTAGAGATTCATGGAACCTTTAAAATTTAAATACGTAGCCTATGCTTATTGTTCGGCTCCTGAACGAGTTGAACTATGGGAAGGCCTCAAGCATTTCAGCAATTCTATTGGCCATATTCCTTGGTTAATTGGAGGAGAGCTTCATATCTTTTTGGATTAATAAGATTGGGTAAAATCCTCCAGATAGCAGTGGCTTGACTGATTTCTATGAGGTTGAAATTGATTCATTGTTAGATGCTAGTTAGAGTGTATCAAAATATTGAACCTCCGCCTGACTTGACTTAAGCGGTCTGAGCACGGCCCCTTCCATTGAATTCCTCAGTCATTTATATAAACTAATAATGTTAATGATAATTGGTGAAGCAAATGCATTATGCGAGCCCCTTATTCAAGTGAATTTTTTAGCTCTTCTTTCATTCACATCAAGCCTCTTTGGCCTCATGTGTGGAGTGGTTCTGTCCCTGAATTTCTCCGTGTCCCCGTCTCCCTCGATGTGGACTCCTTTTAGTCTTGCTCGTGGAGGTCCGGGGGAGTTTGGGGTGTGGTTGAGTAACTATTTGTGTCTTCTTTGGGGTGTTGCCCCCAGCTCTTGTCATAGGTTACTCGTTTGTGTTGTTGTCCGAATGAATTATGGTTTAAAAAAGAAGAATATTTTGTAGAAGAACGGAAAGTATTTGTCATGCAATCAAGTTGAATTAAATAATTGACTTGGAGTTCATCTAGCCCACCAATTTTCATTACCAGCATCACATCATTATCAATAAAGGAATAAAGAATTAAATAAAGAAAAAATTATAACTTTCTCTAAATTTGTAGGGTCCCACCTCGACATTGCCGTCCTGGTGAAGGAGGTATCACATCACCGTCAAGGAGAGAAAGGAAAAAAGGATTGAATAAAGAAAAAATTACAACTTTACCTAAATTTGCAGGGTCCCACCTCCACATTGCTGGTGAGGAAGTTTGGTGATAAAAACATTTTTCATTGACATGAGGTTGTACCAAAAAAAAATCTAGTCAACTTTAGGTGGAAGTTTGAGGGCCGATGGCATACTGATATCCCTACATTGAATATGTACATCAAAACCTTCCAAGATGGTTTTGATCGAACGAAAAAAAGAAAATGACTATATTTTAACACTGAATCTGTACACGAGGTTGCGGGTTTTGTTTGAGAGTGAAACAGCGGGCTTTGATATAGGGTATATAGCTTTTACCGTCCAACTAAAAGACTCCAAGATGTACAGTATCAGCTTCCACATAGAAAAGTGCACTCCCTGTTGTCTTGTGAAACCCAGATGTAGGTTTTTGATTTATAGATTCAGTGTACAAAAGTATCATTTTTAATTCCTTTGAGCTCCTCTACAATACATCTCTCAATCTATACTCCTTCCATCCAGAATTATTATTAACATAACATTTTTCAAAATGAATGATCAGTTCATTTGGAAAAGCCTTATGCTAAATATAATTCCGGACCAAGGGAGTATTACATTTCCTATAAGAGAGTTCTATTTTCCACTTTGGTTTCCCACGGCTTGAATGTGTGGTCGGCATTTATTTTTTTTAATGGGTATGTGGTGGGCTATGGTAGCTCAGTTTACTCATACTCCTTGCCGGCCTTTGAGATTAACAAAATGTAGTTGACTTCATACCTCCATGACAAAAAAAAATATTGGCAATAGTACGTATTGGAGATGGTGATGTACGACAGGGAAAAACTTTTGTAATGAATTTTTTTTTTTTGAAATGGGAACTTTTGTAATGAATTGAATGAGTACTGTTGTAACTTACCACTTATGCATCAACCGCCTGCGGCTGAAAAGGTTTTCATGGTGGGGCCTGCAATTTTCATGGTAGGGCCCACAGGTAAGAACTAATCCGGGCAAGTCAAAACTTGTAGGCTTATTTTCATGGTAGGGCCCACAGGTGAGAACCAATCAGGGCAAGTCAGGACTTGTTGGCCTCACCCTCACCTCAGCTTCAGCTCCATCATCCCAACTACATACAGTTTATGCGGCTTTAGCACTGAAGGCTGCCTGAATTAGTTCAGCTCAAGCTAGATTACGGTGTCTCATGTACTCCCGTAGACGACGAATAAAAGGCATAGTAAGAAACAAGCAATCTTTCCCCTTCAATAATCTCTTCTATGTGAAGATACTTCCACGAGTCCCATTTGTGCAAGACACAGCCCACACAGGCTGCAAGAGACGAGACCTGTCACGGCCCGGGTTTTTAAAACCATTTTTAAATCAGAGTCGTAGCGGAAAACCAGAGGATTATTCCACTATGCGATAAATCATGAGCTGAAAAATTTTTGACTAAGCATCTAGGCCGTGATAACTGGGTTTTACAAATATCGATACAAAACCATATATACATATAGTATTACAAGATGCAAAGTCGATTAAACCAACGCAAGTCCTCTAAGTGCAAGTCTGTCATCCATCTCAAAATAAAGTCTAGAGCAAACCCGTAGCAGGATATATGCTCAGCAATCTGAACGTCCTCACCGCCTAGCTCCCAAGTGTACGTGAAGTCAATCCTCCACAGCAGCACCTACATCACATAAGGATGTTGAGTATAAAAATACTCAGTGGGATACCGTAACACAGTCATTAACATCTCAATCAACAAGTCAATAGTTACATTAACATCTTATGCAGCCTATTACAGAGTTCCACTTGAATCTTTTATTAATCTTTCAAGTAAGTCTTTTATTGCTTCCCAAGTTCAAGTTCAATAATTAAGTCTTTGTCCCATAGACAGACTCACTGAATGTCATACCTACATGATAGACAACACGAAAACACCGTGACTATCACTCCGATTAATACCGGTAATCGCGACACGCCCTGAATCCCTCAAGGGTGACTGTCTCGCCCATTCCTTACCTTAAAAGGTATGACCGTCGGAAGGGTCTGGCTCCACATAAACTCCTAGACTCAATGTAGGTCAGGAAATGCAGCCTTCTAGGATGCTAACGTCTCCAATGTGCACAGTAAACCACCTGGCAATCAAGGCTCAGGTTGAGTGCAGAGCTTCCACTTGGGAAGATGCAAAAGCTCTCTCTAAAATCCATAGAGAATAAGCACGCTCTCTCTAAAATCCATAGAGAAGAGGTAACAGCTTAAGCCTGGCCAGTAGAATATGTAATGCTTTCTCTAAAATCCATAGAAAGATGCAAACATGGGCCAAAATAACATGTAAATACTCTCTCTAAAATCCATAGAAAGATATAACAGCTTAAGCCTTGCCAATAGAAGTTGGTCCTTATTAGGTACCATGTCACAAAGCTTCCACCAGTCGGAAGATGTGAATGCTCTCTAAAATCCTTAGAGAGATACAGACGGCAAAGCTTCCACCAGTCGGAAGATGCAATACCACCCTAATCTATACCTTGTGATCCTTAACAGGTATCACCGAATTATTAATATGAACCCTTTTTAGAGTTATAACATACCATTCACAATTGTTGGCTTAATAGCTTAACAGATAGCCTGACCTTTGACTTAATAGTCATTCGGTCGCTTGATCGGAGTCACTCACACTCACACACTGACTCCCAATCCCAAGGGCATTTTAGTCTTTATCTTGATTAGGTTCTTCCCAACCCTCAAGCTTAGCCCTCAAGTCATTATTTTATTATCTTTTATAAAATAATTAAGTCTCTAAACTATCTAGGTTTATTAGTCGGGTTTTTCTTATCATTTAAGTCTTCAGCTATCAGTCAGCATAAAATAAGGGACTAATGCCCTTAGTACAGTAATATCATACACATACCAATAATACAGCAATTAGGGCTTGAAATTATTTATCAAACAGCCCAAAATCACTAAAAGGAGCCTATGTACCATTCTGGCTCTGTATGTACCATAATTCACAGAAATACACAGACGGTCAAGTTCGACCGTCAGTTGTAATCAATTTAAACTATCGGTTGAGGTCCACCGACAGTTCAAAACCTAAACCGGCTTATAAACCGGATTTATTATTGAACCGCAGATGGTCAAGTTCGACCGTCAGTTGTAATCAATTTAAACTATCGGTTGAGGTCCACCGACAGTTCAAAACCTAAACCGGCTTATAAACCGGATTTATTATTGAACCGAGGTTCGGTTTGTGAGTGGACTGGGTTCGGTCTGAGGATGGACCGGTCTGGTCTGGCCTGGTTTTGAACCGATCTATTTATTGGACCAAAACGATCTGGTAATGGACCAGTTCGGTCTGGCCTATGCCTGAACCGGACTGGTCGTCTCTCCCAACGAGACAACCAGTCGGGATTATGGCGATAGCATGCTCTCGCCACCGCCGCTCGGTCGCCGTTATGGCGGCTGTCGTTAGCCCCATCGCCCGATAGTCTCGCCCTCCATCGTGCCCGCCTCAAGTTACTTGGCAGCTCGAGCGCCGGTGACTCTTGTCGCGGCGGCTCGCCGCCAAGCTGGTGACTTTCCAGGTCGGCGGAAGCTCCGCCATCACCCTGGAGCTTTCTTGGCATCCTCTGACCTTATCCTCTCCTCTTTTCCTCCGATGATGCACTGACTGGCGACTCGAGCAACAAGGCCTTTGCCGCCGCAGCCCGTCGCCCAAAGCTCCCTCTTTTGGAGTAGCGGCAGTGTCGCCACTGCTCTGGCTCCCTACTATCCTGCCCGACATAGCCGACACCGGCGCCGTTCCCTCCACCGACACCGTCATCGCCTCCATTGGCGGTAATTTACAAAAAAATAGAACTTGATGAACGAGGTACGAAATCCTACCTCGTGCGCCGTCGATGACGATCCGTCGCTCGCCAGAGGTCGTCAAGGTCGTCGGAGTTGCCGTCATAGCCGGCGTCGCCCGAGATAGCCGGAGAGCTTGGTGGGCACTGGAGGTTGTTGGAGATCTCTCTAGCTGTCGTCTCCTTGTGGGTCACGACCTCGGCATCCGATTGCGGTGGGCAATGCAGGTGAGCACCGACCCCTCCATCTCATGCGTCAACGAGGAAGCTACATCCCAACAGCCCAACGGGTCGATGATGCCCCTCACTACCTTGCTGGCTCAAGAAGAGCAGGAGGCAGTCCTGCTGGAAATCCCCTGCTCCTCTGCATGGTCGATAGACATCGTCCAGCAGTTGAACTGAAATGGCCCATCTGGCACGATGAGTTTCACCTTCCATCCATTTGTTACCAACTTTGTTACACCTTGCCTCTCTCAAGGTGCCAGATGTTACATTCTTCCCTCCTTAAAAGAATTTTGTCCTCAAAATTCAGATAAATTCTTTCTGAAATAACTCTGAATAAGCACGTTGTATTTCTTCTTCTGTCTCCCAAGTGAGTTCCTTAAACTTATCATTGCACCACTGAACCAGGACTAACAGAATCACTCTATTTTGGAGTACCTGATTTCTTCGATCTTTAATCTTGATCAGCTTTATTTCATAGGTCAAATCAGGTTTTAGATCCAGCATGGAATAGTCAACCACATGTGCATCATCCCAACAGTACTTCCTCAACTGCGAGACATGAAACACATTATGCACCTGCTCCAGACTGGGAGATAAAACAAGTCGATATGCTGAGTTACCAATCCGTTCAAGGATTTCAAAAGGACCTACAAACCGAGGACTTAATTATCTTTCTTTCCAACTCGCAAGACTCCATGCGTGGGTGGGACCTTCAAGAACACATGGTCATTAATTTTAAACTCAAGGTCTCTATGCCTTCTATTTGCATAGTGTTTCTGCCGTTCCTGAGCCAACCGGAGCTTTTCCCGAGTGAACTTCACCTTGTCAGCACACAACTGAAGCATCTCTGACTTGATCATAACTTTCTCACCGACTTCATTCCAACAAGTCGGAGATCTACAGGAACGTCCATAGAGAGCTTCATATGGAGCCATCTCAATACTAGATTGGTAGCTGTTGTTATAGGCAAATTCAATCAAGGGTAAATAGTCATCCCAATTACCTTTCCAATCCAACACGCATACTCTTAGCATGTCCTCCAAAGTCTGAATCGTCCTTTCTGATTGTCCATCAGACTGAAGGTGATATGCTGTGCTAAAATTGAGTGCAGTGCCTAAAGCATCTTGTATACTCCTCCAATAGCGTGACGTGAATCTAGGATCCATATCAGACACTATGGAGAGAGGGGCACCATGCAATCTTACAATTTCTCGGATATAGAGCCAAGTCAAGCTTTCTGGAGTCTGCTTCCACCGAATTGGTAAGAAGTGTGCAGACTTGGTCAACCAGTCTACTATCACCCAAATAGCATTATGCTTCTTCTGGGTAGGAGGTAAGCCTACTACAAAATCCATGGTGATGTGTTCCCACTTCCATTGAGGAATCTCTAGTGGCTGTAAAAATCCTCCAGGTCTCTGGTGCTCTGCTTTAACTTGCTGACAAGTGAGACATCTGGCTACAAACTGACCAATATCCTTCTTCATTCCATCCCACCAGAAGCTACGCTTCAAATCTTTGAACATCTTTGTCCCACCTGGATGAATGGTGTACTTGGAATGATGAGCTTCACTTAATAATTCTCTGTGCAGTTCTAAGACAGCTAGGACTATCAATTGACCTTTGAATCGAATTGCCCCATCAGCTCCTCTAACAGAACCTGTCTTTTTGAGTAAGTTCTGGACTTCCGAATCTCTTGCCTGCGCTAAAATAATCTTTTCAACCATTCCAGATTGTACTACAAAGTTGGCCACAAAATACTTCCCTCCTTTGGATTAAGGTTCTAGGTGTAGGCTTGCCATAGATTCTAGCAATTCCCATTCTTTGATCATCACAAAGGCAGCAAGGGTTTCTGACTTTCTACTAAGTGCATCTGCCACCACATTAGCTTTGCCAGGGTGGTAAGCTATAGAAAAGTCATAATCCTTGATATACTCGAGCCAACGCCTTTGTCTCAAATTCAGATCTCTCTGAGAGAAAATATACTTCAAGCTTTGATGATCTGTAAAGACTTCAAACTGCACACCATAGAGATAGTGCCTCCACAACTTCAATGCAAACACCACTGTAGCTAGCTCTAGGTCATGTGTTGGGTAGTTTCTCTCATATGGCTTTAGTTGTCTTGAGCTATAAGCCACAACTTTGCCATGCTGCATGAGTACACAGCCTAAGCCTTTTCTAGAAACATCACTGTACACCACCAAACCCCCTTCTCCTGAAGGAAGAGTAAGAATTGGTGCACTAATTAATCTATTCTTCAACTCCAAGAAACTGTTTTCATATTTTTCATCCCAAATAAACTTCACATCCTTCCTTGTCAATTTGGTCAAAGGTTGAGCAAAAGTAGAGAAACCTTCGATGAATCTTCTATAATGCCCTGCCAAACCCAGAAAACTTCTAATCTCGGTGACTGTTTTTGGCCTCTCCCAATTGACTATAGCCTCGACCTTAGATGGATCAACAGATATGCCATCCTTTGAAATAATATGCCCTAGGAAGTTAACGCTCTCCAGCCAAAAGTTACACTTGCTAAATTTGGCATACGATTGATGCCCCCTCAACACGTCTAATACCCGCTCCAAATGCTTCGCATGGTCCTCGAAGGATGACGAGTAGATAAGGATGTCTTCGTAAATGACAAACTGGTCTAACCAAGGATGATAAATCTTGTTCATCAAATCCATAAAGGTTGCAGGTGCATTGGTTACTCCAAAGGGCATTACTAGGAATTCATAATGACCATACCTGGTCCTAAAGGCAGTCTTAGAGATGTCTTCATCTCGAATCCTCAACTGATGATAGCCTGAGCGAAGGTCAATCCGAGAGAAAACTTTGGCTGAATGCAACTGGTCGAATAGATCATCTATCCGAGGCAAGGGGTATTTATTTTTAACAGTCACCTTGTTCAACATCCTAGAATCGATGCACAATCTGAGTGAACCATCCTTCTTCTTGACAAAGAGAACTAGTGCTCCCAAGGCGAGACACTTGGACGAATAAATCATTTGTCGAGCAACTCCTGTAATTGCATCTTCAATTCATTCAACCTTGCTAAAGTCATCCAAAACAGTGTCTTGGACACTGATGAAGTTCTAGGACACAATTCTGTTGTAAAGTCAACTTCTATTTCAGAAGGTAAACCAGGTAATTCCTCAGGAGACTGAGGTCTTATCGGTATATCCTCCAAATTAGATAAGTTGCTTCATCAGTGATCTACACCTCCCTTCATCAGAAGTTATACACCTTCATGGCTAAGCAGTTAATCCGCTAGTCACAGTTCAATCTCAACCAATTTGACAGAAATGAATAAAATCTACACATGCTCCAATCTTCATCCATCTACCAATTCAGTTTGACAACTCAAGGAGTAATTGCGACACATCAAAATATCCACATATATTTATTTTGTAACAAGTTCTTACAAAAGATCAAGATTCTTATTACAACAAAGCTTCCTTACTACAACTATTACCCTTAAAACAACTTCTTCTTCCACGTCTCTTTTCTTCAACGATATTCATCCAGTATAGCAAGAGCCACACAAGTTGGTGCCAGTAGAAACCATGATGAGTGCTACGCCATCTCCCAAATGGTCATGTGGGGCCAGCGGTAACCCTGGGATCTGAATCTCCTATAAAGGATGTCCCACAAGGCTACATCATGTTCCGCTCTCCGATAAACTGGGTGATCTCTTACAATCTGGGGAACCGGCTCTATAATCGTTGGTGGGGTACCATTCTCCGATGGGTAAATTATCCTTACTGGTCGAGCCTCTGTTGCAGATTCTTCTTCCAGGGGATCCTCCTCTGGGTCAGACTCGGTATCAGCATCATGCTGAGCATCTGCTATCAATTCCTCCTCCAGGGGATGTTCCTCGAGATCAGACTCAGTGTACTCATATTCAATGACATTGTCGCTTTGACCCTCAGCATTGGATGATGACGCCCCCTGCGTAGCCTTTTGCTGTCCGACAGTGCTTCCCACGGACTCCTCACAAGAGATCTGCTGAGGTGGAGATCCTTCTGGCTAGAAATTTCTATCTTCATTTTCAGCTACAACAGAATTTTTGACCACCCGACTATTCCTCCTTGAAGGTGTCATTTAACCTACAAGGTAAAACAATCTATCACTAACCTTCACTCATCACCCAACTATAACTAGATATATCATAAGAGGACTTCCAGACTTGCAGATAAAGGTTATGCTCTGATACCAACTGTCACGGCCCGGGTTTTTAAAACCATTTTTAAATCAGAGTCGTAGCGGAAAACCAGAGGATTATTCCTCTATGCGATAAATCATGAGATGAAAAATTTTCAACTAAGCATCTAGGTCGTGATAACTGGGTTTCACAAATATTGATACAAAACCATATATACATATAGTATTACAAGATGCAAAGTCGACTAAACCAACGCAAGTCCTCTAAGTGCAAGTCTGTCATCCATCTCAAAATAAACTAAAAATAGTTGGCATTCACGCCATACAACAGAGTCTAGAGCAAACCCGTAGCAGGATATATGCTCAGCAATCTGAACGTCCTCACCGCCTAGCTCCCAAGTGCACGTGAAGTCAATCCTCCACAGCAGCACCTACATCACATAAGGATGCTGAGTATAAAAATACTCAGTGGGATACCGTAACACAGTCATTAACATCTCAATCAACAAGTCAATAGTTGCATTAACATCTTATGTAGCCTATTACAGAGTTCCACTTAAATCTTTTATTAATCTTTCAAGCAAGTCTTTTATTGCTTCCCAAGTTCAAGTTCAATAATTAAGTCTTTGTCCCATAGACAGACACACTGAATGTCATACTGATGTAAATTTTAATATAATACTCGCAAGCGCACGAATCTATAGCAGAATAGTGGCTACGAGGTCGATCCCTCAGAGACTTAGTAAGATATTCAACCTAATTCTAGAGTATGTAGCAAGTAGTAATGAAATGTAAAGTTCTAATTTTTATTTTCTTTTTAAGCAATCAATTGTTCAACTAAACTTAAAAACACAGAAATTAACCAAACAAAAGATAAAATAATAAAGAAAAATCCTGTGTTCTGCTGTTTTCAATCCGTCTGTAATCCCGTCCTGCTTTCCTCTTTCCTCCACCTTCAGCAACAGTCTCTCAACTGCACGCCTCAACCGTTCTACTCTTTCTCTCGAACAGAGTAGACAGTCCCCAATTCCAGCCAAAGTAAAGCAGCCCTTTTTCCTCTCTGGCCTTTGAATTCAGTTTTGCAGTTCTCTCGAATCTACAAAACAATTCTGCTTGTCTCTCTCGAGATCAAAGCAGAATCCTTTCCTCAGAGCCGGCCTCCACAACACAGCACCCTTCTTCGTCTCTCGACAGAGCAGCCACCACCACGAACAAAAACAGAGCCCCTCCTTCAGATCGCCGCAGCACCTCTCTCCTCTACCCCGTCTGCACAACGAACCCAGAACCTTCCCCTTCTCCGTTCGAATTCTCCTTTCACAGCAGAACAGCCTCCCCAGACACAACCACCAACAGAACAGAGCCGCTCTCCTGCCACAGCCGACACCCACGAGCAAGATACAGAACCCCTCTTCTCCGTTCGAGCACGAACAATCCCCAGCCGGCCTTCAGCACAGAGCCGCCTCCCTCTCGAGCAGCAACGCCGTCCCCAGACACAGCCACCACCCACCAACAGCACGAACACCCAAAACAGAGCAACAAAAAAAACGAGTCTTCTTTTTTTTTCAAACAGCCGCTTCTCTTTGATCTCTTATAGACGAGCGCCACTCCTTCGGAACAGCAATTTTCCTTCCTGGAGCCGGCCAAGTCAGAGACATTCCATTCTCAGCACAAGCCCGAGCTTTCCATTTCTGAACCTTCCAAGCAAAAACGAAACGGTTTCCCCCAATCGAGCTACCTTCTGTTAGATCGAGCCCCTCACCGTCGTCTTAGGACCATGGCCCTATCATTGCCGTCGATACCTCGCCGCAATCGAGACCCATCAGCGCCGGAGTTGCCGCCATTCTCGCCTGAGCAGAGCATCCGGGCAGAGAGCTCGAACTCTCTGTTTTGGGTATGCCCGAGCCATCGTAGCTTCCTCTTGCCCGGTCTCGGCCTCAGCCTCACCGTCGTCTTGCCGTCGCCGCCGAGTGGCCGGAAGCATGACCCACCGCCATGGCCGCCGGAATTTCCTCTCGCCGACGTCTCCCTCCGCTCGAACAGAGCATACTCTGTTCTGTTCCAGGCGCCCAGCGCCCGAGCCATCGGGCTCGGGTCGCTTTCTTTTTTTTTTTTTTTCCGGACCAGACCAGAACCGGTCGGTTCAATTCTCTTTTTCTTTTTTTTTTTCTTTTTCTTCCTTAAAACCCGTCGTATCGATCTCGCGCGTCCAATCTCCGATCTCGGCACAGAACCCATTTGACGTGCATTCTCTTTGGCGATTTAGGACTTTTACAACCTGCATAAATATAGTTAAATATAATTTAGACGCATCATAAATTATAAATCCATTAAACTCAATTAACACATCTAAATTAATCAATTAAGCACATTTGTTTATTAATCTCCTAATTACTCACTTAACACAGATAAACATTAATTATCATTATTTTAACTAAAAATACAACTAACAAATAGGTAGAAAGGCATATAAAAATGTGTATATTTTGCATATATCACATACCTACATGACAGACAGCACGAAAACACCGTGACTATCACTCCAGTTAATACCGGTAATCACGGCATTCCCTGAATCCCTCAAGGGTGACTGCCTCGCCCATTCCTTACCTTAAAAGGTATGACCGTCGGAAGGGTCTGGCTCTACATAAGCTCCTAGACTCGATGTGAGTCAGGAAACGCAGCCTTCTAGGATACTAACGTCTCCAATGTGCGCAGTAAACCACCTGGCAACCAAGGCTCAGGATGAGTGCAGAACTTCCACTTGGGAAGATGCAAAAACTCTCTCTAAAATCCATAGAGAATAAGCACGCTCTCTCTAAAATCCATAGAGAAGAGGTAACAGCTTAAGCCTGGCCAGTAGAATATGTAATGCTTTCTCTAAAATCCATAGAAAGATGCAAACATGGGCCAAAATAACATGTAAATACTCTCTCTAAAATCCATAGAAAGATATAACAGCTTAAGCCTGGCCAATAGAAGTTGGTCCTTATTAGGTACCATATCACAAAGCTTCCACCAGTCGGAAGATGTGAATGCTCTCTAAAATCCTTAGAGAGATACAGACGGCAAAGCTTCCACCAGTCGGAAGATGCAATACCACCCTAATCTATACCTTGTGATCCTTAACAGGTATCACCGAATTACTAATATGAACCCTTTTTAGAGTTATAACATACCATTCACAATTGTTGGCTTAATAGCTCAACAGATAGCCTGACCTTTGACTTAATATTCATTCGGTCGCTTGATCGGAGTCACTCACACTCACACACTGACTCCCAATCCTAAGGGAATTTTAGTCTTTATCTTGATTAGGTTCTTCCCAACCCTCAAGCTTAGCCCTCAAGTCATCATTTTATTATCTTTTATAAAATGATTAAGTCTCTAAACCATCTAGGTTTATTAGTCGGGTTTTTCTTATCATTTAAGTCTTCAGCTATCAGTCAGCATAAAATAAGGGACTAATGCCCTTAGTATAGTAATATCATACACATACTAATAACGCAGCAATTAGGGCTTGAAATTATTTATCAAACAACCCAAAATCACTAAAATGAGCCTATGTACCATTCTGGCTCTGTATGTACCATAATTCACAGAAATACACAGACGGTCAAACTCGACTGTCAGTTGTAATCAATTTGAACTGTCGGTTGAGGTCCACCGGCAGTTCAAAACCTAAATCAGCTTATAAACCGGATTTATTATTGAACCGGGGTTCGGTTTGTGAGTGGACCGGGTTCGATCTGAGGATGGACCGGTCCGGTCTGGCCTGGTTTTGAACCGGTCTATTTATTGGACCAAAACGATCTGGTAATGGACCAGTTCGGTCTGGCCTATGCCTGAACCGGACTGGTCGTCTCTCCCAACGAGACAACCAGTCGGGATTATGGCGGTAGCATGCTCTCGCCGCCGCCGCTCGGTCGCCGTTACGGCGGCTGTCGTTAGCCCCATCGCCCGATAGTCTCGCCCTCCATCGTGCCCGCCTCAAGTTACTTGGCAGCTCGAGCGCCGGTGACTCTTGTCGCGGCGGCTCGCCGCCAAGCTGGTGACTTTCCAGGTCGGCGGAAGCTCCGCCATCACCCTGGAGCTTTCTTGGCATCCTCCAACCTTATCCTCTCCTATTTTCCTCCGATGATGCACTGACTGGCGGCTCGAGCAACAAGGCCTTTGCCGCCGCAGCCCGTCGCCCAAAGCTCCCTCTTTTGGAGCAGCGGCAATGTTGCCGCCGCTCTAGCTCCCTACTAGCCTACCCGACATAGCCGACACCGGCGCCGTTCCCTCCACCGACGCCGCCATCGCCTCCATTGGCGGTAATTTAAGAAAAATAGAACTTGATGAACGAGGTACGAAATCCTACCTCATGCGCCGTCAATGACGATCCGTCGATCGCCGGAGGTCGTCAAGGTCACCGGAGTTGCCGGCGTAGCCAGTGTTGCCTGAGATAGCCGGAGAGCTTGGTGGGCACTGGAGGTTGTTGGAGATCTCTGTAGCTACCGTCTCCTTGTGGGTCACGACCTCGGCATCCGATTGCAGTGGGCAATGCAGGTGAGCACTGATCCCTCCATCTCATGCGTCAACAAGGAAGCTACATCCCAACAGGTCGATGATACCGCTCACTACCTTGCTGGCTCAAGAAGAGCAGGAGGCAGTCCTGCTGGAAATCCCCTGCTCCTCTGCATGGTCGATAGACATCGTCCAGCAGTTGAACTGAAATGGCCCATCTGGCACGATTAGTTTCACCTTCCATCCATCTGTTACCAACTTTGTTACACCTGGCCTCTCTCAAGGTGCCAGATGTTACAAGACCCCTCGAGCCGTCAGATTTCATTCGGATGGCGGGCACATGCCTTTTGATCAAACCCAAGAAAAAGTTGACAAATTATAATATATACTTGGTAAGTCCAAAGTCGAACCACAAGGAGTGGATGTAGGATTATTCTACTCCAAACCAATCTAAAAACTATTGTTGTAGAATTATTTCAATTGAATTAAATACTGAAGTGAAACGATGATTAAAAATTCAATTATAACTAACTAAAAACTGGCAAAGATAATCAGTGAGAAATATGAAAACTTCAAGGGTCAATTATTTAATCAATACTCTATGTCTATTTAATTTCTCAATTAGGTTCAATGATGATTCGACCTAATCAGAGGATATTACATTCAAGTCCATTATAACAATTAATATAAACATTTCGATTGAACATTTATCATTAACAAGCATAGTCTACTAATCACATGGAATTATAAGCATTCGTCATACCTTTCGTTAACGACAACAATTATATAAATTATCACTATTTCCAAATATATCTATTCAATCAAATAAGCAATAAGTATATCTTTCGTAGACATAGAAATATCAATCAAATAATTTCACCCGTAGCTTTGACAAAAGATTTAGCTATTCAAATTCATGAGAAAAGAAATTTAATTCAGATAAAATCACATTGGGGAAAAACCATGTAGCAAAATCAATATTCATGATTACTGTTCACAATTTATTGTAGAAGATTTACTGTTCACACAAAATAGTGTTCATCGTCTTCCTCAACCTGTCACGGCCCGGGTTTTTAAAATAATTTTTAAATCAGAGCAGTAGCGGAAGATCAGAGGATTACTCCTCTATGCGATAAATCATGAGTTAAAAAAAATTCGATTAAGCATCTAGGCCGTGATAACTGGGTTTTACAAATATTGATACAAAACCATATATACATATAGTATTACAAGATGCAAAGTCGATTAAACCAACGCAAGTCCTCAAAGTGCAAGTCCGTCATCCACCTCAAAATAAACTAGAAATAGTTGGCGCTCACGCCTTACAACAGAGTCTAGAGCAAATCCGAAGCAAGATGTACGCTCAGCAATCTGAACGTCCTCACCACCTAGCTCTCAAGTGCACGTGAAATCAATCCTCCACAGCAGCACCTACATCACATAAGGATGCTGAGTATAAAAATACTCAGTGGGATACCATAACATAGTCATCAACATCTCAATCAACAAGTCAATAGTTGCATTAACATCTTATGCATCCTATTACAGAGTTCCACTTGAATCTTTTATTAATCTTTCACGCAAGTCTTTTATTGCTTCCCAAGTTCAAGTTCAATAATTAAGTCTTTGTCCCATAGACAGACTCACTGAATGTCATACCTACATGATAGACAGCACGAAAACACCGTGACTATCACTCCAGTTAATATCGGTAATCACGGCACAACCTGAATCCCTCAAGGGTGAATGCCTCGCCCATTCCTTACCTTAAAAGGTATGACCGTCGGAAGGGTCTGGCTCCACATCAGCTCCTAGACTCGATGTGGGTCGGGAAATGCAGCCTTCTAGGATGCTAACGTCTCCAATGTGCACAGTAAATCACCTGGCAACCAAGGCTCAGGATGTGTGCAGAGCTTCCACTGGTCGGAAGATGCAAAAGCTCTCTCTAAAATCCATAGAGAAGAGGTAACGGCTTAAGCCTAGCCAATAGAATATATAATGCTCTCTCTAAAATCCATAGAAAGATGTAAACATGGGCCAAAATAACAAGTAAATGCTCTCTCTAAAATCCATAGAAAGATATAACAGCTTAAGCATGGCCAATAGAAGTTGGTCCTTATTAGGTACCATGACACAGAGCTTCCACCAGTCAGAAGATGTGAATGCTCTCTAAAATCCATAGAGAGATACAGACGGCAGAGCTTCCACCAGTCAGAAGATGCAACACTACCCCAATCTGTACCTTGTGATCCTTAACAGGTATCACAGTATTACTAGTATGAACCCTTCTTAGAGTTATAACATACCATTCACAACTATTGGCTTAATAGCTCAACAGATAACCTGACCCTTGACTTAATAGTCATTCGGTCCGCTTGATAGAAAGTCACTCACACTCATACACTGACTCCCAATCCCAAGGGCATTTTAATTTTTATCTTGATTAGGTTCTTCCCAACCCTCAAGCTTAGCCCTCAAGTCATCATTTTATTATCTTTCATAAAATGATTAAGTCTCTAAACATCTAGGTTTATTAGTCAGGTTTTTCTTATCATTTAAGTCCTCAGCTATCAGTCAGCATAAAAAGAGGGATAAATTGCCCTTAATACAATAACATCAAACACATGAAGCTAATACGCCAATTAGGGCTTGAAATTATTTATCATATAGCCCAAAACCAATAAAATGAGCCTATGTACCTCACTGGCTCTGTATGTAACATACTGCATTCAATTACAGAGACAGTCAGACTTCATCGTCAGTTGTGGCCAGTTTTTAAGTGTCAGTTGAGGTCCACCTGCTGTTCAAAATCTAAACCGGCATATGAACCGGGTTTATTAGTGAACCAGGTTCGGTCTGAAGGTGAACCAGGTTCAGTTTGAAGACCAGACTAGGTTTGGTCTAGGAATGAATCGGGTTCAATTTATAATCTGGATCGAACCGGGTTCGGTCTGCCTGAACCGGTCTATTTATTGAATCGTCTTCCTCAGGAAGACGACCAGTCTGGTCATTTGAGTGGCGGCCGCCGCCGTTCTGCCCTCAGCCAGCCGACTCTCTCCTCCTCCTCTACTCCCCCTTGCCGTCTGCCCGTGGTCCGGGCAGATTTGGGGAAAGAAATAAGGTCTGGCAGCAGCATAAAGCTGCTGCCTTTGCTTCCTCCACCGTGGCCGGCGGCCTAACGGAGGTCGATTCGACCCGCGCTGACCTGTCGTCGGCCCTTTCCTCCTTCGATGAAGAACCCAAAAATCAGAACTTGATGAGGGGTATGGGATCCTACCTCGTGCGCTGACGATGACGATCCGCCGCTCGTCGGAGGTTGTCGGAGCTGTCGTCGTCACCAGCGTCGCTCGAGGTAGCCGAAAATCGCCAGAGGTTGCTAGAGGTCTGCCCAGCACCTACCTCCTCCGCTGCTGCTTGCCCACAGTGCTCCCACCACCCAATTTCGCCTCCACCTTCGCTGCTGGTGCCCACAAGAAGCCAATCCAATTTCAGACGCTTGAGGCCGTACAGGCGATGGCAGCACGACTGAGGAATTTTTTGGAGCTCAACTTCTACCTTCCGCCTTCTACCGCCCCGTATCTCCTAACCCCCTCCACCTGTTACTACCTTCCATACACCTAGCATTCCAGTCGGCCAGGTGTTACGTTCTTCCCTCCTTAAAAGAATTTTGTCCTCAAAATTCAATAGATACTTTCCTAAACAACTCTGGGTAGGCACGCTGCATTTCTTCTTCTGTCTCCCAGGTGAGTTCTCGAACTTATCATTGCACCACTGAACTAGGACTAACGGAATAACTCTATTCCGGAGTACCTGATTTCTTCGATCTTTAATCCTGATCGGTTTTACTTCATAGGTCAAGTCAGGTTTTAGTTCCAGCATGGAATAGTCAACCACATGTGCATCATCCCGACAGTACTTTCTCAACTACGAGACATGAAACACATTATGCACCTGATCCAGATTAGGAGGCAAAGCAAGTCGATAAGCTGAATTACCAATCCGTTCAAGGATTTCAAAAGGACCTACAAACCGAGGACTTAATTTCCCTTTCTTACCAAAACGCAAAACTCCACGCGTGGGTGAGACCTTTAAGAAAATGTGGTCCCCAATTTCAAACTCAAGATCTCTACGCCTTCTGTTTGCATATTGTTTCTACCGCTCCTGGGCCAACCGAAGCTTTTCCCGAATGAATTTCACCTTGTCATCACACAACTGAAGCATCTCTGACTTGATCATAACTTTCTCACCGACTTCATTCCAACAAGTCGGAGATCTACAAGGACGTCCATAGAGAGCTTCATATGGAGCCATCTCAATACTAGATTGGTAGCTGTTGTTGTGAGCAAATTCAATCAAGGGTTCCCAATTACCTTTCCAATCCAGCACGCATGCTCTAAGCATGTCCTCCAAAGTCTGAATCGTCATTTCTGATTGTCCATCAGACTGAGGGTGATATGCTATGCTAAAATTGAGTGCAGTGCCCAAAACATCTTGTATACTCCTCTAATAGCGTGACGTGAATCTAGGATCCCTATCAGACACTATGGAGAGAGGGGTACCATGCAATCTTACAATTTCTCGGATATAGAGTTGAGTCAAGCTTTCCGGAGTCTGCTTCCACTAAATTGGTAAGAAGTGTGCAGACTTAGTCAACCGATCTACTATCACCCAAATAACATTATGCTTCTTCTGGGTAGGAGGTAAGCCTACTACAAAATCCATAGTGATGTGTTCCCACTTCCATTGAGGAATCTCTAGTGGCTGCAAAAGTCCTCCAGGTCTCTGGTGCTCTGCTTTAACTTGCTGACAAGTGAGACATCTGGCTACAAACTGACCAATACCCTTCTTCATTCCATCCCACCAGAAGTTACGCTTCAAATCTTTGAACATCTTTGTCCCACCTGGATGAATAGTGTACTTGGAATGATGAGCCTCACTTAATAGTTCTCTGCGCAGTTCTGAGACAGCTGGGACCACCAATCGACCTTTGAATCGAATTGCCCCATCAGCTCCTCTAACAGAACCTGTCTTTTTGAGTAAGTTCTGGACTTCTGAATCTGTTGCCTGCGCTAAAATAATCTTTTCAACAATTCCAGATTGTACTACGAAGTTGGCCACAAAAGACTTCCCTCCTTTTGATAAAGATTCTATGTGTAGGCTTGCCATAGATTCTAGCAATTCCCACTTTTTGATCATCATAAAGGCAGTAAGGGTTTCTGACTTTCTACTAAGTGCATCTGCTACCACATTAGCTTTGTCAGGGTGATAAGCTATAGAGAAGTCATAATCCTTGATAAACTCGAGCCAACGCCTTTGTCTCAAATTCAGATCTCTCTGAGAGAAAATATACTTCAAGCTTTGATGATCTGTACAGACTTCAAACTGCACACCATAGAGATAGTGCCTCCACAACTTCAATGCAAACACCACTGCAGCTAGCTCTAGGTCATGTGTTGGGTAGTTTCTCTCATATGGCTTTAATTGTCTTGAGCCATAAGCCACAACTTTGCCATGCTGCATGAGTACACAGCCTAAGCCTTTTCCAGAAGCATCACTGTACACCACCAAACCCCCTTCTCCTGAAGGAAGAGTAAGACTTGGTGCACTAGTTAATCTATTCTTTAACTCTAAGAAACTGTTTTCACATTTTTCGTCCCAAATAAACTTCACATCCTTCTTTGTCAATTTGGTCAAAGGTAGGGCAAGAGTAGAGAAACCTTCGATGAATCGTCTATAATACCCTGCCAAACCCAGGAAACTTCTAATCTCGGTGACTGTTTTTGGTCTTTCCCAATTGACTATAGCCTCGACCTTAGATGGATCAACCGATATGCCATTCTTTGAAATAATATGCCCTAGGAAGTTAACGCTCTCCAGCCAAAAATTACACTTGCTAAACTTGGCATATAACTGATGCCCCCTCAACACGTCTAATACGCGCTCCAAATGCTTTGCATGGTCCTCGAAGGATGACGAGCAGATAAGGATGTCATCTACGAAGACAATGACAAACTAGTCTAACCAAGGATGATAAATCCTG
Source organism: Houttuynia cordata (assembly GCA_039654745.1). Lineage (NCBI taxonomy): Eukaryota > Viridiplantae > Streptophyta > Magnoliopsida > Piperales > Saururaceae > Houttuynia > Houttuynia cordata. The sequence goes on from CM077504.1 coordinate 23,808,220, forward strand.
TTCATCAAATCCATAAAGGTTGCAGGTGCATTGGTTACTCCAAAGGGCATTACTAGGAATTCATAATGACCATACCTGGTCCTAAAGGCAGTCTTAGAGATGTCTTCATCTCGAATCCTCAACTGATGATAGCCTGAGCGAAGGTCAATTCGAGAAAAAACTTTGGCTGAATGCAACTGGTCGAATAGATCATCTATCCGAGGCAATGGGGTATTTATATTTAACAGTCACCTTGTTCAACATCCTATAATCGATGCACAATCTAAGTGAACCATCCTTCTTTTTGACAAACAGAACTAGTGCTCCCCAAGGCGAGACACTTGGACGAATAAATCCTTTCTCGAGCAACTCCTATAATTGCTTCTTCGATTCATTCAACTCCACTAGAGCCATCCTGTACGGTGCCTTGGACATTGGTGTTGCTCCAGGGCACAGCTCTATTGTGAAGTCAACTTCTCTTCTAGGAGGTAGACCGGGTAGTTCTTCAGGAAACACATCAGAAAACTGAGACACTACCAGTATATCTTCCAACTTTGGTTGCGCTGATTCCAAGGTGATCACACTTGCTAGATAGGCAGCATATCCCTTCATAAGAAGCTTATGCGCCTTCAAGGCTGAGATTATACATGCATCATCTTCTAACTTCACTCCTTGAAAAATAAAAGATTCCTCCCCAGGGATGGTAAGGGTTACTCTTTTTTTCCTGCAATCCACTAATGCAGTATATACAGAAAGCCAGTCCATCCCTAGGATTACATCAAAGTCAATCATGTCTAACAAGACAAGATCAGCTGGAAGATACTTATCTCTAAAACAAATAGGTACTCCTAGAAGACACTTACTTACTTTAATAATGTCACCAACAGGGGTCATTACAAGTAAAGGTGAATCTAGCATGCTACAAGGGTGGTTTAAACTAAAAGCACACACACCCGATACAAAAGAATGAGTTGCTCCGGGGTCAATTAAAACTTTTACACCCAAGTCGTAAATAGAAATCGTACCTCCCACAACTCCATTCTTTTGAGCATCCTCAGAAGTAATAGAGTAAACACGAGCTAGTGCATGCCAGCTGCTTTCACCTTGCTGTGCATTCCTTTGCTTTTCAGGGCAAAACCTGGCCACGTGCCCTTTCTTGTGGCAGAAAAAGCAGATGTGATCCTTTGCCTCACAAATCTGCCATGGGTGAATTTTTTTGCAAGAGTAGCATTCCGACTAACCACTTGCCTCTTGAGGTTGAGGTTGTGGTCTCTGGAAAAATGGCCTTTGCTGACTAGCATTAAACTATCCTGAACTTTTTCGCCTCGGCTCAAAACCCCTCTTCTGTCTACCCTGGAAGTTATGTCCCTGACCAAATTTGTTACTCCCAGCATCAATTCTCAGTCTCTTAGCCTTTGGTCCAAAATCATTCCTGGCCACACCAGCATTAGCCTTCTGCTCCTCTCTATTTCAGTCTTGGTTCTTCTCAAAAATATACGCCTGCTCCACAGCATCAGCAAAAGATGTAGTTCGGGCTCCCATGACTTTCTTTCGCAGCCCAGTTCTAAATCCATAAATGAACTTCTCCATTCTTTCACCATCATCCTCCATCTTGGTGGTGAAACGCTCCAACTCTACAAACTTATTGTCATAGTCCTGCACGGTCATATTACCTTGCCTAAGACCCAAGAATTCACGCATCTTCTCTTTCCGAATACGGCTCGGAAAATATTTTCCATTAAAAACTTTTAGGAATTCCTCCCAGGAAATCTCTTCAACTTTCCGATCTTTATAGAAGGTGCGCTTGGCAGAACTCCACCAGTGATCAGCATTTTCTGTCAAAACAAAAGTCGCCATTCGAACTTTACTATCATCCTCCGCCGAGATAGATTCAAAAATCTTCTCGATAGCTTTTACCCAACTCCCAGCCTTTTCTGGAGTTTCTTTCCCCGTGAAAGCTGGAGCCATTGCCTGGAACAATTTGAGATGAGCTATCTTTTCTTTCTCAGCTTTCTTCCTGGCATCAGGATGATGTTTCACTTGAGCTTGCACTGTTTGTGCTAGACCCCTAATCATTTCCAATACATCCCCATCACCGTCCCCTCCCAAGTTAGATGATGACGCGCCATGGAAAGGTTTCCGTTGTCCCCCACTGCTTTCCATAGACTCCTCACGGGAGATCTGATGAGGAGGTAGAGATTCTTCTACCTAGCATTCTCTATCTTTACTTATGCCAATATCCGAAATTTTCATTGTCCGGATGTTCCTCTTACGCGGTGCCATCTCAACCTACAGGATGAGAACATTTATCACTACTTCTACCCACAACCCCAACTATAACTAGATATATCCTAAGAGGACTTCCAGACTTGCAGATAAAGGTTATGCTCTGATACCAACGGTCATGGCCCGGGTTTTTAAAATAATTTTTAAATCAGAGTAGTAGTGGAAGATCAGAGGATTACTCCTCTATGCGATAAATCAAGAGTTAAAAAAAAAATTCGACTAAGCATCTAGGCCGTGATAACTGGGTTTCACAAATATTGATACAAAACCATATATACATATAGTATTACAAGATGCAAAGTCGATTAAACCAATGCAAGTCCTCTAAGTGCAAGTCCTTCATCCACCTCAAAATAAACTAGAAATAGTTGGTGCTCACGCCTTACAATAGAGTCTAGAGCAAACCCGAAGCAAGATGTATGCTCAGCAATCTGAACGTCCTCACCACCTAGCTCCCAAGTGCACGTGAAATCAATCTTCCACAACAGCACCTACATCACATAAGGATGCTGAGTATAAAAATACTCAGTGGGATACCATAACACAGTCATCAACAAGTCAATAGTTGCATTAACATCTTATGCATCCTATTACAGAGTTCCACTTGAATCTTTTATTAATCTTTCAAGCAAGTCTTTTATTGCTTCCCAAGTTCAAGTTCAATAATTAAGTCTTTGTCCCATAGACAGACTCACTGAATGTCATACCTACATGACAGACAGCACGAAAACACCGTGACTATCACTCCGATTAATACCGGAAATCACGGCACAACCTGAATCCCTCAAGGGTGACTGCCTTGCCCATTCCTTACCTTAAAAGGCATGACTGTCGGAAGGGTCTGGCTCCACATCAGCTCCTAGACTCGATGTGGGTCGGGAAACGCAGCCTTCTAGGATGCTAACGTCTCCAATGTGCACAGTAAACCACCTGGCAACCAAGGCTCAGGATGTGTGTAGAGCTTCCTGATCGTTTAAATATAAAACCCTTGCAAGTGCACAAGGCAATTGTACTACAATGAGTATTAAAGGGTTGTCGAACCTCAGGGACGGATTAATATTCTACCAAATTCAAGAGAAAAGCAGCAGTTTTTAATTAATCTAGAGAAAAGCAATGAACTTTAATTAAACTAAGCTGAGATTAATCAATAGGAGAAGTACCAAGGCTTTGAATCCACCACAATAGACTAGTGTATCGTCTCTCTCTCTCTCTCTTTTGAATTCAGATTTCCAGTTGGCTAGTGTATTCCTCTCGGACATACACTTGTCAATTCAAATTATAGTGCCCTCCTCTCGGATGTAACACATAAATCTATTAAAACATGGAACTGTGATCTATCTCTCTCGAGTATAAACCAATGAGACTTTATTAATATGTAACACTTCAGAGCCCTTACGTTCCTCTCGGACACGCAAGTGCTCTTTCAGATTGAAATCCACAAAGATCCACTCTTGTCTCTCTCGAGTACAAAGAATAAACTCTAATGAATTAACTTTTATTGCATAACAAAGATTCATACACCAACTAGAATAAAAACATAATATGAGAGAAAGAAACAATACAACCAATCAGTTGGGTTTCATCTACGCCTTGGAAGAGAGTCTAGCCAAGCATGGGAAGAGAATCCATCAACAAGTTCTTCATCTTCTTCTTCTTCTTCTTTCTTTGCTCTAGCCTCCAAGGACTCCAAAAGAACTCAAAACTCTATTCTTGCATACCCCATACGTTCTCCCTTAAGGCATATATATAGGGGTGAAGGAAAGCCCTCAAATCCCCTTCCAAATCCGAGTCAAAATAGGGTTAAATTGCATTTTCCGTATGCACCGATCGATCGCCCGTATAGAACGATCGATCGCCTTGCGAACGCTGCCGAACGAAGCCGTTTTCCTTTGTTAATTGCTTCCGATCGATCGTATGGCGAACGAAGCCGTTTTCCTTTGTTAATTGCTTCCGATCGATCGTATGGCAAACGAAGCCGATCGATCGTTTTTACTGTCTTCACAAGTCCAAAAATTCCAGTAGATACGATCGATCGTTTTGGTGTCCGATCGATCGTTTTCTCCAATGTAGTGTTTTCACGCGGAAGACGCGATCGATCGCGTAAGGATGCGGTCGATCGTTTTTATTGTCCGGAATCTTCAAATGACTATAACTTTTTGCTCCAAACTCCGAATTGCGCGTGGTTGGTGGCGTTAGAAAGCTGACATCTTAAACTTTAACATGAGACCTGAATCATTCCAATCTGACATTTGTACACGGAGTTATGATAATTTGACCATTGAAGTCCGTTTTCGCCATATTTTTGCATCTTTGCTCTCATTTCCTACAAAAACCAAAAACTATATTAAAGTAGTAGTTATTCTAACCAAACACTAGCATAAATATAAGTTTAGGAGATAATAAAATGCATATTTCATGTATAGATCACACCCCCAAACCTAGATTTTGCTAGTCCCTAGCAAAACAAAACAAAACAAAATCAAACAAAGTAAGGAACTAATGCATAAAAGTAAACACCACTTTCATAGGGAACACGATTGCATTGAGCGTATGCAACAAGCCGTTAAACCTCTAGGTGTCCCTAGTAGGACGAGTGTTGTCTCGTGAGGGTTTGCAGCCATGCTACCCACAAACATGTATTTATGAAACTAATTAACCTAAGTTCAAAACAAAGCAAAAATAAAAACATTGTAAAAACAAGCAAACCTATTATCCCGACAAATACATACTACAATGCTTAAGAGAATCAACCACATGTACTTGGTTCATAATCAACAGGAATATAGAAGCCCTCAAGTAAGTGGTTTTATTCCACACTTTCATCTTGGAAATTTCTGCTCAAATATTATTAGCATGACAACATAAATAGTAGAAAGTGTAGAACATTGTAGCAATACATTCTAAATTTCTGTTTATACAGATCCAGTGTTACCCATTAACCAAAGAACATCAGAATCTACATAGTCATCGTCATCTTTAGGTTCATGATAGCACAAATCTGCGCGCCTCCTTCGGGTCCAACATTCTAGATTTGAGAGGATAATACACCACAGACTTTTTTTTTTTTTCGCTAGGACTGTGTAAGGCCTAACTTCAAGATGCTTAGGTTTAGCAATGACTCAGGCCAATGACTCCCAGCCAGTTGGCTTAGGGCATTAGGTTTTAAGAGACCGCTTCGGGCCCGAGTATCAGCCTAAGTTAATCCTATAAAGTCAAGCAGCCCCTTTTCTTTCATTTTGTTTTCATTTTTTTTTTCACATTTTCATTTTCAGCACATATATTTCAGCACATCTTTATTTTGTCCAGGCTGTATTATACTCTCAACCTATTTCCGGTTCCAATCCCTTGCCATAGCCAAGAAAATGGTCTATCATGATCTTTTAAGCTCAACAGACAATTACATATCATCCAATGACTATGACTAAAGACATCCCACTGTAAATTAGTAATCAGCAAATTTCTAGATGGTATTACTTTATGTACCTAGTGTGTGTGAGTGAATTTTCTTAGTTCAAGCACCTGTTCCAAGAGGACTGTAACAGAAAGATATGCTCAGTTAAGTGTATCTATCCTCCAGTATACTTACTCACACTTCCAATGCAAATTAATCTCCTAAGAATTGTAATATGCATTATTACGGGATAAACTATCAAAACCTAAGAAAAAGTACTAACAAGTAACTTTAAAAACTACTCAATTTTATTTTCAATTCCTTTTTCTGATTTTACAATGAAGCACATCCTCTCCCCCAAACCTAATACAAGCATTGTCCTCAATGCACAACAAAAGATAAAAAGGCAATGATCTGAGATAAGTAAAGGAGAAAAGAGGAAGGAAAACCACCAGAAAAGAAAGGACTAAGAGTCCTGGTCGTCGCCATCGCCATCGTCCGTAGGAGGGAAACGCCAATCATGGAGGAAGTCAACAATAGAGTCTAGGCGTAACGTGATAGCATTTTGGGACTCTTGATATGCCTGCTGGGTTGCAAGAATCTGTTGCTGTGTAGCCCGAATCTCCTGCACATGGCCAGTGAGATCAGTGATCTGCTGCTGAAGAGATTCCCAAGGAGGCTGCTGAGTAGGCTGACTCGGAGGTGGCTCGGCCTGCTCCTCAGCACGGCAAGCCTGTGGCCAAGTATGTATACGTGTGTGGGCGATCATACGGTTAAAGGCGTCAACTCCAATCGGACCGAGTCCACGAGATAAACGTGCATGCTCCGGAAAACGGACCCCACTGGTCTGGAATATGCGCTCAAGAATGAAAGGATACGGTAGCCGTTCATCCTTTCTCCCCACCATCATCTGCTTCATCCGCCCAAAGACGAATGAAGGTAAATCAAGGTCGCCCCGCCTAGCCTCGTCGCCGAATACATAAAGTAGCTCAGTCATCGTGCGGTCAACTTTCTCCTTCCTGGCGGACCATACATCATGCTGGAAAATGAGAAAGGCAAATCGGAACTCCGGTAGCATGCTGATGGCCTGGAGATATGTGGTCAGGCAAGGTCCTATGGGCGACCCTGTCAAGCGACCCGTAACAATGCGAGGCATGGGAAGTTTATAACCACTGAAATCTGGATGCCGAATAGTACCTCGCTCGCAGCCCATAACTCGAGCTATGTCAGCAGCCCGGATGCGTAAAGGAGTGCCACACACCAAACTGCGAATGGCAACTTGTTCATGATCCTCGTGGTCGTCTATAGTGCCATTCAAATAGAACTCTCTGACGGCGTCCTCGTGCACCAAGTGAGGCACATTCCCCGTCGTAGAAGCAATACGGGTGAAGTAATTCACCCAATCCGGCCGAGCCTTTATCCAGCCTTGGGTTGGTAGATCAGGAATATATGGATTTAGGAGAACCTGGCGCTCATATTGAAGTGGCCGTGGTGGTGGAGTAGCAGTTGGTGGAGGTGCAGGGGTGGAAGCAATATGTCGTGAAGTGGAAGCTTCACTCCTTGGGCGTTTGTGAGCAGAGGATTTCTGAGGCATCGTTCCTGAAAACCAAAGGTCATAATAAAAACCCTTATAAAGATAACTAATGCACAAAGAAGTATAGATCATCAGCACAGCAGGCATATCACAAATAATGGCATAGGAAAGCTCGTTGGCGCTGTTTTTTTTTTTTTTTTTTTGAAAAATAAAAATAAAAATAAATAAATAAATAAAAATCGGAGATAGCAATCATGAACATGCAATGGAATCAGCAATCAAAAGTATGCATGAGAGGAATCGAAAATCCGGAATGTCTCACTTTCGGAAATTTTTTTTTTTTTTTTTTCGATTGAAAAACAGAACTGTTCACGCACAAAAATCATAAGATCTGGCGAAAATGCTGAGAATCAAAGGCTGAACTCATACACAAGTATCACAATAATCAATTTAAGAGCAAGTATGAGACAGATTTCAAAAGTACCCAACAGAAACTACGAAAAATCAATTTTTTTTCGTTTCGGCTTACCGGAATAAAAGCTCGGGATTGCGATGAAAAGAGACAGAAATCTCTAAAACGGCCACCGGAAATGGATTCTCCGTGCAAAACTTCGTCGGGGGCTGGAGTCTTAGCTCAAACTGGGGTCGGAGGCGGTGGTGGCGAGCGAAAATAGGATTCGTTCGCCGCGGCCGCGCAGGTTTTAAAGACGAAGAAGACGACCCGCGATCGATCGCACAAAAAACCGATCGATCGTTTTAACCGATGATGATCGGCGCCCGTCAGATCACAGATGAACGGCGTTGATGATCTGCAGATACGATCGTAGTGCGATCGATCGTGTTTACTGTTTGACACTTTTTTAAAAAAAAAAAAAAAAAAAAAACTCTAATGAATTAAACAGAAAAACCTCCCCCAAACGTATTATGCACATTGTCCCAATGTAAATAAAAATAAAGAAGATGAAAAGGGAAGAATACACCTGATTACGTGGGTTGCCTCCCACCAAGCGCTAAGTTTAACGTCTTCAGCCAGACGTTGATCCATGCTTATGTTGTACTTGTTGGACCAGCAAAATATACCGGGATCTCATCCTGGTCACTAACTGCCTCCAAATAAGGTTTCAAGCGATGGCCATTTACTTTGAATGTGCTCCCATCTTTTGGATTTCTGATCTCAACAGCACCATGTGGAAACACTTCGGTCACAGTAAAAGGTCCAGACCACCGAGTGCGAAGCTTCCCAGGAAATAAGTGCAGCCGAGAGTTATAGAGCAACACCTTCTGATCAGGCTGAAAGGATTTCCTGGAAATCATCTTGTCATGAACCGCCTTAGTTCGCATTTTGTAGAGCTTGGCATTCTCATATGCATCAAGGCGCATTTCCTCTAATTCACTCAGTTGGAGCTTGCGCTGTTCACCGGCCTTATCCATGTCGAAGTTGTAGGCCTTAATAGCCCAGTAAGCCCGGTGCTCCAACTCAACAGGTAAATGGCAAGCTTTGCCATATACCAATCTATACGGAGACATGCCAATCGGGGTCTTGAAAGCTGTCCGGTAGGCCCATAATGCATCATTGAGTCTCAAGGACCAATCTTTTCTGTCGGGGCGAACCGTCTTCTCGAGAATCTGCTTGATTTGGCGATTGGAGACCTCCACCTGGCCACTGGTCTGAGGATGATATGGTGTGGCAACCTTGTGGGTGACGGAATATTTCTTGAGAAGAGCTTCAAATGACCTGTTACAAAAGTGAGAACCTCCGTCACTAATGATAGCTCGAGGAGTTCCAAACCTGCTGAAAATGTTAGCTTTCAGAAATTCCAGCACAACGTTATGATCATTGGTCCTAGTGGCAACAGCTTCAATCCACTTAGACACATAATCAACAGCAACAAGAATAAATGTATGACCAAAAGATGGCGGAAAAGGTCCCATGAAATCGATACCCCATACATCAAATAAATCAACAATCAATATAGGTTGTAGAGGCATCATATTCCTTTTAGACAAGGCTCCCAATTTTTGACACCTATCGCAAGATTGACAATAAGCATGGACATCTTTAAATAGAGTTGGCCAATAAAAACCACTTTGAAGTACTTTGGCCGCAGTTTTCTTACCACCGAAGTGTCCACCACAAGCGCGAGAGTGACAAAAAGATAAAATGCTATGAAACTCACTCTCTGGAACACATCGTCTTATTACTTGATCCGCACATATCTTAAATAGATCAGAGTCATCCCAATAGTAATGTTTGACTCGTGAGAAAAACAAGTCTTTGTCATGTTTAGTCCAAAAGGTGGGGATTTGACCCACAGCAAGATAATTCACGATATTTGCGTACCAAGGTGGAGCAGTAGTTGAGACAGAAAAAAGCTGCTCATCAGGGAATGAATCCCGCAGAGGGTCATGGCTGTGCAAATCAGGAATAGGAATTCTGGATAGATGATCAGCCACAACATTCTCAGAACCCTTTTTATCTTTAATTTCAAAGTCAAACTCCTGAAGAAGTAAGATCCAACGGATCAGCCTTGGCTTGGTATCCTTCTTGGAAAGAAGGTACCGTAAGGCCGCATGGTCAGAAAAAATGATGATCTTACTACCCAGGAGGTATGACCGGAACTTATCTAATGCAAACACAACAGCAAGCAGCTCTTTTTCAGTGGTAGTATAATTCAATTGAGCGTCAGTGAGCGTCTTGCTTGCATAATATATAACATGAGGAATCTTGTTAAGGCGTTGGCCTAACACTGCCCCTACAGCAAAATTAGAGGCATCGCACATGATTTCGAAGGGCAGTGTGTAGTCAGGGGGCTTAATAATGGGGGAACTCGAGAGGAGGGTTTTTAATGTGGTAAATGCCGTTCTGCACGAATCATCAAACTCAAATGGCACGTCCTGACCTAAGAGGTGACAGAGTGGACGTGATATCTTACTAAAATCTTTGATAAATCGGCGATAAAACCCGGCATGGCCAAGGAAAGACCGTATTTGCTTCACTGAGGTAGGAGGTGGTAAATTAGCAATTAGGTCAACCTTGGCCTTATCAACCTCTATACCCCTTTTTGATATAACAAGTCCAAGCACAATCCCCTGTTGAACCATGAAATGGCTCTTTTCCCAACTTAACACTAAGTTTGTTTCCTCACATCTTTTTAAAACCATAGTAAGGTTATGCAAGCATTCATCAAAACAAGTGCCAAATACCGAAAAATCATCCATAAAAACTTCCAAAAATTTATCAATCATGTCAGAAAAGATGGACATCATGCATCGCTGAAATGTAGCCGGAGCATTGCAAAGACCAAAAGGCATCCTTCGGTATGCAAATGTACCGAAGGGGCATGTAAATGTTGTCTTCTCCTGATCCCCTGGGAAAACTGGCACTTGATTATATCCGGAGTACCCATCTAAGAAGCAATAAAACTCTTGGCCCGCTAGTTTCTCCAGGATCTGGTCAATGAAAGGGAGAGGGAAATGGTCTTTACGGGTGTTAGAATTCAGCTTCCTATAGTCAATGCACACCCGCCAGCCCGTGGTTTCTCTTATTGACACAAGTTCACCCTCTGAGTTTGGTTTCACTGTGATGCCCGATTTCTTGGGAACAACCTGGATGGGGCTCACCCACTTACTGTCAGAGATAGGGTATATAATTCCAGCATCTAACAATTTCACTACCTCTTTCATCACCACTTCTCTCATGTGTGGGTTCAACCGTCGCTGCCCCTCCCTAGAGGGTTTAGCCTGGTCCTCCAGGTTTATGCGATGCATGCACACAGAGGGGTCTATACCCCGGAGGTCAGCTACTGTCCATCCTATAGCTCGCCGGTGTGTGGTAAGAATCTCTAATAACTGGGTTTCCTGGTCACTAGATAAACTTGAGGAGATAATCACAGGAAGGGTGTCATTAGGACCCAGAAAGGCATATTTCAGCGAGCTAGGTAGGGTTTTCAGATCAAGTGTGGGAGGAGACTCTATGGAAGGTTTGAGTGGTGGAGAGGTGGACACAGGCAGAGGGTCGGGGTGGGGTCTCCATGGGATATGGTCAGGGTGTAAGGCTGCCACCAAATGGTAATGGACCTCTTCAAGGTCAGGTGTGCCCTCATAGGTATCAATCCAGTCATAGAAAAGGTTGTGCTCGAGGGCATCCTTAAGCACAGCAAATGGGAGGTATTCCTGGACCAGGTCATCTAGGTCGTCAACCATAAGGCATTCAACTTCACTCGAGGGTTGTTGGGAAGCACTAAAGATGTTTAATTTAACTTTCATGTTCCCGAATGAGACGTTCATGAGACCCGACCTACAATTGATGGTGGCATCAGCGGTAGCTAGGAAAGGCCGGCCAAGGATAACAGGAATTTGGGACTTGGAGTTGGCAACAGGTTCCATGTCTAGAACGACAAAGTCAACAGGAAAGTAGAACCGGTCAACTCCGACAAGAACGTCTTCTATAATACCTCTAGGTCTGCGAATGGATCGATCTGCTAACTGTAGGGTGACTGAGGTGGGCTGCAACTCTCCTAGGCCAAGTTGTTGATAAACTGAGTAGGGGAGGAGATTGACACTGGCTCCTAGATCTAAGAGGGCTCTGCTAATGGTATGGTCACCTATGACAATGGATATAACAGGGGTTCCCGGGTCCTTGGATTTAGGTGGCACATCACTGGTTAGTAAAGAGCTGACTTGGTTGGTCAAAAAGGCCTTTTGGGTGACATGGGATTTGGTTTTTCTCTTTTGGGTACACAGGTCTTTCAGGAACTTGGCATACGCAGGTACTTGTTTGATGGCATCTAAGAGGGGAAGATTGATCTTAACCTGCTTGAACACCTCTAACATTTCCTCCATTCGTTGGTGGGACTTACTAAACGGGGAAGGTTGGTTGAGGCATTGAGGGAAAGGGGCCCTAGGGATATAGGATTTATCCTTTGTGGGTTCCCGATGGGCTTCCTGTTGCGGTGAGAGATTAACAGGGTCAGGCATAGTAGGAGTGGATTGGTTCTGTTTCTCAAGGAGAGTGTCCTCACTCGCAATAGGTGGGTCCCTAACCTGATTGTCCACTTGTTTTCCATTTCTTAGGGTAGTAACGGCTTGCACCTGCTCATTTGGATAATGGGAACCTTCAACGGCGAACTGGCCTCTAGGGTTCTGCTGTGGTTGGCTAGGCAAGGTTCCTACTTCCCTACGGTTCATAGATTGGGCCAGCTGTCCTAACTGGGTTTCTATTTTGGCAATGGATTGTGTATGGGAGTGGACAAGCTGGGCCTGGGTTTTCAACTCTGCTCTCATCTCCTTCTGTTCAGTTTTAATCTCGGTTAAGTGGGAGAGGAGCATCTGACTCATTTGGCTCATCTGGTCTTCGAGGGATGGTTTCTTATTGGTTTGGCCAAATGGGGGAGCGGTAGCTGGTTGGTAAGGCTGAGTTGGGTGTTGGATTTTGGGTCTTGGGGCCTGATTGAAAGTGGTCCCTTGGTTAGGCTGTTTCCAGGCGAAATTGGGATGATTTCGCCACCCCAGGTTGTAGGTATTTGAATAGGGATTATTAGCTCTAGGGTAGCCTTGTGCAAAGTTGGCTTGCTCCTGTACAAGATCAGGATACTGGGAAGCTGAAGGGCAGTCAACTACAGTGTGCATGGGGCTGGCACAGATGGCACAGGCATCGTGAGAGATAGGGGTCTGAGAAGGGAGCTGTGAGAAAAAACGGTCAAATCTCTCGGTCAGTGATGCCACTTGGTGTTCTAGACTGTTGGTGGGCTTAACATCATACATGCCTCCCCTTGAGGCACTCCTACCCGGCAGATGGCCTTCAGTTCTGTAGAGGGTAGCACTATGTAGAGAATTTTCACTTAGGTCCTCTAGTAGGTCCCAGGCATCATCAGGGGTTTTTTTCATGAATGTGCCTCCACAGGAGGCATCAATCAGGGTCTTGTGCTGATCGCACACACCCTCATGAAATCGCTGCACTAGCTGCCACTTGGGCACATCATGGTGGGGACAGGATCGGAGGAGGGATTTCATTCTTTCCCAACTTTCATGGAATTGCTCATTTGGTTGCTGGGTAAAAGTAATGATTTCGTTGCGGATCTTATTAGTCCGCCCCACAGGAAAATACTTCTTTAGGAATTCAGCTTGTAGTTCCTCCCAAGTAGAAATAGAGTTGTGTGCAAGTGAGTAGAGCCATTCCTTGGCCCTGTCTTTTAAAGTGAATGGGAAAAGTCTAAGGCGCACCTGGTCATCTGATAATGTGAGTTTGAATGTGGTGTTAACCTCCAAGAAATTTTGGAGATGCTTATAAGGATTCTCATTAAGTTGGCCGTGATAAGTGGGCAGCATTTGGATGATGTTTGGTTTGATTTCAAAATTGGCTACGGTAGCAGGTAGTAGGATACAGGAAGGGGAGGTGTAGGCTGTTGGACGGTAGTAATCTTGCAGGGTTCGGGCATGGGGGATTAATGGATCCTGGCTTAGACCAGTACCATCCCCGAGGTTCAGGTTGTTCGCCATATGTTGGATTTCAGGAATTGATTGTCTAGGAGTTCTCAAAATTCTGTAGAGTCGCTCAGGATCAGGGTCAAAGGCTAAGTCGGGGTTCAGGGAACGACGACCATGCATGCACAAATAAAATCAAACAAAACCTGTGCAGTCCTAATAGCGACAACTAGCAAACATCAACCCTAGATAGCGACAACTAGCAACCTAATAGCGACAACTAGCACGTCATGCAATCCCACAAAGAAAAGGAAAACACCAAGCACCCAGGTTTATTCTAAAAGAGGGTTAAGAGAGTGCAAACAGTGGGAAGGGATGGCCCTTCCAACGATGACGAAAATCCGCGTCCTCTCTTAATCCTGCAGAAAGGAAGAAGAACGAAATTACACTACTGAGAGTAAATGTAAATTTAATGAAACTACTCTAAAACTAACTATGCTAAGAATTTAGTAAACTATTGTGCCGTCCCCGGCAACGGCGCCAAAAACTATTGTGCACAAGGCAATTGTACTACAGTGAGTATTAAAGGGTTGTCGAACCTCAGGGACGGATTAATATTCTACCAAATTCAAGAGAAAAGCAGCAGTTTTTAATTAATCTAGAGAAAAGCAATGAACTTTAATTAAACTAAGCTGAGATTAATCAATAGGAGAAGTACCAAGGCTTTGAATCCACCACAATAGACTAGTGTATCGTCTCTCTCTCTCTTTTGAATTCAGATTTCCAGTTGGCTAGTGTATTCCTCTCGGACATACACTTGTCAATTCAAATTATAGTGCCCTCCTCTCGGATGTAACACATAAATCTATTAAAACATGGAACTGTGATTTATCTCTCTCGAGTATAAACCAATGAGACTTTATTAATATGTAACACTTCAGAGCCCTTACGTTCCTCTCGAACACGCAAGTGCTCTTTCAGATTGAAATCCACAAAGATCCACTCTTGTCTCTCTCGAGTACAAAGAATAAACTCTAATGAATTAACTTTTATTGCATAACAAAGATTCATACACCAACTAGAATAAAAACATAATATGAGAGAAAGAAACAATACAACCAATCAGTTGGGTTTCATCTACGCCTTGGAAGAGAGTCTAGCCAAGCATGGGAAGAGAATCCATCAACAAGTTCTTCATCTTCTTCTTCTTCTTCTTTCTTTGCTCTAGCCTCCAAGGACTCCAAAAGAACTCAAAACTCTATTCTTGCATACCCCATACGTTCTCCCTTAAGGCATATATATAGGGGTGAAGGAAAGCCCTCAAATCCCCTCCCAAATCCGAGTCAAAATAGGGTTAAATTGCGTTTTCCGTATGCACCGATCGATCGCCCGTATAGAACGATCGATCGCCTTGCGAACGCTGCCGAACGAAGCCGTTTTCCTTTGTTAATTGCTTCCAATCGATCGTATGGCGAACGATGCCGGACGAAGCCGATCGATCGTTTTTACTGTCTTCACAAGTCCAAAAATTCCAGTAGATACGATCGATCGTTTTGGTGTCCGATCGATCGTTTTCTCCAATGTAGTGTTTTCACGCGGAAGACGCGATCGATCGCGTAAGGATGCGGTCGATCGTTTTTACTGTCCGGAATCTTCAAATGACTATAACTTTTTGCTCCAAACTCCGAATTGCGCGTGGTTGGTGGCGTTGGAAAGCTGACATCTTAAAATTTAACATGAGATCTGAATCAGTCCAATCCGACATTTGTACACGGAGTTATGATAATTTGACCATTGAAGTCCGTTTTCGCCATATTTTTGCATCTTTGCTCTCATTTCCTACAAAAACCAAAAACTATATTAAAGTAGTAGTTATTCTAACCAAACACTAGCATAAATATAAGTTTAGGAGATAATAAAATGCATATTTCATGTATAGATCACTTCCACCGGTCGGAAGATGCAAAAGCTCTCTCTAAAATCCATAGAGAAGAGGTAACAGCTTAAGCCTGGCCAATAGAATATGTAATGCTCTCTCTAAAATCAATAGAAAGATATAACAGCTTAAGCCTGGCCAATAGAAGTTGGTCCTTATTAGGTACCATGACACAGAGCTTCCACCAGTCGGAAGATGTGAATGCTCTCTAAAATCCATAGAGAGATACAGATGGCAGAACTTCCACCAGTCAGAAGATGCAACACCACCCCAATCTATACCTTGTAATCCTTAACAGGTATCACAGTATTACTAGTATGAACCCTTTTTAGAGTTATAACATACCATTCACAACTATTGGCTTAATAGCTCAACAGATAACCTGACCCTTGACTTAATAGTCATTCGGTCGCTTGATCGAAAGTCACTCACACTCATACACTGACTCCCAATCCCAAGGGCATTTTAGTTTTTATCTTGATTAGGTTCTTCCCAACCCTCAAGCTCAGCCCTCAAGTCATCATTTTATTATCTTTCATAAAATGATTAAGTCTCTAAACCATCTAGGTTTATTAGTCAGGTTTTTCTTATCATTTAAGTCCTCAGCTATCAGTCAGCATAAAAAGAGGGACAAATTGCCCTTAATACAATAACATCAAACACATGAAGCTAATACGCCAATTAGGGCTTGAAATTATTTATCATATAGCCCAAAACCAATAAAATGAGCCTATGTACCTCACTGGCTCTGTATGTACCATACTGCATTCAATTACACAGACAGTCAAACTTCACCGTCAGTTGTGGCCAGTTTTAACTGTCAGTTGAGGTCCACCTGCAGTTCAAAATCTAAACCGGCATATAAACTGGGTTTATTAATAAACCAGGTTCGGTCTGAAGGTGAACCAGGTTCAGTTTGAAGACTAGACTAGGTTTGGTCTAGGCATGAATCGGGTTCGATTTATATCTGGACCAAACCGGGTTCGGTTGCCTAAACTGGTCTATTTATTGGATCGATTCGGTCTAGCTTATATATGAACCAGACCAGTCGTCTTCCTCAGGAAGACGACCAGTCTGGTCATCTGAGTGGCGGCCGTCGCGACGGCCGCCGTCGTGCTGCCCTCAGCCAGCCGACTCTCTCCTCCTCCTCTACTCCCCCTTGCCGTCTGCCCGTGGTCTGGGCAGATTTGGGGAAAGAAATAAGGTCTGGCAGCAGCATAAAGCTACTGCCTTTGCTTCCTCCACCGTGGCCGGCGGCCTGGCGGAGGTCGATTCGACCCCCGCTGACCTGCCGTCGGCCCTTTCCTCCTCCTTCGACCAAGAACCCAAAAATCAGAACTTGATGAGGGGTATGGGATCCTACCTCGTGCACCGACGATGACGATCCGCCGCTCACCGGAGGTTGTCAGAGGTGTCATCGTCGCCAGCGTCGCCCGAGGTAGCCGAAAATCACCGGAGGTTGCTAGAGGTCTGCCCAGCACCTACCTCCTCCGCTGCTGCTTGCCCACAGTGCTCCCACCACCCATGTTCGCCTCCACCTTCGCTGCCAATGCCCACAAGAAGCCAATCCAATTTCAAACGCTTGAGGCAGTACAGGCGATGGCAGCATGACTGAGGAATTTTCTGGAGCTCAACTTCTACCTTCAGCCTTCTACCGCCCCGTATCTCCTAACCCCCTCCACCTGTTACCACCTTCCATACACCTGGCCATTCCAGTCAGCCAGGTGTTACACAACCAGCCCTCGGTACTGTAGCAATTGCATAGTTAGTGTAGCAGCACCGAAATTAACACAAAATCTTCCATTTTCTTTGCAATCCTCTTCCTTTTCTCTCCACCAGTTGATCCTCTTCCTTCCTTCTTATTTTTCGGCCAAAAACACCACCCAAGCACCCCACTTTCTTTCCGAAACAAACCTCTGTTTCAGCTCCAAAAGTTCTCCAAACTGTCTACTTTACAAACACGACTCCCCCCAAAACAATAGTTCTGTTATTCTTTTATAAGCTTTAAAACCTGTCCCAAATCAGATGCTCCTTTCTACTTTGAAGATGCCCTAGATCATTCCAAATCCAAATCAAAATCTGAGTCTATCTGAATCTTCCTATCGAAGCCAAACTCTTCTCAGCATGTTTCCATGTTGAAGACCCATGCACGAGCATGCTTATACAGTCCAAATCGAACACTTCTCTTCGTCGATTTCGCCTATGCCTCTAAGTTTCCAAGTGGAGGACGCATCTGTTCTGTCGAACAGGCAAGCTTGGCTCGAGCTCTCTTTTTCTTTTTCTTTTTCATTTTCTCGTTTCCAAAACCCGTCGTAGGAATCTCATCCGTTTGATATCATCCAGACGGTTCTTTTGTTTTCTTCACTTAAGACCAACACTCGTCTTCTCCTTAGATGACAATCAACGATCTGGATCATCTCTGCACTTGGTCCTTTCTTTTCAAATTGATTCAAGCATTAAAAACCTGCGACAAGCCTCCTAGCTGTCGGATCTTCTAAAAATTGATCTCTTTGCATGTAAACTAGATTGACGCGCTTTAATCCTACGATCTGCAACTCTAACTTCTAAAAGTCTACAATAATAAAAATAAATCAAAATTAGACGCATAATAAAAATATGATTCCTTAAATTCATTAATGCATCTAAATTATTTAATTAGAGAAATTTAGTTATTAATCCCCTAATTACAATCCTAATCACTAAAAACTCATTTTATTCATATTCTATCATTAAAATTACACTAGTAGATAGGTAAATAAGGCATATAAATGTGTATCTTTTATGCATATCACCTTTTGTAACACCCGAAAAAAAAAAAAAAAAAAAAAAAATCGGTACGTTTTTGGAAAGTGCTATTTTAGGAAACTGGTCTAAAATAGGAAAGTTTTCGTATCTGTCATGATTTTTGATCTGGTATTTCGTTTTGGCCTTGCGAAACCCTATCTTGCTGATTTTTGGTCAATAAAAATTGTTTAGCCAGTTTAGGCAGGTTTTTCCGAGCGCGATGACTGGGCCTGGCGCCGTAACCTATCTGGCGCCAGGGTTTGATACACCTGACGCCAGGGCCAGTTGAGTGCCAGGGCTAGGGCTAGTCACGTGTGCGAGTACACGTGTGACGGGGCCTAGTGAACGTGTTACCAGGTGTAGGACTCGTGCACGGTGGAACTACTCATCTCGCGTGCAAGTTATAGTAACCGTTCATCTGCGATCTGTGCTATAAGACGTGTAAGGACCAAGCGATGGAACCACGTGGACCTGTAGTCGTGCGCCACTTTATGGGATGACGTGGACTACCATTGGGCCCACGATTTGGAGGACCAAATCGTGGGAGTCTTTTTGGTTTGAAATCTCCTTATTAATGAAATGTAACCATACTTAGAAAACTAATTAGCCAAATGGTAAATTATTCGAAATAACTTATTTTGAGCCAATTAAGGAGTTTGTGAGTAATGTGATTTGCCTAATCACTCCTTAAGTTGGGAAGGCAAATCGTGGAATTGGAAATTTGAATCCTCTTATGGACCCGAAATTGGTTTTGCTTTAATAAGGGAAAATTTACTTAGATTAAATAAGGTTAATTGAAGAGACCTAATTAAATACTAATTGTGGATGTGCATGAAACTTGCCATTCATATTGAGGACGTTTCATGGCAAGGAGGAGAGTTCAATTATGCTATTAGGAAGTTACAAAGTTATTTTAATACCTCACTCAATTAGCCTTAATTCATACTAATTAAGGATCCTAACTGATGGGGGAAGAGAGGACCACGTTGGGCTTGGGAGGCTTGGTTAAGTCTCAATCTGGACCTTTCATTGGAGGAGCATCAAGGGCTGAAATAGTATTGAGGGAGAGAAGAGGGTACCTATTTAAGTGCACCATGAGGAGGCCGGCACTCTCCTTGGGAACCCTTGTGCAAAATTTGGCCGGTGCACTCTTTTTCTCCAACCCATCCCAACTTCGATCAGTCCATCTTTCCATCATCATTGCTCCTTGGCGATTTGGGTAGACAAGGGAAGTAGGAGGGCTAAAGCTTGAAGATTGGAGGACGGATTTAACTTCCGTAGAGGTAGGATGTTATTGTTTTTTTTACAACCTGATTCTCTGATTTCTCAAAAGGCATGATCCTTTGTTGTGCTGAAGTAATGGTATAAATTGCTGATGAGATATCTATGTTATTTCATGCAAGTAATTTTATGATAAACAATGTATACATTGTGCATGATCCAAGTTACTATTTTGTTTTTTTGTGTATCGAATGGTAATTCATCACGTACAAAGCATTAGATGACATTCCCATGAAGCTATATCACTGGACTTGTGTCTTATCTTGCCATCATACTCCATGTCATGATTTGTCCAATAATAGATAGTTGTTTGAATGAGCAAAACAGATCGATTCATGTTCTCCTGTTGTAAAGTTCAGATTTTTGGTAAATCGGTGGGTGATTCTTACACCATTCCATGACCCGATCCTTTTAAATTTTCACACCCTTACTTCTGATATTTCAGCATGATCTATAGATTCCATATCAGCACCTGGTGATAGAGAAAAAATGTCTGTGTATACTTGTCTTATTGAGTTCATTCGGGTATTGATAAGCATATGGTGGTATACCCTACTAATATGAGAAGATAAGCAAAAAGGGAGAAAGATTGTATTAATCCAAGGTAGATTAGGTTCTGTAAAAGACTTATAAGAAGTATAATTTGATGTTAGTAAGTGGAAATAATAATTATTTACTAGTATGTCATAAGAAAATTAATGGGAATTTAAACACTGCTCTCGGCCATGATCATTCCTGCACTGACCAGTGGTAGTGAGAAATTCGTAAATAATTCAATATAAATCAGAAAATTATAAATTTGATTGGGTTTGAAACTAGACAATTAAGGGTACCTGGGATAAAAATTTCATAATTTAATTCATCGTGGTCGATCAGTGGTGGTGTCTTGAAGTTGGCTGTTCTGCATATGACAGAACACTGTGTTCTTACTAAACCCTATTTCGGGTTGGTACTAGATACTAGATATGGATCAATACTTATATGATATTATGATTGGGTTTATATATTGTACAACCAGAGGGTAATATATACCGTAACACCAGATTATAGGATTAAGAATAGGGATATATTGGGTGCTGTCCGAAAATAATTGTCTTTGGAATCTAAGTCATCGGTCTATTCATTACTCAAGAGCTTCCTTTAAGCAAACTCCACACTTTGTACATCGAGTCTGATTTCTTCCTGGTGTCTATAACCTTGAACTTCTTAGTCATGGGAATTGTCATATCTAGGCTATGTACGCTGAGGTGATTAGTGCTTCGTGTCTTGATGAACCCTAATCGAAGTAATTCATTGTTGACTATTCTAAGAGTTTAAATATTCTAATGAGAGTCCATTTGGATAATTCTGTCAGAATCATTGACCAACTTTTCAGAGAGTCTATTCTTCGTTATGAATATTCTGGATCTCTAAAGGAGAGTATCCTTAATCATTCCTGATTGTTTCAGTTCTATGAAAACTGTGCTCCACTAAGAGTTCGTCGAATGCTCTTAGATCGGAATCCTAGTATGCTCAAGAGCCATCGCTAGATCTTGCGAGATCTCCGATTATCTTTGAACCTCTGTAGTTCAGCCTATGATGGCAAAACGTACGTATTTAGATTACAAGATATTACGGAAGGTCTTGTGGTCTCCGCCCATTGTGCCCGTAAGCACCGATGGGGCCAGCATCCCTAGACGCGTGGCCGGGTTCCTCTGTAGAACCTCTAGGATGTTCTGGCATAGATGTCCAATTGTGAAGAGGACTGACCTGAGAGCAGAAGTTGTTAATTCCAATACTCTGTATGTTGGCGTCTATCTTGAATTGTAACTGTTCCAATGAAGTGTTCGGAATTTGATAGAGTGCTAGTCCTTGAATTCATTGATTACTATCCTTTTATTTCCTGGAAATTGATAATTGATTTACTCTGTATCATCTGGAGTCTTGGCTATTACCTATTTTGTTCGGTAGGATTCTGGCATCCTACTGGGTATTTCTTTGGAAATACTCATGCATCCTTTGATGCAGGTATCAAGAAAGAGTGAAGTGGAGTAGTTTGGGATAGCTGCTGATCTCAGAGGCCAATAAAGTTTATGCGAAGACTTGTTATTTTTATTTTCTTGTAACGAACTTGTCTATGTGGCTTTTATGCTTTAGATGTTTATTTTTGAATTTGGAGTTGTAATGTATAATCGGTATGAGCTATTTAAATCCTTATTTCAGTATTCTGTATTTAATGGATAATTGTTTAAGCAATCTGGAATGGATAGAGTTGTATCGAGTATTCGGTCAAGTCCCGGATTTCAGACCATAAATTCTTCGATGAGTTAGTGCTTCCGCGCATTATTCGAGGTTTTGAAATTCGGGGCGTGACACCTTTCACCGTCGAAACTAAAATCCAAAAGCTCTTGGTGATTCGGCTCCTGGAGGAGCAAGTCATATCAAGAAAATACTATCAGGAGTGACTGCCTTTCAGGGTGAAAATTATCAACCTGAAAATAGCTTATTTATGACAAATGTTTGGGAATATAAAAAAGGTTAAAATTTTCACATTGATTTTGTGAAATGTGAAATCATGTTTAGGAACTGAATATAAATCACACTGATTTGTGTTTGGAAAAGAATACTCGACGATGGCGTTATTGAGGCTCAAAAGAAGATGTAGACGGCTATCGTGTATTCGATTACACGATAGCTTTTAATAGGACAAACTTCAACGATGCATTTCTTACTCATTTCTGATCCATTTTTGGTCTCATTTTTAGTGCACTTTCTTATAACAACGATATTATAAAGATGTTGAGCCACTGTATACTATTTATCGTGTGGTATTTTTTTATAGGATATCAAGATAATTAGGATATCATGATGATAAAAAAAGAGCATTAAAATTAAGGAAGAACAAAAAATGGCCGAAAACGGATCAGAAATGAGTGAGATATGAACCGTTGAAGTTTGTCCTATTTTAATGGGCGATTACACAATACAGTGTCATATTGTGTAATCAAGCTATCGTGTAATCCAACACACAATAGCCTATTGTGTAATCCAAGCTATCGTGTGTTGGATTACACTATAGTTCGGCTATCGTGTAATCGATTACACGATAGCACTAGGGATAAACTTTAACGATGCATTTCTTACTCATTTCTGATCTATTTTTGCCTTTTTTTATTCTTTATATTTTTAGTGTCATTTCTTATAATGATGATATTATAATGATGTTGAGCCATCACGTACTATTTATCATGGATTTTATGGTATTTTTTATAAGATTCAAGATCATTATAATAACATGATGATCAAAAAGAGCATTAAAAATAATGAAGAACAAAAAAAGGCCGAAAACGGATAAAAAGTGAGCAAGATATGAATCATTGAAATTTATCCCATTTTAATGGGCGATTACAACTATCATGTAATCGATTACAGGATAACTTTTAATTGGACAAACTTTAACGATGCATTGCTTACTCATTTTTTATCCATTTTTGCCAATTTTTTTCATTCTTCCTAATTTTTAATGTTTTTCCTTATAATGATGATATCAAAAAAAATGTTGAGCCACCACGTCCTATTTATCATAGATTTTATGGTATTTTTTCAATAAGATATTGTTATGTTCCAAATATTAAGTAGTACAATTAGGCTAATTATATTGCTAGCCCAGCCGGCCCTAGCTTAGGGGAGTAGCCTAGCTTATTTCATCATATGTAATAAGGCCGCAGGCCCAATTAAAGGGAATAGCGCAGGGATTAGATATAGCCCATCGTGGGGACTATGTATTGAGCACATGCTCTCTTGATTGCATATTGAACGAGATTACCCTAATTCTCTTCCTCTAAGATTCACCCCCCTCTTGTCCCCTTTGTTTGAGCTGCCATTAGGCCTAGCAGAGGAACCCTTTCCCCTTCGATCTACTTCATCTTTTCCCTTATCTCTTCCTTATTTCGGCCTTCCCTCCTCCTTTTTTCTTTATTCACTCTTATTTGTCTCAGATTGCTGGGACATATCATTGGTATCGTGGATGAATATGAGGACGAGACTCCCTGCCCCCGTCCTCCAACAATCAGCGTGAGATCTCCTTCCATGCCTTCTCGGGCGCGTATATGCCTCAGACTATGCGAGTTCAAGGGACTATTAAGAAGCAAAAGGTAGCTACGCGGCTGGGATGTCAGCTGCAAGCTTCATCACCCTTTGATGTGCGGATTGGAGATGGTTCGAATCTGTGTAGCGCCGGCATGTGTCCACGGGTGGAGTTGCCGATCCAAGGGCACGCCTTCCTTGTGGAGCTCTATTTATTGCCTACATAGGGGGCTGATGTGGTCCTAGGTGTGCAATGGTTACGTGACCTCGGAGATGTAGTTTGGAACTTTGAAGCCATGACGATGCAGTTCACCATCGGCGGACATCTGATTAGGCTATCGGGTTCCCTGCCAGGTTCTCTCCACTCTATGGTCTCGGTTGACTCTATCAAGGTTGGGGCTCATTAAGGGTTCTTTCTGCAATTGATATCTTAGGATGCCACAAGTCCATCGGCGGACCCCCAAACTTGGCTGCCCTCCTCTCGGATTTTGATGAGCTATTTCAGGAACCTACAAGTCTACCACCTCCTCGGTCCCATGACCACCATATTCCTATTGTTCCAGGGGCTGCACCTGCCAATGTTTGGCCGTACAGGTATCCCCATATCCAAAAGGCTGAGATTGAAAAGTTGGTCAAGGAAATGTTGTTGACAGGAATCATTCGACCAAGCTCTAGCTCCTATTCATCGCCCGTCCTTCTGGTCCGGAAAAAAGATGGTACATGGTGTTTTTGTGTGGATTATAGGGCCTTAAACACTATCACGCTCAAAGATAAGTACCCAATCCCAGTAATCAAAGAGTTGTTAGATGAGTTAGCTTCTGCCCAGATTTTTTCCAAACTGGATTTGCGCGCTGGATACCATCAGATCCGTAAGCACCCTGTGGATGTTCACAAAACCGCTTTCCACACACATGACAGGCATTTTGAATTTTTGGTGATGCCATTCGGTCTCACTAATGCTCCGGCCACATTTCAGGGACTTATGAATTATATTTTTCAGGACTTCTTACATCGATTTGTCCTAGTATTCTTTGATGATATACTTGTTTATAGTTCTTCCTGGGAGCAACATCTACAGCACCTTTGTACCGTCTTTGAGGTACTTTACACCCACTATTTATTTCTTAAATGTTTCAAATGCTCTTTTGGCTGTTATTCGGTTGATTATCTCGACCACGTGATCTCTAATGGCCAAGTGTCCACCGACCTCTCCAAAGTGGCAACTAAGTGGCCAGTTCCGACCTCTTTGAAAGGTTTTCGGGGGTTCTTGGGGTTAACGGGCTACTATCGCCGGTTCGTCTCCAATTATGGATCTCTTGTCGCCCCTTTGACCAGCTTACTCAAGCAGGGGGCCTTCGTATGGTCACCTCCGGCTCAATAGGCTTTTGATACTCTTAAAACCGCTATGAGTTCCGCCCATGTATTGGCTCTCCCGGATTTCTCTCGGGTCTTTGTGGTTGAAACTGATGCATTGGGTCATGGCCTCGGCGCTGTCCTGTTACAGGAAGGTCACCCTATTGCCTTTTGGAGCAAAGCCTTGGCTGGCCGATCATTTTCTCTCTCGGCTTATAAAAATGAAATGTTAGCTATTGTCCATGTCGTGACTAAATGGAGATCATATTTATTGGGGCGTCATTTCATTATCCGCACTGATCACCAGCCACTAAAGTATTTCTTGGACCAACGTATCGCTACTCCAACCCAGCAACGTTGGGTGACTAAATTGCTCATTTATGATTATGAATTGGTTTATAAACGGGGATCCGAGAATATAGTAGCTGATGCATTGTCCCGCCAGTTTGAGGAGGCCGCTAACCTCGGCATGTCTGCCCCTTTCTTTCCCTTCCTCACTGATTTGCATAAATCCTATTAGGAAGATCCGGCGACGGTTGCCCTATTGGATCGACTGAAGACTCAGACTTCGAACGATTCATCTTTCGTTCTGAAAAATGCTCTTATTTATTGGAAGGATCAGTTGTGGGTTCCTAACTATGATAATATTCATCATACTATTTTGACCCATTTTCACTCCACTCCGACAACGGGTCATGAAGGTTCCTTTTGGACATACAAGCGGGTTTCTCAGTGTTTCATATGGCGTGGTATTAAGCACGCAGTTCAGAAATTTGGGGCAGAATGTGAGGTTTGTCAATGCGCCAAGGCTTCTTCTCTTACACCTTCGGGTCTTTTGCAGCCCTTGCCTATTAAGGAATAGGTTTGGGAGGATGTCTCTATGAATTTCATCGAAGCCCTTCCGATGGTGCAAGGCAAATCCGTGGTCATGGTTGTGATCGACCGGCTTTCTAAATATGCTTATTTTTCAGCCTTAGGTCACCCATATACGACCAAGACAGTTGCTGAAATTTATGTATGAGATGCGGCGAAATTACATGGAATGCCTCGTACTATTGTTTCAGACCATGACCGGGTGTTTATCTTGCAGTTTTGGCATGAATTTTTCACCCTCCAAGGCTCTCGGCTTCTTATAAGTTCATCATATCACCCGCAAACGGATGGCCAAACAGAAGTTGTTAACCACTGTCTGGAGTAGTATCTTCATTGTTTTGAGGGTGAAAATCCTCGATGCTGGCTTCAGTTCCTTCCGTAGGCGGAATGGTCTTATAATACCGTCTACCATACTTCTACCGGTTTCTCTCCTTTTCAGGTTGTTTATGGCCGGCCTTCCCCCACATTACTCCATTATGTGCCTCAAAGAGCTTCGGTCAATGAGGTTGATTATCTCTTGCAGAACCACGATGATATTTTACACCAGTTGAAGCATAATTTATCCTTGGCCCAAAACTGCATGAAGCAAATTTATGACAAGCACCATACAGACCGAGAGTTTCAAGTCAGTGATTGGGTCTACGTCAGTTTTCTTCCCACATGCCAATCTTCCTTGTATCAGCTGGCCAGCGTGAAATTAGCCCATCGGTTTCATGGCCCGTATCAGGTTTCTGAGCGCATTGGTCTGGTTGCCTACTGCCTACTCTTATCGGATGATTCTACTATTCATCCCGTGGTTCATGTCTCACGGCTCCGTCGTGTCATTGGTGATCCAGCTCTTTTGGTCCCTACTCCATCTCCTCCGTCCGTTTCCTCAGGCTTGCCGCTGGTTCCCACTTCCATGGTGGATTCTCACAGAGTGCATCGTTCCAGGCGCATTATCACAAAGGTTCTTATTGCGTGGCAAGGCAGACAGTTGGAGGAGGCTTCATGGCTTCCTGAGGATGAGTTTTTGGCCCAGTATCCGAGTTGGATGCCTTGAGGTCAAGGCTAGCAGTAGAGCGTAATGGAATGTTATGTTCCAAATATTAAGTAGTCCAATTAGGCTAATTATATTGCTGGCCCAGCCGGCCATAACTTAGGGGAGTAGCCCAGCTTATTTCATCATATGTAATAAGGCCGCAGGCCCAATTAAAGGGAATAGCCCAAGGATTAGATATAGCCCATCGTGGGGACTATGTATTGAGCACATGCTCTCTTGATTGCATTATGAACGAGATTACCCTAATTCTCTTCCTCTAAGACTCACCCCGCTCTTGTCCCCTTTGCTTGAGCCGCCATCAGGCCTAGCAGAGGAACCCTTTTCCTTCGATCTACTTCATCTTTCCCTTATCTCGGCCTTCCCTCCTTTTTTCTTATTCCTAATCCTTTCAACCCTTATTTGTCTCATATTACTGGAGCATAAGAAAGAACATCAAAAATAGGGAAGAACAAAAAATTGCTAAAAACGACAAAAAATGAGGGAGATATGATTCGAAAAAGAGAAGGGAGATGAAACACGCCCTTGATTTTTTTTGTCGGCTGCAAAATACATTGAAGTGAGAATCAATTTTTTCAGCTCTCTCATGGGTGATATTGATTTTTTTCGTCAGCATACATTGAAGTGAGAATAATTTTTTCAGCTCTATCGTTGGTGATATGTGAGAGCGATTTCACGAGATTTTGCTTTCCAAAGAGATGCCAGAAGCTGATTTTTGAAACTTTTACTTTCATTGTCATTTGCTGGTCACTTTCAGCCGTGAAATGTGACACTTTTCAGCTTCCAAAAACGCCATTAAACTTTTTCCCGTTTCCACACCCCCCCCCCCCCCCCCCCCCCCCCTAATATCCCAATGAGAAGTTAGGCAGACCTTGCAAGTAGACCTCCGTGCACATCAATCATCGAGGGGCCTACATGACCAATGACCAAGAATACAAACATAAACAATACCCACCCCAAGTCAGTCCACCCCCAAGTCCAAGTCCGCCATTCTTGATCTTCCACACCCACTAAGGTAACTCAATCCAACCAAAGAGCTACCTCTATAAATACACTCATCTTCTGATCCATCCTCCAAGCTGCCCTCCTGCAATTATCTAGCTTAGCCAAACACATGGAAACCAAGGCCAAGGCCATGGTGCAGCTCACCTTTTTCCTCCTCTTCTCCATGTCCACCCTCCTCCTGGTCTCCTCCCAGACCACATCCGGGGCCCAGACCTTCTTCCTCCAGCAAGGCTGCAGCCAGTACAACGCCACCAACGCCACCTCCTTCTTCAATAACCGTAACACCACTTTCGCCAACCTCCGCAGCCAGCTCGCCTCCTCTCACTTTGCCACCGACCAGCTCCCCCGTGTCGCCACCCCTATCTACGCCATCGCCCAGTGTCGCGACTACCTCGCCACCGCCGACTGCCTCGCCTGCTTCGATGCCGCAGTCGCCCGCATCCGCAATTGTTCGGCTGCTAATGGCGCCAGGGTGTCCCTCGATGGCTGCTTCCTCCGGTACGAGAGCAACAACTTCTACGACCAGGGCACCGCCGAGGGCAACCAGGGCTACTGCGGCAACCGGACGACCACCCGGACCAGCGGGTTCAACCTCACGGTGGAGTCTCTGCTGCAGGACCTCGCGACCGCAACACCGCGGGCGAACGGCTACTATGCCGCCTCCACGAGGCCGGTGACCGGGAGCAACACAACAGTGTATGCGGTGGCGCAGTGCACGCAGACGCAGACGACGGCGACTTCTTGCGATAGTTGCCTGCGTGTGGCTGTTAACAACATCGCGCGGTGCCCGCCGGACACCGACGCGAGGGCGGTCGATGCTGGGTGCTTCATGAGGTACTCCTCCTCAGCCTTCTTCAGTAGCAACCAGACCACGGACCTTGAGAGCCTCCTGAAGTCAGGTAAAGCTAGATCCTAGGACAACTATTCTTCCTTTATGTTCCTCTTCTTCTTCCTGAAAAAGATTTTGAAACAGAATTTGATTGTGTATAGGGAGTTCTGGTACGAAGAAGAAGGCAATTATTGGCGGAGTTGTTGGAGGATTTGGACTGATTCTGATCCTGCTCATCTTGTTCTTTTTACTTCAAACCAAAAAGTCAAAAAGGAAGGAAAGAGGTACTCTTGACTCACCAACTACATCCTTAATTCGAGATCGAAAAGATAGCTTAATATGATCGCGAGCTAAATGTCTTAATATGACCATTTTGTCTTCAAATAATGAAGAGTGATTGGTGGGTGCAGGGGACATATTGGGCGCAACTGAGCTGAGAGGCCCATTGAATTACCGGTACAAGGATCTCAAATTAGCCACCAAGAACTTCAGCATAGATAACAAGCTAGGAGAAGGAGGCTTTGGTGATGTCTACAAGGTAATTCACTCATCCGATTCTCTCCCTCAGGCTTCAAGCCCTCT
Organism: Houttuynia cordata; assembly: GCA_039654745.1. Classification (NCBI taxonomy): domain Eukaryota; kingdom Viridiplantae; phylum Streptophyta; class Magnoliopsida; order Piperales; family Saururaceae; genus Houttuynia; species Houttuynia cordata. Next base: position 23,837,580 of record CM077504.1, read on the forward strand.
AAATCGTCTTGCAACACCACTTATTGGAACCATATGAAACAGGGTACACTGAAGAATGGGAAAATAGTGGCAGTGAAGAAGCTTGTAATAGGCAACTCGGCCAAGGCGAAGGCGGACTTCGAGAGTGAGGTCAAGCTCATAACGAACGTTCATCACCGGAATCTGGTTCGCCTCCTTGGCTGCTGCAAGAAGGGCACCCAGCTGCTTCTTGTGTACGAGTACATGGCTAATGGAAGTCTGGACAAGTTCTTGTTCGGTGATAGGCAAGGGACCCTGAACTGGAAACAAAGATTTGACGTAATTGTGGGCATGGCTCGGGGTCTGGCCTATCTGCACGAAGAGTTCCATGCCTGCATCATTCACAGAGATATTAAGTCTAGCAACATCCTGCTGGATGATTGTTTCCAGCCAAAGATTGCAGATTTTGGGCTGGCTCGTCTTCTTCCTGAGGATCAGAGCCATCTCAGCACCAATTTTGCAGGAACATTGTAAGTCAATCAAGAATAGATATTTGAATTACATTTACATTGTGGAACATGCGTTGTTTATTGAAGTCAATCTTAATGATCAAACAGGGGATACACTGCACCAGAGTATGCCATCCATGGACAGCTCTCTGAGAAGGTGGACATGTACAGCTTCGGAGTGGTGGTCCTAGAGATCGTCAGCGGCCGACGGAGCGTAGACATTAAGGCCGAAGCTGCACAACAGTACCTTCTCGAATGGGTAATTTTATTTCAACAATTTAGTTTGAACTTTGAATTCTACTATTCTCACTGATTTTGTTGGTATGAAGTAGACTTAACCTTAAATCATCCAATATTTGATGGAATCAACAGGCCTGGAATCTGTATGAAGAGGAGAGGCTGATCGAGCTGGTCGACCCGAGCTTGGACCAGAGCGAGTACGACGCCGGGGAGGTGAAGAAGGTGCTGGAGGTGGCGCTCATGTGCACACAAGCCTCAGTGTCTGCAAGGCCCAGCATGTCTCAGGTGGTGGTGATGCTGGTGAGCAGAGTGGAGACAGTGCAGGAACCGAGCAGGCCTATGTTCATTGACGGCACAAGGCCGGGCGACGAAGAGAAATCCACTCCTCCTGGCTCCAACGCCACCATTTCCACCGTTCAATTCTCTGCTCGCTGATTAAAGTTGTTCAGGACAGAATATTTGTATAGTTTGTGTGGTAGAAGTTCAAGAGTCATAGATATTTGACGGAGATCTAGGAGGAGGACTATGCCTGGCCTCTTCTAATTCTGGTTTGAGAGGAGGTGTTTAGTTACTTGCGTTGTCAATTGCGATCTGGCCATCAACAGAGCTGCAAAAGAGTCTCATTGTATGTTTTATCCAAAGTAAAAAGAAAGGAAGAAGAGGTGTCAGTTTGATTTTCACTGTAATGAGATCCATTTGTAATGTGACATGAGAGGAACCTATCTACAGGGCTTTTTACATATTACCTGGCGCCAAGTTTGTTATTTCCATATGACCTGGTTTTTTCCGTGTTATCTCATATCACCTGGAATCTGGACTTGGAGTACCAAAAATGCCCCTCTTGTATATTTATCGTGTTATGACTGTGCGAAGAGGGCGTGTTGGAGTTGTATACGAAAAGAAAGTGTTTCCGGCGATTTCTCCGGCAATTTCCAGAGGCGACTCCGCCGGCGAGTCCTCCGACGAATTCCAGCTGCCCCCAAGGTGTTCGAAGATCCGATTAACGTCCCCCCTGCTCGTCGATTTCTCCCGCGCCCCTTGTTGGATTTCGACGACACGACTGACGGACAGTGCGGTTTGGGCGGCGATTTGTCGCGTAAAACTCCTGGGATTTCGGGGACGAAGAAGTCCCTTGAGTTTCCCCTGCGGCTCCCCGCGCCTTCGAGCAACCGGCGGAGTGTGAATTCTGAGGTTCGGTTTGCGGCGAGGAAGCGTGTGAAAGGGCGTACGAGGAAATACACACATACACACCACTAAACCGCGGTAAGTTAGATAAATCCTTACTTATTTTAGTTCCAGAAGCTAAGAATTTAAGATTTATAATTTTTAAGATGAAGCATAAAGTCGTATTGTATACAATACGACTTGAGCGTTAGTCGTGTAGGATGCAATACGACTTGAGCGTTAGTCGTGTAGGATGCAATACGACTATTATGATTGCCTGTGTTTCCAACACGACTGTTCTACTGACCACTCTACCTATCTCATTGCAGATGGATACAAAAGAAGATGAGTATATGGAGGAAATACCATCGGAAGAGGAGGAAGATCAGGAATTCTTCGTTGCACCTCGGGAGCGAAAACAGAGGGGCAGGAAGAGGAAGGCTCCGATGGACCCATCAGGCAAGAAAACATGCAATCCGCGACTGGCGGTGAAGACATATTGTCAACCGGGGGCGATGAAAAAGTGTGCGACCATCTTACGGCGTCACCAAAGATGTTGCCAACTGATCAGAGAAGCTGGGTTCTCTGTCATTTTTGAAGGTGAGGACGTAGTTGTTTCTCGGAACCTGATCGACCATTTGGTTAGGTATTGGGATGAGGAGGCGAAGGTCTTCAATATCAAGGGGAGAACGGTACATTTCACAGAGCAAGAAGTTGCTCTTATCACTAGATTGCCCGCTAAGGGCGAAAGAGTTGAGGTCCTTCCCTTTGTGCCACGGCGAACGGAATGTGAATTCTTCAAAAAGTACTTCAGCGTAAGGAAACCGGACATTCCACATATTGAAGAAATCATTGACAAGCTTAGCGAGGGCGAAATGAAGATGCCAGAGGAGGACATGGCGAGGATGATCATCTGCCTCCTCATCTCCACGGTGTTGTTTCCACATAGCACGAGAGCGGTGCATCCCTCTTTCTACCCTTATATTGAAGACCTCCCAAGAATGAGCTCATACAATTGGGCTGAGGCTATTCATACGATGTTGGTTTCTGGTATAACCCACACCCGCAGACTAGTGGGTGGGAGAAGTAAAGGGCTGGGAGGTGGATACCTAAACGGCGCCTCATATGTCCTTCAGGTATGTAGTATTTGTATGTTTGTACAGTCTTCGAAAGGCTCTAAGTGTCGTGTATTATGCAACACATCTTTTATTAATGTCGTTTATTATGCAACACGACTTTATTTATAGTCGACTATTATACAATACGACTTGATATATAGTCGACTTGAATTCAACACGACTGTATCCCCGACTTTTACTAATGTCTTCATCTGATTACTATGCAGATTTGGTTTTTTGAGCACACGACAATCTTCCATTCTGTGTTCGGCCCTACCAGTCCGAGGGCGAAAAGGTGGCCAGGAAGTGGGGCCCTAATTACAGAGGTGAAGATGGGTGCACAGAAGAAGCACCGTATGACCGACTACTGGAAGGGTCTATTCGATAATCTCGACGTATGGGAAGACGTCGTCGATGTCATCGTCCCCATGGACAAAGAGGCATCTCTCATTCCTTCACCTCCTCCAGTGGCCCCTCAACCGCGACGACATAAGACGGAGAGGCCGGAAAGAAAGAGGAATCCTAAACAACCTACCTGCTCTTCCTCGAGGACGGCTGCTCAGTCTACTGCCCTGGGCCGATTGGAGGGTTCGCTCCAGGGCATACAGTCACTAATTGAGATCGCCCTGTCGTCGTATGAGGAGATGGGAAGGCCCGTCGGACCTCTGGGAGAGGTTCTTCACTGTATCAAGGCATCTGCCGCCACAGCATCAACGATGTTAGAGGGTCACAACTTTGACCATCCTGCTGAAGAGAAGAGTGAAGAGCTGAAGAAGGAGACGAAGAAGGAGACGAAGGAATCACAGAAGAAGGAGAGGATAACGAAGTCATCATCGGTCCATCACAACGAGGAGGCAAAGAAGCGGCCCGATGACAAGGACCACGTCAAGCAAACTCCGATGGTCATGCGCAGAAAGGAGCTGGCGCACAAGTCAGCCAGCGATTCATTGCACTGGGGTAAAGGTAAGTTGGAACACGATTATTTAATCTTTCGTGTTGCATACAACCCGACTAGGTATTTTTCGTCTTGCATTCAACACTATGTGATGATGACTACGTATCCCTTCTGCAAACAACAGAAATTAACACCAATGTAAGTATACATACTCGACCGCCTGAACCTTAAGTCGTATATAACATACTCGACTATTCATAAAGTCGTATATAAAGTACTCGACTATCTGATATAGTCGTGTATGTCGTTAGCACGACTATACCTAAAGTCCATTATCATTTGAATATTGCGAACTTCTGAATATGTTGTTGGTTTATACAGGTGATAGATGAATTTTTTGGTCTATTACGGGAGCGTAATGACAGAGAACGGCTGAAGTATCCGTTCAGTTATTTTGGATGTCACGCATTCAAAGAAATATTCGACAACGTAAGTTTTTCCTGCATCACCAGCGCTAATTTCACGTTTCCAGTTCGTGATTTTCGGAATTCTATTGCGATTTTGCAGGAATACATAGAAGGGGGCAATAATACAAAATTGATAAAAAAACTTGGGAGGATGCTCAAGGGATTGAACAGGAACATGTTCTATGCCTTTTTCCCAATCCGCACTGGTTCGCATTTCTGCCTCGTCTATGTACACTTCCCAGTTGGTGTATGGCATTTCTACAACCCCCTATCCGGCAAACCCCAGTTGTATCCACATCACAGGGTCGCAGCTGAGAAATTCACTAACTTTATGAACATTGTTATGGCACACACACTGGGACTCATCCGTTGCATCGACTGGAAGATGACTCAGATCGCCAAAGCGCCCTGCCAAGAGAACTCAAAAGACTGTGGCATCTTCATCATGATGTACGTGGCGCACTTGGCCTCCAATGTCAATCCACCTGAGTTTGATCAGTCATCAATTACACGAAAGTGGCGCCCAATAATTGCTGCGAGTATGATTCGCGGGGTTATCGACAGCGAGTTTGACGACGATCCAATCCGAAAGCAAAATCAGGCTGTCACAATTGCGGGGTTTTTGAGGATGTCGGATGAAGACTAGTATTCTTTTTCGATATTTTTTTGTACATGTAATCTATTACAGACGAAACTTTTTTGTGGGTTTCTGCATCTTCTTCCATGTACATACAGTATGCTTTCAATAAATTCAAATTCATTTCTTCCATGTCGACAGAGTATTGGAAAGACGACAGGTTTCGACTCTTGAAAGACGACATCTGATATAGTCGTGTTGTCTCATATCCGACTATCTATATTATCGTATTGTATCATATACGACTATCTATATAGTCGTGTTATATCATATACGACTTTTTATATAGTCGTGTTGTATCATATACGACTTTCTATATAGTCGTGTTGTATCATATACGACTTTCTGTCAGACCATGACCATGACGGAGTATAATTTATTTTTCTGTCATGTACGTGAGGAATGATGGGCGTCTTTCAACGACGGGGGGGCGCTTATACAAGACGACACTTATGCAAAACGACACTTGCATTCAAAGAAATATTCGACTACATGCATACATTGCGGTAGAGTAATATTTGTTATACATGAAATTGTGATCGACCTAAGTGAAGAAGGGTGGGGCCTTAGGTAAGCCAGAGGGTCGTCTCGGCGCTGAATCATCCGTTCCCAGGTTGCCTTGTTGCGGGAATCTTCGATATCTGCGCTTCCTTGCTTCTTTCGCAACCGTTGGGTTAGTACACCTTTTACGGTTGTGACCAACTTGTCGACAGTTGCCACATCTCACCCTCAACCTCTCTGGCGGGTCAGGCTGTGACTCGATTCTCTTTGTCTGTCTCCTACCCCTCTTTGGAGCATCGAGCATGGGCGGTTCGCATTTGAATAAAACCCCGTAATCCCCCCACTGACTCCTGTCTAAAGTAGGGAAAAGTACTTCTTCATACGTTGTGCGGTACAGACATGCATGGTACCACTTTTCACAATATTCCACCGGGTCGAAACTCCTCTCATCGATACATGCAATGGCGTGCTTGCAAGGAAGTCCCATGCTCTGGAAGAACCCACATGTGCAGGTTCTCTTCGTTAGGTCAACAACATCCTGAGGGAAAGATATGACAACAACATGAATAGTCTTGTTGTGAAATAGTTTTCTTAATTTAATAGTCGTATTGTCGCTAAGACGACTATATCACTAGTCGTATTGTGACTAATACGACTATATCATTAGTCGTGTAGGCGACAACACGACTATATAATTAGTCGTCTATCGCACGATACGACTATTCCGGAATTGAATTATCAGAAACCATTGTGGAATGAATTCTTACCACATGGTATAAAGATGTGACTTCAAACTGCCATAATGATAGCGGTTGCACTCTGACTGTTCCAGCACTCTTATTCCTCATTTCGTTAATATGATTGTGTGCATACTTGGTTAATGGTGTCGTTAGCCGTTCTGCTTCCATGCGGCGTCTCTCGAAATGGGAGGTCGTGGTCGCACGAGTTTGCTCGATCAACCGAGTTATTGGCCAAAATCTAGCCTTCAATAGCATATTATTTGCACTTTCTGATATGCTTGATGTGAGCATCCCATATCTTTTACCAGGATATTCCACGTTAGCCCAATTTTTTTTAATGATCTTCTCAACATATTTCCATGCCTCCTCATTGTGGTCCTTCATCTTTTGCATGATTTCATCAAATTCTGTTCTCCGGAAGCATTTTGCAGCTCGGAATAGAAGGTCTTTCAAGTATTTATCCTTCCATTGATTAAGCATATTGGCAACCATATGCCTTAGGCAAAACCCGTGGTGAGCCTCAGGAAATACATCAGCAACCGCTCTCAGAAGTCCCTTCTGTCTATCCGAGACAATTGTATCCAGAGATGCCGGGGGGTCCGTAAAGAGGGTGGCTTTGAGTAGGCTAAGAAACCACTTCCTGCAAGGCAGCAATCAGAGTGAAAGCAGATTCAAGAAGAGATGGGGGTACACAGTCGTATACGAAACAAGACGACTGTATTACTAGTCGTGTTGCTCGAATACACGACTACTCATATAATCTTTTTAGCATACGTACCACGAATTTATAGTCTCTTTCTCAACAACTGCAAATGCAACGCACATTAATTGTTGGTTCCCGTCGACTGTTGTTGCAACCAATAACACTCCGGGGTACTTTCCTTTCAGGAATGTTCCATCAACTGTGAGCAGCGGCCTAAGTGATCTTCGGAATGCTCTTGCGACCGGGCCGAAGATCCAAAAGGCACGTCTGAACTCGTATCCGGCTTCCTCATTTTCAATTTCCGGAATATCACAACATCTTTCAATTACCACATATGTACCTGGATTACACCGCTCTAATTCCTTTGCATAATGGGGCAAAATACGATATGCATCTTCCGGGTTGCCATCGATCAATCGTATCAATTCCTCTTTCGCCCTCCATGCCTTTTGATAGTTCACTTTGACGCCCCAATGTTTCTCAATGTACTGTTGGATATTAACCGTTTTTATGGAGTTTGAATCCTTGTGGAGGCCATGACACTTTCGTGCAATCTATAAGTGTGAGGCCAATGGATGATCTTTAGAACTTATCAAAATGTCGCATGTATGCCTTCCTTCACTCCTTGTCACGGTGACTCCGTCAACTAGATTCGAAGCCCGTATGTACCACTTGCACCCTGTAATCTTGCACTTTGCAGCAAAGGTGTCCTTGTTCTCGTCCGCCACTTTGAACATGAATTTCCTCTTGATTGCCAAATCAGTAAGAACCATTTTGAACTGTTTTATACTTTCGAATCCAGCCCCTAAGGCAAGTTGTGCCTCATAGTCGTCTCCTTGCAAACTGCCGCTCAACATCGTCTCCTCCTCATATTTTTTTGCAGGACCGGCCTGCGGTGAAGAGGTACCCCAATCCCAACCACCTTCACCATCAATATTGTTGTACTCATTGTCGTCCAAGTCTTGTGCCCCCGACGTGACAGATTTTCCTTTAGAAGTGGATGCTCTCGCTGCTTGTTCGAGTTCTATTCCTGACACAGACTGGTCTCCTCCCGTCGGATGCGGCCCGGGAAAAACTGGTAGTGTGAGAGGCTCGTCCCAGTCATCTGCAGACCACGGTATTTGTTCATCTTCAAATAATTCTTCTTCATCTGGATCTTCTTCTTCGTCTTCATTTTCATCTTTCTCTTCATCCTCGGCTTCATCCTCATCTTCATCTTCACCATTGATCCCATTCATCTGACACTGGTTATCGACTTCATTCGGAAATTCATCCTTTGTATTTTTATTACCATCTCCCAATCTGCGATAACAACATGGTAAGAATGACATGCATATTGTACAAAAACGTCTAAACGACTTGATTATTTAGTCGTATTGTCGACAACACGACTTCAATTCCAGTCGTATTGTATACAATACGACTTCAATTCAAGTCGTCTTGTATGCAACACGACTTTAATTCCAGTCGTATTGTATACAATACGACTTCAATTCCAGTCGTCTCGTATGCAACACGACTTTAATTCCAGTCGTCTCGTATGCAACACGACTTTAATATATGTCCACTCGTTAATTTCACCCCTTACCTCACGGTTTCAATAGAAAAATTTTCATCTTTTCCTCCTTCAAAGGCTGGTGCAGGTGACTTATTCCCCGGCCTGCACGGCCTCTCCTGTGGTGTCTTACTGGCCGGCCTCCCATTTGGAGGCATTGAATTCTCGCCGTCCTTATCCACAGTGGAAACCATTTGCTTATTGGCAATAGAATTCTCTGTGTTGTTATTTCCAGCAGAAGTCCACTCCACGTATAGATCGAGTGGTCCATCTGTGCATCGCCTCTTGTTGTGAAGAATGAATATTGTCTTCACGTCTTCATCGTCTTCAAGGACGTATCGGGTTCCACAACGAACAAGATATGACAAAGACAATGTACCGGATGGAGACTTCAGCGGTAATCTTGCTTCCACTTGTTGCAACAGTCCCATGTACTTTACTTGTGTATCAATAGACATGAGCTTCAGTTTCCCACCCATACCCATCAGAATTTGTGAATATTCCATCGTAGTGTAAGCACAAAGGTATGAAATCCATCCTTTCCTGGCATTACAATAACGAAATTAATTAATAAACCTTGATTGAAAATAGTCGTGTAATAGTCGTATTGTAAAATAGACGACTATAGTTATTGTCGTATTAGGGAATATACGACAGTAGGAAAAAGTGGAACACTGTGCAAATTTTCAACTTACATCTCTCGATCAAATTTACATTATATCAAACGTTGAATTTCAAGTTGACGTACCGTTTTTGAATGGGCGATGACTCTTTCGCAGTTGTGTTAGCGTATCAACTGCTTTCCCGCTCTTTTTTCGTGTTTTGGCAGCAATATAACTTTTCCTGGTTTAGACGGCGCCGGCGCCGGCGACGTTATGGCCGGAGCTGCTGCACGGAACTTCTCCGGAACACCTTCTTCTCCGGACCGCCTTTTCCTTCTTCTCCGGAATGCCTTCTCAAAAAAATGCAAAAACCCCTGCTGCCGTATATAGAAGACAAGGGTATTTTGGGTAGGTTCCAGGTCATATGAAAGGAAATAGCTTTTTCCAGGTGATATGATAAAACCAAACCCGGCGCCAGGTAATATGTAAAAAGCCCGAGGAGGTGTTTAGTTACTTGCGTTGTCAATTGCGATCTGGCCATCAACAGAGCTGCAAAAGAGTCTCATTGTATGTTTTATCCAAAGTAAAAAGAAAGGAAGAAGAGGTGTCAGTTTGATTTTCGCTGTAATGAGATCCATTTGTAATGTGACATGAGAGGAACCTATCTACATGACTGGCGCACCAGAGTCCTACTTTGGTAGTAATCAGAGTTCCAAAGTTTTTTCCAAAAATCACAGTTATCATGTGGCAAAATGAGCCCTCAATAAGTGAATTCCTTAATTTCTTTTGGCTCTTGGTAAGTCAAGAAATTCATTCAGTTTATCCCATTTTGATAACCATCACGGCAGGCATCTTTTGTATCTTAAATGCGTCAATTTTTTATAATGAAGAGATAAAAGAGGAAAGAGAAAAAACATGCTCAACCATGATATTGTGACGGAACATGACCCATCACCACTTTAAACAAAAAATTGCTGCCATCTTGTCAGCTTGCATTGTTTTTTTGTAATAACACCAATATAAAATAGAGGCACTTGACTCTATCTACAAGAAAAGTGACAAACTTGCCTGCCCTGAAGAAATGGGAACTGGTTTTTTATCCAAAAATATTAAAAACATGTCTTAATTGGCTGCTACAGAAGTCTCATGAGAAAAAGGAAAATACTTGTTGTAGTCAAAAGATATGTTGACAACGTAAGGTGGCCCATCAATTTCTTGTCATAATGTGATGTCCCATCTTGGTTATTAATCTACAAGTTGGTTGTCTTTATAACTTCAACCTTTCTAGATAAAAAGATTGATTAAGGAAAATAAAAGATAATCGTTTTTTTTTGGCATCAAAAGATAATCCTTTATAGGCAACGGAATGATAATACTCCTGTTTGTCCTTAAAAGTCAACTAAAAGGTGCATTGCTATTACTTCTTTTTTCAATAGCATCTATATTCCCACTGGTGTTTGTTACCATCTTGGCAACTTGCATTTAAAAAAAATGATAGCAAAAGAAATCCTCTAGTTATCATCTGTTGTTTAACCCAAAATATGCTTTTTTTCTTTTCAATTTATATTTTAGTATTGTTGATGCCATATTTAGGTTTTTCTTCAATGATGGACATAAATAGTGCCTTTTAGAGACATAAGGACGTGGGGTGGTGGGTGGAAATGTGTAAAAAATCTGATGTACAAATATCGTTTCCCTTTTGTTTTAGATAGTTTGTCAACATTTCGCTTGGATGTTCAGACTTCAGATGTTCGCAGCTGATATAGATATAAGACCAGGTTGTAGAGTAGGAACACAAAAAACAATTTACCACTTGTAATGCTTGACTAACGTTTTGCACTTTTTTGGCGTGAATCTATATAGTCTAGCATGTAATGTTAATTAACTGCACAAAGGACTGCAATCTGTGACTTGGAAGACTTAAAAAGCTTGAAGGAAAAACAAGACCAAGCTGGTTATGTTGACCTTCGATAACAGGAGTTACGGGAAAACAAAGGACTGCGATCTGAAACAGCAAAGGTGTTTTCTTTTCATTTTTATTGTTCTTCTTTTTGGCTATTTGGACCTATGGTGTTGGATAAAAACCTTTCTTTAAGTACTTTTTTTATCCTCTATGATGAGTTTAGACACATGCACAAACAATAATAACAAATTATTCTCCCTCCATCCTGCATTTGAAAAACACATGGATCCATTGTGACTAAAAACCTGGAAGAGGGAGAAGGAAACTCTGGTTTTTTTGTAGGGGCTTTAGAATCTGTGACTGCCCATATTTTTAAATTTTTTTTTTAAATCAAAGTTGTAGCTGAAAATCATAGGATTATTCCTCTATACGATAAATCATTAGTTCAAATTTTCTGACTAAGCATCTAGGCTGTGATAACTGGGGTTCACAAATATAGATACAAAACCATATATACATATAGCATTATAAGATGAAAAATCGATTAAACCAATGCAAGTCTTCTAAGTGCAAGTCTGTCATCTATCTCAAAATACACTAGAAAATAGTTGGCGCGCACACCTTACAACAAGTTCTAGAACAAACCCGATAGTGAAGAAGTACTGTGCAGCTTCCTGAACGTCCTCACGGCTAAGCCACCAAATCCCCGAGTGCCGTGCGAAGTCAATTTTCCACAACAGCACCTACATCACATAATGATGCTGAGTATAAAAATACTCAGTGGGATACCATAACATAGTCGTCAATATTACAATAAACCAGGATTTGCATTAACATATTATGCAATGAATTACAGGATTTCACTTGAATCTTCTATTAATCTTTCAAGCAAAATCTTTTATTGCTTCCTAAGTTTAAGTTCAATAATTAAGTCTTTGTCCCATATAGACAGACTCACTGAATGTCATACCTATATGACAGACAGCAAAAAACATCGTGACTATTACTCTAGTTAATACCGATAATCACGGTACGCTCTGAATCCCTCGCACATTCCTTACCTTGGAAGGTATGACCGTCGGAAGGGTCTGGCTCTACATCAACTCCTGGGCTCGATGTGGGTCGGGAGAACACAGCCTTTCAGGATGCTAGCGCCTCCAATATGCACAGTAATCCACTTGGCAACTACGGCTCAGGATGAGTACAGAGCTTCCATCAAGGGAAGATGCAAAAGCTCTCTCTAAAATCCATAGAGAAGAGGTAGTAGCTTAAGCCTCACCAATAGAATATGTAATGCTCTCTCTCTAAAATCCATAGAAAGATGCAAACATGGGCCAAAATAACATGCAAATGCTCTCTTTAAAATCCATAGAAAGATACAATAGCTTAAGCCTGACCAATAGAAGTTGGCCCTCATTAGGTACCATGACACAGAGCTTCCACCAATGGGAAGATTTGAATGCTATCTCTAAAATCCATAGAGAAGATACAGACGGCAGAGCTTCCACCAGTCGGAAGATGCAATACAATCAATACCTTGTGATCCTTAACAAGTATCACGGTATTACTAATATGAACCCCTCTTAGAGTTATAACATACAATTCACAACGGCTGGCTCAATAGCTCAACAGATAGTCTGACCTTTGACTTAACTCATTTGGTCGCTTGATCGGAAGTTACTCACACTCATACACTGACTCCTAATCTCAATGGTATTTTAGTCTTTATCTTGATTAGGTTCTTCCCAACCCTCAAGCTTAGCTCTCAAATCATCATTTTATTAGCTTTCATAAAATGATTTAAGTCTCTAAACCATCTAGGTTTATTAGTCAGATTTTTCTTATTATTAAGTCCTCAACTATCGGTCAGCATAAAATGAGGGACAAAAGCCCTTAATACAATAACATCAAACACATAAAAATAATATGCCAATTTGGGCTTGAAATCATTTATAAACAACTCAAAATCAATAAAATGAGCCTATGTACAAAACTGGCTCTGCATGTACCATACTACACATAAATACACAGACGGCCAAGTTCGACCGTCAGTTGTAAGCAATTTTAACTGTCGGTTGAGGTCCACCGGCAGTTCAAAATTCAAATCGGCTTATGAACCGGGTTTATTATTGAATCGGGTTCGGTCTAAGGGTGAACCGGGTTTGGTCTGACTCTAGATCGAACCGGGTTCGGTCTGCCTGGCCTATTTACTGGATCGGTTCAGTCTAATAATAGACCTGGCATGTATTTGAACCAAACTGGTCGTCTTCCTCAGAAAGACGACCAACTGGTCATCTGAGAGTGGCGGCTACCACGATGGCCGCCGTCGTGCTGCCACCCGCTAGCCAACACACCCTCCTCCTTCTCCTCCTCTCCTCCACTAACCATTTGTCCGTGGTCGGGGCAGATTTGGGGGAGGAGATAGGCTGATGCATTTGCTTCCTTCACCGCGGCCTGGCGGAGGTCGTATGGACCCCCGGTGACCTGCCACGGCCTCTGTCTCCTCTTCCTTCACCGTCTGGCAGCTTGGGTGATCACCACCCTTGCCGCCACCTGAGCACTTTTGGAGCAAAGACAGTTTTGTCGCCACTCACGGCACCCTACTGATTGCCCATCTTAACCGACACCAACACCGCTTCCTTCTCCGACGTCCTCATCGCCTCTGATAGTGAAGAAATCAATAGAAAAATTGAATATTGATGAAAGGGGTATGGGATCCTACCTTGCATGTGCGCTGCTGCCGAATCGCACCCAGTCGGAGGTCGTCGAGCTCGTCACTGACATCGCTGACTGCCACCTCCCTACTGTTCACCCCTCGCTCCTCTCTTTTAAACCAGTCACGGAGCTTGTTGTCATCGTCAGCGTGTTTCTCAGCTCTGAAGGTACGCCTGTTGAGAAAAGGGCCGAGAGGGAAAGGGAAGCCAATGAAGTCTAGATAGAACCTCCCACCACAGCTCACTTTTTCACTACATGCAGCAAGGCTGCTGTCGCCGGCAGAAGCAACCACCAAACGGAAGACATCTCTTCTCTTGCTTGTCTGTTTCACGTGAACTCAGATACCTATCAAGGACCCACCACGAAGTAGAGATGAAGAGGGGACTCTGTCCAGCAGCTCAGGCTTGGCAAAGAAGCAGCAATGGCTGCTGCCACCATTGTGTGTCTCTCTTCAGCTCACCTGCCTGTTGTTTGTAGCAATACACCTAGCCATTCAACTAGCCAGGTGTTACATACAGCTCAATCACCTGCTGTTTCCAGCAGTACAAATGACCAGGTGTTACAAAACCTAATAAATTTAACTCGTTCTCAAATGCAGACTAGTTTCATTGGATGGAAGAGTATATAGTACTCCTTGCATTCTATTTTAGATGCTCCATCTCGAAAAATGTTGATATTTATTGGATGGTGAAACCCAACTAATAGGGGGGAGAAGAGGTTCAAAATTCACTTAAATTAACCATACGAAGCACCTAAAATGGGATTGGCATCTTGATTGATTGAATTTTTAACTATTTACTCGCAATCGCACGAGACTACGTATAGACTAGTGGTAACGAGGTCGAACCCAAAGGACTTAGAAGATTAACTTAATTCTAATAAAAGATTGAATTTTTATGATTTTAATTAACTAAAGAAATAAATTTTACTGAGAAATCAAATGAATAAGAATATCAAAGCGTCGAATCCACCACTAAACATGCAATTATTACTCTCAATTAGTATTTCCACAAGATGATATGATATGGTAATTTATGTTCTTTGGTCGGACACACAAATTACCAGTGAATTCACTACACGTTCTTTGGTCGGACACGAAAAGTTCATTCACTATGAATAATATATTAATTCTATCCTTTGGTCGGGCATAGAATCAATACAAACCTGTTATTATCTAGACACAGGAAATATCAATATCAAATTTCAGTCATAATCTTACCAGTCTATGGTCAAGCACTAGATCGAATTATGAAACATGAAATCGCATTAAGAACAATCATATCAACTCTAATTTCATTAAACAATCAAGAGTAATAATACATATTTAGGGCTTCATCTAGCCTTGATAAGAAAATTAGCCAGACATAGAATAAGATAAAGAAGAAGCCTGATTTGTCGAAAAAGTCATTTGCAGAAAAACGATTCACAAATTACTGTTCCCGGTACTGTAGCACTGTAGCAGCACTATTCACTATCTTCTTCCTCCGGCACGGTACTGTAGCAATTTTGAATCGTCACTGTAGCAATTGTAAATCAGTGCTAAATCGGAGCTTCTATTCTCCTATCTTTTTCTCCTCTTCCTCTGGCGAAAACCTTGTCGAAATCTGGTAGAGAATAGCCGGAAAAGCTCTGGTTTTTCCTCTTCACCGGCGCTCTATTTTTCTGTAAAAACTCTCTCTGTTCTCGTCTCTGATTTCTCTCTGTTTTCGTCTCTGTAGTTATGTTTTTATAGGCCTCGAAAAAGCCAAGAGTCCAATTCGAATCCTTTTCCGTTTTGGATCGAGTTCCTATTCAAGCATGACTCTTCCGTGTAGCCGATTCCGACACTTTCCAAATCAAGGCCCTATTTTTTTTTTCTTGCATGAGCTGCTCCTCCCGGTCGCCGTCTTGCCGCCAGAGTTCTCGCCGTGAACCCAGCTGCCGTTCCGCCCCCGTCAAGTCTAGATTTTTCCTTGTCGCCGTCGAGCATGAGCACCCATCTCGCCGTCGTGTTCTGCCCAGCTTCTCCTCCATCGCCGCCGTGAGAGCTTCCGACGTCGCCATGGCCGTCGTGCCGCCGGATCTTGCCCAGTCCGCCGTCGTCCAGCCCAGACCATCGCCGTCATCTCCTTGACCCATCGAGTTCTTTGCCGGTGCTCGAGCTCGAGCTCGAGCGCCCTGTACGAGCTCGAGCGCCCTGTTTTCAGAAACAGACGCCCGAGCAGATGGCTCGGGTCGTCTTTTGTTATTTTTTTCCTTTTAAAACCGAACCGACCCGAACCATTCTAATTCGGACCGGTTTGGTTTTCTCTTCTTTTTTTTTCTTTTTTTTTTCTTTTTCTTCTTTATAACCCGTTGTACTGCTCTCGTTCATCGGATCTCATCTCTTCACATAGACTGTTCGGCGCGTTCCTTTTGACGATATGCATGTGGAACTTTTAAAACGTACATAAATAAAATTAAATATAATTTAGATGCATTATAAAATATAAATCTATTAAATCTAATTAATGCATCTAAATTAATCAATTAAACGTATTTCTTTATTAACTCTTAATTACTCACCTAATCATGAATAACCAATAATTATCCTTACTTTCAACCGAAATTACGACCAAAATATAGGCAGAAAGGCATATAAAATGTGTATATTTTGTAGATATCAAATACCCCCAAACCTACATTTTGCTAGTCCTCGAGCAAAACAAAATCAAGCAAGGAAAACAAAAACAACTAAAGTAACTAAACTAGAAAATAAATGCCACTTTCGTAGGGAACACGATTGCATTGAGCATATACAACAAGCCGTTAAACCTCTAGGTGTCCCTAGTAGGACGAGTATTGTCTCGTGAGGGTTTGCAGCCATGCTACCCACAAACATGTATTTATGAAACTAATTAACCTAAGTGTAAAAACAAAGCAAAATTAAAACATTGCAAAACAAACAAACCTATTATCCCGACAAATGCCAAATACAATGCTTAAGAGAATTAACCACATGTACTTGGTTCATAATCAACAGGAATATAGAAGCCCTCAAGTAAGTGGTTTTATTCTACACTTTCATCTTGGAAGTTTCTGTTCAAATATTATATAGCATGATAATGTAAATAGTAAAAGTGTAGAACATTGTAGCAATACATTCTAAATTTCTGTTTTACACATATCCAGTGTTACCCACTGACCAAAGAACATCAGAATCTACATAGTCATCCCAATCTTTAGGTTCATGATAGCACAAATGCCTGCGCGCCTCATTCAGGTCCAACATTCTAGATTTGAGAGGATAATACACCACAGACTTCTTTTTTTTTTACGAGACTGTGTAAGGCCTGACTTCAAGATGCTTAGGTTTAGCAATGACTCGGGCCAATGACTCCCAGCCAGTTGGCTTAGGGCATTAGGTTTTAAGCAAGGTTTTCAAAACCGGACCGGCCATCGACCCGGATTGATGGCCGGTCCGGTTGGACCGCGGTTTGACCGCGGTCAAACCGGATTGACCCGGTTTAAGAGTGAGAAATAGTAAATATATAATAAATATATATTTTGTATAAACATAACATGAAACCACTATAGCTCAGGTGGTTAAGGCGTTAAGTCCTCTAATGGGGGGAGGAGGTTCGAATCCCCCCTCCAGCAGAAAAAATTTTCAAAAAAACAAAGTGATTTTGACCGGTCCGGTTTAAGATAAAACCGTCCGGTTCAACCGGCCAGTTTACAAAAAACCGGCCGGTTGAGCGAACCGGGGTGAACCGGACAGACCGAACCGGTTTTTCGACCGGTTCCGGTTTTCCACGGTCGGACCGTCCGGTCCGGTCCGGTTTTGAAAACTATGGTTTTAAGAGACCGCTTCGGGCCCAAGCATCAGCCTAAGTTAATCCTATAAAGTCAAGCAGCCCCTTTTCTTTCATTTTGTTTTTATTTTTTCTTTCTTTCACATTTTTTTTTCATTTTTCATTTTTAGCATTCATATTTTTCAGCACATCTTTATTCCGTCCAGGTTGTATTATACTCTCAACCTATTTCCGGTTCCAATCCCTTGCCATAGCCAAGTAAATGGTCTATCATGATCTTTTAAGCTCAAAGAACAACTACATATCACCCAATGACTCTGACTAAAGATATCCCACTGAAGATTAGTATTCAACAAATCTCTAGAGGGTATTACTTTATGTAACTAGTGTGTGGAGTGAGTTTTATTAGCTCAAGCACCTGATCCAAGAGGACTGTAATAGAAAGATACTGCTCAGTTAAGTTCTCTATCCTCCAGTATACTTACTCATACTTCCAATGTAAATTAATCTCTTAAGAATTGTAACATGTATCATCACGGGATAAACTATCAAAACCTAGGAAAAATACTAACAAACAACCTAAAAACTATTTTTTTCCGTTTTTTTTTTCATAAACGAAAACATATGATAATGAAACAAAATAACACTTCTTTTCTACACCCCCAAACCTAAACTAAACATTGTCCTCAATGTTTACCAAAATAATACTACAATGACTAGTAAAAGAAAAGGAGTGAGGAAAGAAGTCACCTGAATGGAGAGCCGCATGGTAGATGTAAAACATGAAACACATAATCGAAGAATGAGGAGATAATATAAATATGGAAAAATTAAATACACCCCCAAACCTCGACTGTAGCATCCCCACATAGGTGAAAAATAACCTACAATAAAAATAAAAACAAAATAGAAAACAAACAAGAAAATAAAATTTGGGTTGCCTCCCAAGAGCGCTAAGTTTTACGTCTTCAGCCAGACAAGGTCCTTCAAATCATTCAAGGTAAACAGGATCATCTAGATAAGCAGTGGTCATGTCTGATGCTGCAACTTCCTCTAAGTACGGTTTTAATCGCTGGCCATTAACCTTGAAAGTAGTGCCGTCTTCCGGGTTATGAATTTCAACTGCACCATGAGAAAACACCCTCGTAACAACAAAAGGGCCATACTATTTAGAACGCAGTTTTCCAGGGAAGAGATGCAATCGGGAATTGTAAAGCAAAACTTTATCAGCAGGCTGAAAGGACTTTCGAAGAATAGATTTATCATGAATTAGTTTAGTCCGTTCGTTATAAAGTTTTGCACTCTCATAAGCATCGAGTCTCATTTCTTCCAATTCATTGAGTTGTAGTTTACGTTCGGATCCTGCTTTATGCATATCAAAATTCAAAGCCTTGATTGCCCAATATGCACGGTGTTCTAACTCCACTGGTAAGTGACAAGCTTTCCCAAAAATGAGTCGATAAGGCGACATACCAATGGGAGTTTTGTACGCAGTCCTGTAAGCCCACAAAGCATCATTTAAGCACAAGGACCAATCTTTCCTATCGGGTCTAACAGTTTTCTCAAGAATCTTTTTAATCTCCCGATTAGACAATTCCACCTGACCACTTGTTTGGGGATGATATGGAGTGACAACCTTATGGGTAACAGAGTACTTTTTCAGCAAAGCTTCAAAAGATCTGTTACAAAAATGAGTGTCTCCATCACTAATAATAGCTCGTGGGGTCCCAAAGCGACAAAATATGTTATCTTTCAGAAATTTTACCACAACCTTATGATCATTTGTCTTAGTTGCAATTGCTTCAATCCATTTAGAAACATAGTCTACAACAACCAGAATGTAAATGTGCCCAAAGGATTGTGGAAAGGGTCTCATAAAGTCAATTTCCCAAACATCAAACAATTCTACGACCAGAATGGGTTGGAGAGGCATCATATCTCGTCGAGAGATAGATCCTAACCTTTGACATCTATCACAAGATTTGCAGAACTCATGAGCATCCTTAAATAAGGTTGGCCAATAAAATCCACTCTGCAAAATCTTGGCAGCAGTTTTCTTTCCCCCAAAATGTCCCCCGCATGCTTGAGAATGACAAGAATGTAAAATGCTATGAATCTCATTCTCAGGCACACACCGTCGAATGACCTGGTCCGAACATATTTTAAATAGGTACGGATCATCCCAAAAGTAAGATTTAACCTTAGAAAAGAATAGATCTTTGTCATGTTTGGTCCAATGGGATGGAATCTGACCTATGGCAAGGTAGTTCACAATGTTAGCAAAACAAGGTGTTTTAATTTGGGAAATGGAAAACAATTGTTCATCAGGAAAAGAATCATGTAGTGGCTCTTCATATTTAGATGTTTCAACAAGGATTCTAGAGAGATGATCGGCTACTACATTCTCAACACCTTTCTTATCTCGGATTTCATAATTAAATTCTTGTAAAAGTAAAATCCATCTTATCAATCGAGGTTTGGTGTCTTTCTTGGACAAGAGATGTTTTAACGCAGCATGATCAGAGAAAATGATGATTTTAGAACCTAAAAGGTAGGATCTAAATTTATCCAAGGCATAAACTACCGCTAGAAGTTCCTTCTCCGTAGTGGTGTAATTCAATTGAGCATCAGAAAGGGTCTTACTAGCATAATATATGACATGGGGAACCTTATTCACTATCTGACCTAGGACAGCACCAATGGCATAGTCTGAAGCATCACACATGATTTCAAAGGGAAGAGAGTAGTCAGGGGGCTGAATGATAGGTGCAGTAGACAATAAGGTACGAAGAGTGTCAAAAGCTTGCCTACATGCATCATCAAACACAAAAGGCACATCTTGGGCTAGTAGATTGCTTAAGGGACGAGCAATCTTACTAAAGTCTTTAATGAACCGCCTATAAAAGCCTACGTGACCAAGGAACGATCTAACATGCTTCACCGAAGATGGTGGAGGTAGATGAGTGATGAGATCGACCTTGGCTTTGTTGACTTCAATTCCCCCTTTTGAGACTACATGTCCCAAAACAATTCCCTCTTGCACCATGAAATGGCTTTTTTCCCAGCTCAAGACAAGATTTTTCTCTTCACAACGCTTGAGCACTAATGACAGATTATGGAGACATTCATCAAATGATGGACCAAATACAGAGAAATCATCCATGAACACTTCTAAAAATTCGTCTACCATATCAGAGAAAATGGCTAGCATGCACCGTTGAAAGGTGGCAGGTGCATTACATAGCCCAAAAGGCATTCTTCAGTAAGCAAAGGTACCGAAGGGACAAGTAAAAGTAGTCTTCTCTTGATCTGCCGGAAACACTGGGACTTGGTTATATCCAGAGTAACCATCAAGAAAACAATAAAATTGTTGACCTGCTAGTTTCTCTAAGATTTCCTGAATAAAGGGTACTGGAAAGTGGTCTTTTCTAGTTTTTGTGTTCAATTTTCTATAATCAATACACACTCTCCACCCAGTGGTTTCACGGATTGGGACTAACTCTCCATCAGAATTCTGCTTCACTGTGATGCCAGACTTTTTAGGCACAACTTGTACAGGGCTGACCCACTCACTATCAGAGATGGGGTATATGATACCCACATCTAGCAGTTTCACAATCTCTTTCTTGACTACATCCCTCATGTTGGGATTCAATCTCCGCTGATTCTCTCTTGAAGGTTTAGCATTATCCTCTAAATGAATTCGATGCATACAGATCGAAGGATCAATGCTCTTAAATCAGCAACAGTCCACCCTATGGCTCTCCTATGCTCAACTAGAATCCTAAGCAGTTGACTCTCCTGGCCGCTAGATAAGCTAGATGAAATGATGATGGGGAGAGTATCATTAGGACCTAGAAAAGCGTACTTGAGAGTACTTGGAAGTGGCTTCAACTCAAGTTGAGGAGGAGACTTAATGGAAGGTTGGAGTGATGGACTGGAAGATATTGGTAAAGGCTCTACTCTATTTCTATAAGGAAAAGAGTCATGATAGGGAGGTGAGGCTGACATAGCATGGGTTTCTTCAATGTGTGGCTCTAAATCAGAATCATCTATCCCTAAAGAGAGTAGAGTATGATCTTGAGCATCAGGCATTAGCTCATTCAAAAGTGTATCTTCCATAATATCGTCAATTTCATCAACAAGAGAATACTCTTGCTCACTTTCAGTGGCTCCTTGGTTTGAAGCTTGGAACACATTGAGTATCATCTTCATATTTCCAAAAGACATCTCTATCATTCCAGATCGACATTGAATACATGCATTGGCCGTCGCTAAGAAAGGGCGGCCTAAAATGACTAGAATGGTGTGAGAAGCATTAGACACATGTTCCATGTCCAAGACTAAGAAATCAACTGGAAAGAAAAATTTCTCTACCCCAACTAAAACATCTTCAAGAAGGCCACGAGGTTTTCTAACGGATCTATCGGCTAACTGCAGAGTAGTCGATGTTGGTTGCAAGTTCCCTAAACCTAATTTCTCATATACTGAGTAGGGTAATAGGTTGACACTAGCACCCAAATCTAAAAGAGCCCTGTGAATGATATGGTCACCAATGACACATGAAATGGTAGGTGTTTTGAAGGTTTCTAGCACTTCATCCATCCTAGCTTTGTTTTTATTGAAAGGGGAAGGCATATCTAGGCATTGAGGAAATGGAGCACGGGGTACATAAGGTACCTCATGATTGGCCTTAGACTTGGTTCCTGAAGAAGACTCAGAAGGAGAAACAGTGTCCTTCTGTTTTGGCTGATTTGAATTAGGTGACGTCTCTAAGGTTTCATCATTCCCTGGATTGCTTGTTTTTCTCTGATCTTTATCTTCTCTCACCTCAACACCAACCGGGTTTTCAATTTGTTTCCCACTCCGTAGGGATGTTATAGCTTGAACATGCTCATTGGAAGTAGTTTGTTGTTCAACTAAAAACTGACCCTTCAGATTATTCATTGGTTGACTAGGCAATCGACCCTCTTCTCTCTAACTCATCGAATTAGTTAATTGGCCTATTTGAGATTCTAGTTTGGCTATGGATTGAGTATGATAATGCACAAGTTGAGCTTGTGATTGTGCCTGGCTTGAATACTCTGTAGAGCAGATAAGACTTTATCCTCAAATTCTGAATTTCTAGAAGGTTGTAAAAATTGGGAAGGCATGGTAGCTTGTTGAAAACCTGGTGGGTTATTTTGAAAGTTGGCTCTTTGGGGTGGATTAAAAGGAACACCCTGGTTCTGCGGACGCCAGGAAAAATTTGGGTGATTCCTCCACCCCGGGTTATATGTGTTGGAGAACGGATCATTGCCTATTCGAGCATAAGTTTGGGCAGCATTGACATGCTCCTGAACAAGCTCTGGGAATTGTGGGGCTGATGGGCACTCTAGGATAGAATGGATGGGACTTAAGTATAAAACGCATGCTTCTTGAGTGTGTGCAGGGGTTTGTGACTTCAGGCTCAAGATTTCATCTATCTTCCTAGATAATATAGCAACTTGGTTAGAAAGATCATCTGTTTGTTTCACTTCATACATACCACCTTTAGAGAGGGTAGAAGAAGAAGAATCATTTAAATTCCTATTAGCCATCGTATATTGCAACGAATTTTCACTCAAGTTCTCAAAAAGTTCCCATGCTTCATTTTTATTTTTTAATAGAAAAGTGCCTCCACATGAAGCATCTACAAGATGACGATTCTGTTCAGTCAAACCTTTATAAAATCTCTGCACTAACTGCCATCTAGGTACGGCATGATGAGGACACTTCCTAAGGAGGTCCTTGAGTCTACCCCAGCTCTCATGAAATTGCTCAGTCGGCTATTGGGTAAAGGTAGTAATGGCATCTCCCATTTGGTTTATTTTACCTATGGGAAAGTATTTCTTAAGGAAATCTTATTGCATTTTTGCCCACGAGGTAATGGATTCGGGTTCAAGAGAGTAGAGCCATTCTTTAGCCTTATCCTTAAGGGAAAATGGGAATAGTCTCAGTCTTACCGCATCATCTGTAAGATTATTCAGTTTAAAAGTTGTGCAGATTTCTAGGAATTCATCCACATGCCTATATGGATCTTCGTGATTTTGCCCATAAAATAATGGTAACATCTGTATTGTGTTGGGCTTAATCTCAAAGTTACCGGCTGTTGCAGCCGGCACTCGAATGCAGGACGGAGATATATAGGCATTTGGAGTGTAGTATTCTTTCAGGGTTTTCAGATTTTCATCGTCCATTTCAAATAAGGGGTTGGTTATACTTAATTGGCCTCTTTGGTTTTGTCTGAAGGTTCTCTCAATTTCACCGTCAAAGGCCTCTAAGTCTTCACCCAATGACCTACGCCCTTGCATAAACTAATCACGCAACAAAAAATCACGCAACACCCAAATTAAACTAAAAAGAGAGAGATAATAGATGACAAACAGTGGGAAAGGATGACCTTTCCGCGTTGGCGAGAAATCCACGTGTCGCTTTTTACCTCTGCAGTGTGATTCCTACAAAGACAAGAAAATAAAATATTAAAATCCTACCAAGAAATGTCGAAACTAATTAGAATTAAATTAAACCATTACCAAGTCCCTGGCAACGGCGCCAATTGATTGATTGAATTTTTAACTATTTACTCGCAATCGCACGAGACTACGTATAGACTAGTGGTAACGAGGTCGAACCCAAAGGACTTAGAAGATTAACTTAATTCTAATAAAAGATTAAATTTTTATGATTTTAATTAACTAAAGAAATAAATTTTACTGAGAAATCAAATGAATAAGAATATCAAAACGTCGAATCCACCACTAAACATGCAATTATTACTCTCAATTAGTATTTCCACAAGATGATATGATATGGTAATTTATGTTCTTTGGTCAGAACACACAAATTACCAGTGAATTCACTACACGTTCTTTGGTCGGACACGAAAAGTTCATTCACTATGAATAATATATTAATTCTATCCTTTGGTCGGGCATAGAATCAATACAAACATGTTATTATCTAGACACAGGAAATATCAATATCAAATTTCAGTCATATTCTTACCAGTCTATGGTCAAGCACTAGATCGAATTATGAAACATGAAATCGCATTAAGAACAATCATATCAACTCTAATTTCATTAAACAATCAAGAGTAATAATACATATTTAGGGCTTCATCTATCCTTGATAAGAAAATTAGCCAGACATAAATAAGAGAAAGAAGAAGCCTGATTTGTCGAAAAAGTCATTTGCAGAAAAACGATTCACAAATTACGGTTCCCGGTACTGTAGCACTGTAGCAGCACTATTCACCGTCTTCTTCCTCCGGCACGGTACTGTAGCAATTTTGAATCGTCACTGTAGCAATTGTAAATCAGTGCTAAATCGGAGCTTCTCTTCTCCTATCTTCTTCTCCTCTTCCTCCGGCGAAAACCTTGTCGAAATCCGGCAGAGAATAGCCGGAAAAGCTCTGGTTTTTCCTCTTCACCGGCGCTCTGTTTTTCTGTAAAAACTCTCTCTGTTCTCGTCTTTGATTTCTCTCTGTTTTCGTCTCTGTAGTTATGTTTTTATAGGCCTCGAAAAAGCCAAGAGTCCAATTCGAATCCTTTTCCGTTTTGGATCGAGTTCCTATTCAAGCACGACTCTTCCGTGTAGCCGATTCCGACACTTTCCAAATCAAGGCCCTGTTTTTTTTTTCTTGCATGAGCTGCTCCTCCCGGTCGCCGTCTTGCCGCCAGAGTTCTCGCCGTGAACCCAGCTGCCGTTCCGCCCCCATCAAGTCTAGATTTTTCCTTGTCGCCGTCGAGCATGAGCACCCATCTCGCCGTCGTGTTCTGCCCAGCTTCTCCTCCATCGCCGCCGTGAGAGCCTCCATCGTCGCCATGGCCGTCGTGCCACCGGATCTTGCCCAGTCTGCCGTCGTCCAGCCCAGACCATCTCCGTCATCTCCTTGACCCATCGAGTTCTTTGCCGGCGCTCGAGCTCGAGCTCGAGCGCCCTGTACGAGCTCGAGCGCCCTGTTTTCAGAAACAGACGCCCGAGCAGATGGCTAGGGTCGTCTTTTGTTATTTTTTTCCTTTTAAAACCGAACCGACCCGAACCATTCTAATTCGGGCCGGTTTGGTTTTCTCTTCTTTTTTTTTCTTTTTTTTTTCTTTTTCTTCTTTATAACCCGTTGTACTGCTCTCGTTCATCGGATCTCATCTCTTCACATAGACTGTTCGGCGCATTCCTTTTGACGATCTGCATTTGGAACTTTTAAAACCTACATAAATAAAATTAAATATAATTTAGACACATTATAAAATATAAATCTATTAAATCCAATTAACGCATCTAAATTAATCAATTAAACGTATTTCTTATTAACTCCTAATTACTCACCTAATCATGAATAACCAATAATTATCCTTACTTTCAACCAAAATTACGACCAAAATATAGGCAGAAAGGCATATAAAATGTGTATATTTTGTAGATATCACATCTTTTCCGACTGAAGCATCTAAATTAGGACG